>CM023454.1:65736506-65829114 GCA_013339765.2 Haemaphysalis longicornis | reverse complement strand
CGGTGTATCAAAAAATAACTAAACGGGAATCAGCATATTATCTCAATCTACCACACATGCTAGAACAGGAAGCATCCTACAGTCAAAGTGCGCAGGGTAACCAACAGTTAAAAAAATTACGGCAGGGGCGTAGAGTAGCAATCACTGCCTATGATCAATACAGTTTTTCATCGCTGGATAGGTTGACGCGCTCTTCCAGTAGCGGGCGTAGGTGAACAGTGAGGGCGCCAAGATGATGACACTAGTTTTTGATTCCGAGAGTTTGGTCGTTAATGATAGGGCAAGACCCCTTGCCACATAGCTCTCAGAGTCCGGTCAGCAGCAGGTGGCGCATAGAATTGGTTACAAATGGGCAGACCCTCCTTTCGGTGGAGTGTTGCTGCTACGCCACGTTTCTATGTGGTATATGGTCGATCGATAGCCCGCAACCACTTCTCAGTGTTTGCGAGACCAGTCACCTCGTTCTTGCTCATCTTCGCCACCCCTGTCAAGACAACCTGACAATGCTTGCTCCCTCGCCTTCTTCTGCCACACTAATCTTTTTTGCCTGCTTTCCTAGTTTTTTTAAGTGGAGAGCACTTTAGGGGCTCGCCTTGTCGTGCAAGCGCGCTGGCTCGACCCACGTACATAGAGCACCAAGGCGGCGTCCCGTAGTAACGCTGTTGTACGCGGCGTACCCCAGAGGCTACGAATGCCCGTCAATTTATATGGGTCATAAGCGTTCGAAACTCAAAAAATGCAGGCGTTTGTCATACATCTTCCCGTTGTTTAGCCAGATAAAAATATACGTAAATTTTAGAAAAAATATTCGTATTTAACCGGCAGCGCCCGCTTTTTTTTAGTTAAAGATGCCCGTTGGATTGGTCTATGATTGTATAGGCAAAATGTTGCAGTGCAACGCCGGCACGTGCAGGGAGAAAAGCACAACTTCAATCGAATTCCCGCAGGCGTAGTCTCAGGCTTGGCGCACGCGTGCACTTCAAAGGCGGGGAATTTGAATAGCATGGGGTGGTAGCAGTAAGCGGATAACGGCGGTACGGGTCATTATGGCGAATCACTGCTCTATACTTCCGACAGTCTTCACAGTGAGTGAAGCGGCTTTAATTTTTTTTTTGTATTTTCAGCGTTGAACGGCACTTTATGCATACACCAGCTAATGGCGCACATACCTAACCTTCCCCATCAAATAGGCGCAAGTGCCCATTTATGAAGAGTTGTTTATTATTGAACCACAAATTTGCCCACTACGAATAAGGAAGGGAATTGTGTGCCATTTCTATGATCAGATTGATAACTTCGTATTTTCGATGTAGGACAGAACCGCAAAAGATTTTTATTCTTTTCAGCGTTCTGATAGGGTAAGTTCCCATTTTTATCCGTAGAAAATATGCTCCCGTATATATACAATTATCTAACATATTGTCAGGCGATGGGTACGTACCCTCTGAAAAAAATACAGACGCCGAAGAATTGGCCCCAGTCGGGTGCAGCTGGTATGGTGGAGAGTTGATAGATGAGCAGGAAGAGGACGAACAATCTCGCCCTCTGGCTGCACCCCCCTGAGACTGTGAGCTACTGCGTTTCCCACTGTGTGACATTTTAATTACCTGCAATGTACCATTTTTCCGGTTACATCTTTTCGTGGGGTGGCGGGGTAGGGGCTCTACATCTTTTTTCGTGACTTTATTGAGGGGGGGTAGTCTTAGCAAAAGGGCCAAGTGCCGTGTTTTTTCTTCACCAATACCACTGGTGAGGCCCATAAACTGGAGGATGGTTCAATGATGTCCTTTTAGGGACGAAGCTCCTAAAGCCATGGATCTGTCCATCCCTTGTGTCTCGTGGTACGTGACCGCCGCATGTTTTCGGAGATAGCGCAAAGTGGGCCGCGTTGCACGCGCAAGAACAGGCTGCAACCGACAGCGGAAACTCGGCACCGGGAGCGCGAGCTTGTCTGTGTTCGCCAACGGAGGCGCGAGCGCACGTGCACTGCCAGGGAGAGATCACGCAAGAGATCACGCCACGAACGCAGGCAGTCGTTCTCGGAGACCGAACGAGACGCAAGGACCTTTGCTCGTTTCCTCTTGTCTTGTTCGGGCACAAGTTCGCCCTAAATAAAAGTTCTTCAAATTCGCACTCAGATGTATCCATATGAACCCTACCACGATCCGAGGAACGTGTATAGAGTTGGTGTTTGCAAACTTCCCATTGCAGCCAGTACAAGAACCTCTCTCGCTTCATTTCACAGATCATAAAGCCGTCGTAATGAAGGGACCTTTGCAATCCAGTCATGACAACGACGAAATGAAAAGAACAAACGAAGAAACGAAACAACAAACGAACAAGAACAAAATAAAAGAACAAATAAAACTTGATTTGTACAATGTATGCACACAGTCTTACGTCTTTCTTAATGATGTAATGGGCGAACTTTCACGGGAGAGTTACGGTTACCAATAATCTCCCCCTCTCGAGCTTCGCCCCACTTATCATCATTCATTCCGTGGATATGGCGTGATGTTTTTTCAACAACATTATCGATTTCGCGTTGGTTTATGGCGCGCTCGGCAAGCGACACGCGTATGGTCGTCGGTGAATGGGACGGCTGTCACAAGTGTCCATACGGTGCTTTACAGCCGTCATTCGTCCAAAGGACGATTGGGAAAGTAAAAAAAAAACATTCGGATTAAGAACACAGCAGGCGGTGGAGTTCGGGGGCTTCCACTTGTGAAAGGTGTGGGCTCAGCAGCGTCATAACCTTGTCAGTGGACACAAGGGCCGCTGTACGAATACAATCAGAATTCGGGGAAGTGGTGGCCAAAGGTGAGATTTCGTAGTCGTGTAAGGAGCACACACTGACGCAAGCGAGATTCCCTTCGGTATTACTTGTGCATGAAAACCGAAGTTTAGTGTAGACAGAGACAGTGTGCTGTCAGTGATGGAAGCGATTGTGTCAGGCAACGTTATATTTCGCGCCAGTAGAACGTCAGTCATTGGAGTAATAACGTACTCGCCATCAGCAAGTGGTTCAGGGGCCGCCAACGAAAGATTTGTGATGGCCTGCGGCAGGAGACGGATGTGCGTTTTGAACTCAAGCGCGTCGGGTCGGAGTCATCTTTCACCTGCCCACTATGTAGCTCCATACCGGGGAAACCTGTATTACAGTCGATGAGCGCTGAACGGTCTGCTAAGATGTCAAGGCCTAAGATCACGTCTTGTGGGTAGTTTTCTAATACGGCAAAAAAAGCAGGTTCAGTACAGCCAGAAATCCTTACACGAGCAGTACGCACTCTAAATATTATGGGGGCCGCACTACCATATAGTCGGGCATGAGATAGGGCAGGCGTCAGGACCTTATGAAGGCGAGAGTGTAGATTTGGGCATACCACCAATATTGTAGCCCCAGTCTCAATGAGCGCTTGAACAGGAATAGCGTCAGCTTCAATCTCCAGTAAATTGTCTCTTGTAGGAACGGTCAGACGAGGCTTTGTGGGCCAATTCAAGAATGCAGCTTCACCTCGGGAAGGTGCAATGATTAGTTTTCCGGAGGTTAGGGGTTGGAGGTGGTCAGATGTGGCGGTCTCCACGACTACGACGAACGAGACTGACATTGGTGCGGTTAGGGCGAGCGGTCGAATCTTGATGTAGAAATGGCGGCGGAGTAATCTAGTTGCTGTTGGTGGTTTCGAGATGTACAGCGGCGGGGTATATCGGCGGAGCGGACAGGGGAGAAGTTGTAGGGTTGAAATTGGAATCGGCGGCACTAACAGTAGCGGGCGACGTGTCCCACATGCCTGCAGTTGAAGCAGATGGTCCGGTCGTCTCGTCTGCACCACCCTTCTGAATTGCGATATCGGGATGAAACACAGTCGCTGCGGAAAACGGCTCGGGCAAATGCTTGTCGCACTTGCTCATGGGTCGCCGAACATAGCGGAAGAAATCCCGTGTTTGCAAATTCCTACCGAACAACCGCTCGAATAAGACAAAGGGCGGGAGTGTTGCTGTTTGTTAGCCCTGGTGGAACGGGTGCGAGAGCTATGGCTTCAAGTTCGCGGCGTACAATCCTGGTCACCGCATAATCAGAAGGTCCAGTATTCATGCTGCACGCACGCGGCCGGTGGTGAAGGCGATGACAAAAATTCTGCTTCACAGGTTGAAGTAGCAGCGGTATCCCGAAGCCGTGCGAACTGGGCGTGATATGACGGTTTTTGGCGTGGTCAAAGGGCCGGCATTCCTTGATTAGAGCGTCGCCCGTGTTGCAGTCCTTGCAAACCAGAAGATTGAATGCATCATCAGCGATCCCTTTTAGTACGAGGCAGACTTTTTCTTAATTAATTTTGTCGACTGCGTGGTGGCAAAGGGACAGAACATCCAGTAATCAGGCCACGTGCTACTCGGTCAATGTCTGAGCGCGAGTCGCGAGTTGTTTTTTTGCAGCAAGCCTGCGGCCAACTTTCTTTCCAAGTACCTCACAGAGCCCTGCTTTAACGGTACCTCAACTAGAAAGGTTTGCTTCGTTCATTTTATACCATGTGAGTGCTGCACCATTCAGACAGAAGGGAACATTTGCGACCAAATAGTTGGGTCCCAGTGGTCCAGGGGCACTTACTCGTTCGAACAGTTTGATCCAGTCTTCAACTTGAGCTCGGCCTGCTCAATAGTCGCCTTTATTTCGCTAATTTAGAGACACGGTTCACGCATATAATACTCTTATCTGCTCTTCACTAGAATACGCACTAATCATCTGGCATCCTCATCAAATGTGTCTGAATAACATCCTTGAATCCGTACTGAACACGTCCGCATGCTTCATTCTGTCATTGTACTCAAGATACCAGAGTGTATCTGCCTTGAAGCACGAACTTAATCTTCCCCTCTCAACCAATGCAGGCAGTATTCAAGATTACCTTTTTTCTTCACCCTGCACTATCATCGAACACCATTCGCTCACAAATATATCCTTCCGGTACCCTATACGTACGCACGCACCGACCACGCTTACAATGTTAGCCCAATTTTTTCCTGGACAAACAAATATCAGAACTCACCCCTTGTACTGCAGTCAATGAATAGAATTTTTTGCCTAGTAGCCTAGCGGACCAAGCAGGCGCACCTTTTCAAAACACACTCCTCGCTTATTAGCGATTCAGTATACCCTGTAACTTGTCTTCATCATGCTCATCTTTTTCATGCTGTAAATGTGTGTTCCTGCTTTTCAAATAGCCCATTTCCTATCACTTTTACACTTTGCTTTTTGGATAGAATATTTTATGAAATATTTTGCAATTGTATACTTTTTGTGCATTTGTGATACTCTATGTCACTTTTGTTGTGTTGATTCTTTTCTTTTTGCTATATTGTACGTTGTGTCGGCTTTCAACTCATTCCCCCCTATGTATTGCCCCCTTGGGCCCTTAGGGCTAATAAATAAATAAATAAATAAATAAATAAATAAATAAATAAATAAATAAATAAATAAATAAATAAATAAATAAATAAATAAATAAATAAATAAATAAATAAATAAATAAATAAATAAATTATTTATTTAATTATTCAATTAATACAAAATTAAAACTTCGGTGTCATCAATACCAGATAATTTTCTACGCTCACGGGGCTGCGCCTTGACCAAGAACGGGGTGGTTGCAGTGCCCTATACATTGTTTTCTCTCTATATATTTTATCTTTACACTCCAACGCTACTTCTCTTTCTCTGGGCTGTGTTGTATGAAGGTGAGCTCCTTGCCTAGCTCAAAATTACCCCAGTGCATTTCCTTCTCTTTTCCTGTTCCGCAAACCGCAACTCGGCCCCCTTCCTTTCAGGTCTGTTGTCAGTCGTCATGGTTGAGCCGATGTGACACCCGCTTCGTAGATCCGCGGCGATAGAACGTTACCCGGCTCCTCCACCAAAAAGATGTAACGAGAAAAATGGTATATTGCAGCTATATTGACGTTCGCCGCTTAGTTGGCCTTTGTTCCTACTTTCCTAGGTTCATAAACGGCTTTGGTAATATCGCCAGGCCTCTAGTCGATCTACTGAAGAAGGACGTCACGTTTCTCTGGACCCGTGAAAAAGCTGAGGCATTTGATACAATAAACGCCCGGCTGATATCTGCTACTTTGTTAGCACAATTTGGAGGCATGCACAAAAAGCCGCACAATGGCTTAACAAAGGTCCCTGCCCCCTACTGGGCACAAAGTGAAGAATTTCAGGAAGCCGTGTTCATATATTGGCAACAAAGCAATTACATGTTTTTCACGTACAGACGCAGAGCGACACTTTCTTTAAAACAATACAAGAAACCTATAACAAAGAACAGAGACCGTAATATAGTGACTAGATGAGGGAAATGATTTCTGTGTATACCGGGAGGTTAGTAAAGCATTAAATAACGTGTGACGCTAAGAATAATACTTATTCCGGCATTACGGCAACATATAAATTTCATTGATAACAACGGAGGAACAGAATAAGATGAAAAATTACAAAATATACATGACGTTTATGACAGCACTTAAAGAACGCGTTACGCAGCACTTCAAAAGAGGGTGTAGAAATATCAACCCCATGTTCGCAATTAAGTCGATTGAGCATTAATGGGAGGCAAAATTTCAGCATTTGCTTTCCATATTTGTGCGGCACGTGTGAATTTCCCATTGCTCATGACTGCGGGTTGGATAGGAATTAACAGTTTTTTGTAGTGTCGCAAGTACGGCCATTGGGGCAACATTTCTGGCTGTTTCTGATCTAAAGTTCCGTGATGAACTAAACCGGTATAGGGATTTTACATTGATAATTTTAAGGTCATGAAACAGACTACTTGTATGGGATAGCGGAGATACTTTATTTGTAATTTAGATTACTCGTTTCTGCATAAGGAGTAGTTTTTCTATGCTTTGAATAGCGTTAGTGCCATACTAATATTCCATAATTCAATAGAGATGAAAGCAGACCATTGTACAAAAGGGTATTAACAGATACGGGAAAATAAAACCACTGTTTCCGCATACAGCCAGTCACAACCAATAATTTCTTTTTTAAGTAACTAATGTGTTTATTCCAGGACATATGCTCTGAAACGTATACACCTTAGGTTTTGAAATGCGCTACTATTTAGATTTCAGTATTATCTTTAAGGACTGGAAGAAATGTGAAATTTTTATGTCGAGGTCAAAATAAAATCGCCTTTGTTTTGTCGGTGTTGATCCTGAGATCATTCTTAAAAGCCCAATTATTATTAAGGAAAAGGGTTTTGTTAGCATGCTCGCCTAGGCTAACTCCAGATTTACCAGCGAAGAACAAACTCGTGTCGTCGGCATATATGATGTATTTAACATGCTCATCAATGTTTACTGCTTCGTTTATACACAAAATAAAAAGAAAAGGAATGAGTATGCTATCCTGTGGAACAGCCGAAATTACCTGTTTTGCCTGGGAGTGATTGCGGTTAATATCTACTAAGTTGGAACGGGCCTGTAAATAGGAAGACATTAGGCAGAGAACATCACCATGGAAGCCATATTGTTCGACATTCGGAATAAGAATTCGCTGGTTTATAATTTCAAAAGCCTTGCTAAAATCGATAAAAATACCCAGGACCATGTTTTATTCTCAAAATTTCCAAGTATGTACTCTTTTTGCGTGCGAAGTGCTGATTCGGTCGACAGAGTTTTTCTACAACCATATTTTGCTGGAGTAAATAGCGAGTAAGAATCTGAAAAAAAGATATTAAACGTTTGAGAAGTATTTTTCTAAGCTTTTTCAAAAGACAGTAGAATAGATATAGGACGAATATTTGAGAATTCCTTACGGTTTCCTTTTTTGAATATAACAGTAACTCTAGCACGGTGCATGCTGCACGGAAATATGCCGGTTAAGAAGCAGGTGTTATATATTTGTGTAAAAAGCTTGAAATCTTATCGATTACACGTTTGTCTGGCTTTATTTGTAAACCAAAAGCATCTTCCAATTTGCTATTGCTTAATTCTTTAAAAACTCTTATAATTTCTTTTTCAACGATTGGCTCCATAAACATTGTGACTTCATTGTAGGTTTTCATGAAAGTTAAATGGCTATCATTCTTAGTGGATGCATGGCCAACTGAGAGAAAGTGATCATTGAAAGCATGAGCCAAATCTACTCCAGATATTTCACTGCCATCCTTGGTATATTTTTTGACAGGCTGTGATGCAGATGCTTGTAAAGTATTCAGGACTCTCCAAATGTCATCATCTGATAAGCTGAAAAGGTTTGTGTAGTATTCGTTTTTAGCAGTACGAATTTCACTGGTACCATAATTCACCAGCTCAACATATTTAAATTGCGTTCACCACCTTAACGCAATTACTCCATAATTTTGACAAAATGATCTGCTCTACTTTGGGCTGTGGAAAAGTTTCGTCATTATTTGTATGGCCGCAACTTCTCGGTAATTAATGAGCACCACGCTCTGTGCTGGTGTCTTCACTCAAAGACCCACGGACACCAATTTCGCTGGGCTTACTGGCTTCAGGAGCTCTCCTATGCTGCCATCTTAAAGTCTGGCCGCCTGCATCATGTTGGTGATTGCTTAATCCGCTACCCGGTAGACCCACCTGGCCCAGGTCCGGCTGCTAAGCCCGACATAACGACTCTTTCGACCGTCAAAAACATCGGCGACGAACAACGAAGTAATCCTCGGCTGCACTCCGTCGTCGAGAGCCTTATTTCTACACCTTCGACGCCTTCAGTTTGCATGTTCGAACTAAAAAAGAATTCTGTATCGTCGGGAACCTCCTTCCTGGCGGGCCTGAATTGCTACTTGCTATTCTTTAACACCTTCGCCTGCACGTTCAACAACAACTTCATGACCACTCAACTGCTGGTTACCTCGGTGTGTGGTACCACGACGTCTGCCAAGAACAAAAAAACACACGATACTCCTCCAGTTGGGCTTCTTCAATCATTCCACATACCAAGCAAACCAATCTTTTGCGTTTGGTTAGATTTGCATGTCGATATCCCTAGTCCACATCCGGCAATGAAGAAATACCCAACGCCACCGAGTATGCCACGCGTTATACAATAAAACGGACCCTTCTCTACGAGCTATTCTGCTGACGTTGCCAATTATCTGTTTCGTGAAATTATCCTTTTTCACGGAGCCTCTCGATAAATCCTTACAGATAGTGGGCCGCTCCTTTCTATGGCAAGGTATTGGCGCCATTCTTCGCTCATGCTCCACCCACCATGAGATCACCAGTGCCTACCATACTCAGTTTGAGTATGGTAGGCGGTGAGGTAGGCGCCTGAGTCCAACATCTATTGGCAGTGATTGGGAGCTGTACGTAGCGATGGCAGTGTTCACCGCCTGCAGCGAAAATATCTCCTTGCTACGTCGGTGATCGTCGCGGGTTGCCGGTAGAATAGATTTACGCTCCTGTGTCGAGTAGCAGGCGCGAGTTGCTTACGCGGCCGATTACGAAGAACAGGCGGCTGGATGGAGGGCCGATGTAATAAGCCGCCGTTAACGACTGCCCGAAGCGTTTCCCGGAAACGAGCGAGGTTGAGTGCAGCGGCTAGCACCCGTGCCGAAACAGCGCTGGTATACAACAAACTCGTCCAGTCTATCTCGTGAGTTGCTTCTTTAGGAAGAGCTTGGCTGTCTTCAAGAGAATCGGTTGCGTCGTTGCTCGCCCTGTTGGGGAGTGCCAGACAGCAAAAGTAGGTAGATGGTCTTGGTAAGTTGTTGCACTTAATCCTCAAGTCGCCACAGTCGATCTGGTTGTTCGTGTGTTCTTGCAGCAGTTATGCGCACGACGTTTGGTGCAGAGTATTCCGTGATGCCATCGGAAAGTTACGCCAGTTGATCATGGGACGTCTTATCTGAACCGGCAAGAACCACGCGCACCGACTGGGGCCGCCATTGCAGAAAAAGTTCAGGAAGAAGTGGGAGCTGGCCGTCCTGACTCGCGTGCCCACCGAGTAGTTGCCGCATCCAGTGCAGCAGTTGGGAAGGTCGTTGGTCGCCCAGTTCTTCCCGAAATAACAGCTGCTGAAGTCTGCTTTCTTCAAGTGCCTCGAGGGGGTCCAGCACCGTCTTCTACGGTGTGCCGTATTCCCCCTGTGTGGGTGTTCAACCAAAATGTCGTCAATTGCGTCGGCGATTTCTAGGGGAAGAACGTGGACGATGTGAAGGTACTTAATCGATTTGAGGGGATGTACCGGAGCCGAAAACGGGCCTCCACTTGGCTGATCCAAATACTTAGATTTTTATGCCAAACATTTGGCAGCTTCAGATCTGTGGCGAAGACTGCTGGAGTGGAGGCAGCAGTGTTGTCGTCGGAGGTCATCGCGGCGTGTTCATTGAAGTGTTATTCAAGCCCCAAATTTTGTTTATTGGGAAACAGCGCGAACTAACAGGGACAGATGCAAGTACACCAACTCGTTCAACTTTCCACCCTAATTTTTTAGCAGCCCGGAATGTCGGCTGCTGAGGGAGGCGAGAAAGCAGACATAGAGCTGGTCAGCAGTTTCTAAAAATGACGATGTATTTTAAAAAGATGCGTACGCTGAGAGCATCCCCCGACGAGGAAAAAAAGGGGAACCGCCGTGTCCTTGAAAAGAGACAGGAAAAAGGCCCCCAAAGCAAGCATACGAAAACAGCGCCAGGACTAATGCCAGGTGTCGGCCGGACATTTTATGCCTTTCCCGGTGGTGAACATTAAAGAGAGCGGGGGAATAACCCCCAAAGGAAGCAGGCGGCGCCGTCGCACATAGACGATTTGCCCAAAGGCACAGTGTCGTCAAGCCGGAAGCTGACCGGAGAGAAAGGAAAAGTCTCCGTCTCGTTGGAGCCGCTTGCGATAGGTTGTCGAGAGGCTTTTGCTACAACAGCAGCGTTCAGTACGTAGGACGTAGTACTTAAAAAAACGTGAAGAAAAGTACGTAAACAATGAGAGGTAGCAAAGCGCCGGTACACAGTAACACAATGGTACAGTGGTCTATTACTCTGGCAAATTCAGATGCTCTACAAAAAAAACGACACCATTCCTTTCAACGTGAAAGCTGTTGGAAGTCATTCGCCCTAATGGGAAGTGGCGCTGTTAGCCCTTCACTCCGGCCACCCATCATTCTCTTCGCCTCCTTGTTTCACTCTCCTCGCAATGCATTGAACGGGGGTTTGTACAGTGAAATTCAAACTTCTCGCCTTCGCAGTGCACGCGGTCTGTCGGACACAGTGCAATTGTAAGATCTGTTATTTTTGTGTCTGCTTTCATCTTGCACGTGCTCACCCTCCACAGCGCAGTTGGGCGACCATCGTTTTTGGTGGCCACTTTTTTCGCTTACTACCGTAAAAACCTACCAAACATGCGTTCCAAAATTTATGCCAGGGCTGGCAGTAATATTCACAGATTTTGCCTCAATGGTGCATGCGGTTTTCTTTGGAATAAAAGAATAGGACGTGCTTGACAAGTGCAAGATGTTCAGGAATTTTTAATAATTAGGTCTGTATACACAGCGCGTTTCTCGAAGCTTCAGTATTAAGCAGTTACGCTTCCCCGTGGGGCTCCTCTTGGTTCCGTTATCTTGCCGCACCGCCTGATTATGGCAGTGGTGAGGCATTCTGATAGCGAACCTGCTAAGACGAAAAAACCTGCCCTAAAGAGCTATATAGGTAAAATATTTCAATTAAACAGCCCGTCGTTGCACCTTCTGATGCCATAAAACGACTCATCGCGATAATGCCAGCCCGCAACGACGATCTCACCGCTTTTTTCCTTGATTCTACCTGCACGGTTGCGTGTATCAGCAAACCAAATTACTTGGCCAGTCTCCTGCAGTCTTAACACGCCAAAATACAGCATGAAGGCCACCAGCACCAGAAACTTGCAACACGACCTGCGAGATTTCCGCAACCTACAAGCTTTCAACGACCCCAGTTCAGCAAGCGGAATACATCTAATTACCCCTTGCCCAAATACTATGCTACCAATCGTGAATGTTCAATTACGGCTTTTTGGATAAAGAATGTTTGAACTTTTCGTGCGGTCTCCTTCGGAAGGGCGTCGGTCTGTCTGTAGAGCATCTTGTACTATCTCGCTAAGACATCCCAAACGTTTTCGGCTTACACTTAAAGAATGGGCGTGTACGTCTCTGATTTTTGGTAGGTCTCTGATTGGACAGCGATTGGCGGTAGAAGACTCGTTTGTCTCGTCGGCGGCGTTCTTGCTGGTGGCAGTGATGCCAAGTAGTAGCTATGTGGCGCACTTCTAAAATAGTTTTCACGAAGAGGTGTGACAAAAAGGTTATTTTCGTCTACGCTATGGGTACAAGTTTAGTTCATGAGTTCCAAGTTTTTTGTTTGAAAACCAGGGAATTCACTTGGAAAAAATTAGCATGCCACCCTCTCTAAACACTGTCCTTGAATCTGTAACATTGTGTGCGATAGCATTTATTAGGTAGATACATTGTGCTCTATTTACATCCCTTGTGATTTCGCACTTATGAGCTCTCATATGGAGACACTGGTTGACCAGCTACCCGAAACAGACATCCTCGCAGGTGACCTTAATCCGCACAACTCTCATTTAGGGCTCCTCCCAAGCAGATGCCGGAGGTAGCCTGATAACAGTTTCTAACAACCTCTGGATCATGACTTTTAGACACAAAATAGGCTATATACGTTAACATAGGCTAAAGCCCGTTCTCACACATTGAATTGGGCATTGGTTCGAGAGTTCTCTTTCAATATCCTTAGTGCGGTAAGGGCACTCACCCATATAGTGCCACTTCCCCACATCACTTACATATATCGGTAAAGGCCCAAGCAGTTCATTTTTCCATAACAAGCTTAACAAATCAAGCAAAATGGAGTACATTCACAGAAGCACCTAACTACAACACTCATCCATAAACCACCTACATTTGGCGGAAGCAGCAAAAACCATCAAGGCGTACATCCTGGTCGGTGGCAAATATTTCATTTTCCACAACTCTGGCGCCCCTCACAGTCAGAGAAGGTTCTGTTGAAATGAGGACACTGGGCGGGTGCGAGAGGCCCACAACAAGGAGTGGGGTATCCTCCATCGGTACCCCACGTCCGATAACCGTGTATGATTTAAACGGGTCAAAGCCCTTTGAAAGCCCGTGAACAGTAGGGCGAAACTACAGAGTAGGCATGCCTTCCTCACATTCATAAACTGCTACACGACAAACATAAAGTCTTGATACGTAAACGTAAGCTCAAAGGAACACAGACACACAGCCTACCCCTGGTTAGCATACCAGAACACACACTCCATTGACATGGTAACACACTCGCACAACACATCCAAGACGTGTGCAATTCAGCACACTACACGAACACTTTGATGAAGTATAAAGACTCTAGAGAAAAATCCCTACACAAAACAAAACACAAATCACAGACTTCTTAATATTCTGTGTTTTCACTGCATGAGTTGAGGGCTTCTCTGAGCAAGTGTAACCGCTCAGCTCCAGACCTAGACAACATTAGACACACAATAGTAAAACACCTGCATACAGATGCACGTGAAACACTTGTGCCCCTCTACAAAAAATATGGCTTTAAGGGCACATTCCCAAGTCTCACTGGGAGGCCATTGTAGTGGGTTTCCCGATGGAGGGGAAGGACCCAACCTCTCCTACAGTTATTGGCCGATCGCCCTTACAAGCTTCCTTTGCAACCTCCTCGAGAAGATAATAAACCCGAGGCTCGTGTACTTTCTGGAGCAGAATGGTCAGCTCGAGAGCTGCCAGGCAGGCTTCAGGGTTGGGCGATCTACCAACGGTCAAGTTGTTGCACTGGAATCTTACGTAAAAATTCCATTTTTCCGAAACCATCCCTGCCTAACTGTATTTTTCGATATTGAAAAAGCTTATGATATAGCCTGGCTTACGACATCCTCACTGACCTTAAGTACTTTTGTATGTCGGGTAACATGTTCAACATTTCTAGTTACATGCCAAAGAGGACCTTTCACGTTAAGGTCGAGTCATCCCTGCCCGGGATAAATATGCAGGAAATTGGCATGCATCAAGGTGGATTTCTCAGTTGCACATTGTTTCTATTTAAGATGAACTCCCTCAGAAAAGCACTGCCACCAACCGTTTCCTGTTCCATCTACATATGCGATGTGAAAATATCTTTTCAATTATTTAACAAGTCACCTTCCGAACGTCAGGTACAGCTCGGTGTAAAGAAATTTGCTTGGTGGGTGGACCTAAACGTTTTTAAACTTAAACCGGGCAAGAGTACTTGTGTTGCGTTACCCCGCAACCGCAATATTACTCTGACACTGAGAGTACCCATAACGGTGCATCTGTTCATGTGAAAAGGAACTCAATATTTTAGGTGTCATATTTTATAGAAACCTCACGTTCATCAAACACATCAGAGCACTTAGAGATAAATGCCTCAAAACACTAAACGTTCGCAAGGCGTTCGCAATTTATGTTCAGAAAAAGCACTGCTTGTCCTGGTCTTTACTGCCTTAATCGGGTCTTGGTTAGACTACAGCAGTGTCTAATGTGGGTCGGCATCAAAAATAACACTAGACATTCTTGATCCAGCACTACACTTGACATTCGCCTTGCGTCATGGCCATTCCGCAATAGCCCGGCCTACAGACGATGTGTTGAATGTAACAAATGCTGCCTTGAGTACTAACGAACGTACATGGACTATGTCTACGCTTTTAAAATTTCATCGCTGAAGAAACATTCCTTTAAACCTGTTTGTAATGATACATCTACATCACCACTGTTTGTAACTCGCCGGTCTGTTCCTTTGCTGTTCTCACACGGAGTGAGAGAAGATTCGGATTTCAACATCTCTTTTTTAGACTTATACACATCTTTTAATGACGCGTTACAACCCTGGCAGCTTCAACATGTATGTTGTGACTTGTATTTCAAGAAAATAACAAAACCAGGATCTGTTCCAGGCCACGCTCTGATTGCTGCCAATGAGGTTGCTGAGGAGAGGGCCACAGGGGACACTCTCACGAACACAACAGACAAAACTATACTGCAACACAGTGACATTAAGCCTAAATTTCGACAGCAGCTTTGTCGCAAATGGCAAGCATAGTGAAATGAACATGCAGATAACTAACTACACGTAATAAAACCCCCCCTTGCGACGGCACACAACTGACTCACACAACAGACAAACGGAGTCACCTAGACCACACTGAGGATAGGGCACATCCATGCAACGTGCTCGTATCTGCTCAAGGAATCTTCAAGACCCTAGCACAGCAGGTGTGGATAATCCCTATGCGTACTTCACATACTGATTCATTGCAAGGCATTTGACACCTATCGACGCGAAGGCTTTCCCTAACTGGGCAAAAAACACATCCCGTTTCACCCATCATACGTTTCAGTAGACGAGCCCGTAATTTCCATAAAGCGTAATTTTACTTTCTCACTGATTTCGCCTTTGTACCTGTCATTTCTTACCATGCATCATGACGGCCTGGCCCTTTACACCAGCCATCTTCATTACCTTGAGTTTTAGTTCGATTATGTTTACTGAAACGGTTTATTTTTACATTCAGGTCACTCAAAAGAACTAATTATCCTTTGGCACTCTTTTCCCTCAGTCGGCCTTGCACCATAAAAGCCCAAACATCATCTGATAACAACACCACTGTACCCTAAGAAGAAGCCAAACATTCGACAACAACAATGTAAAACATGACAAGCAAACTGCAGGGAACAAATAGACAGCAAGTTAAACCATATAAACCAAACTTTAGACGATACACCACCGACACACGCAACAGATACACAGAAGTCACCTGGGCTAGGCTTCGAATAGGACACACACATACAATACCCTGGTATCTGCTCACGGGAACTTCAAGGCCCCTATGCAGCAGGTGCGGACAGGCCCTATCCGTAGTCCACATACTCATTCAATGCAAGGCACTTGACACAACACGACACAAACACTTTCCCCAACTGTACAGACAACACATTGCACTCCACCCTTTTGTCTTTTCGGGTGACGATGCCATGGTCTCTGCAAATGCGTTTTTAGATATTTCTAGATATGAAGTTGTTAAACCTAATTTCCCGTCTTGTGTAATAAAAACTCGCGCTATAAAGCAGCCACTCTTACTGTTTTCAACAATTTTTACTCTTTGCGTTACTGAGCGATTTTAGTGTTTACTCTTCACTCCTTACACATATTCGCTGCTTTGGAGCTCTTTGCCTTAGTTGGCCTTGCGCCGCAACAATACAAACATCGTCGTCATCACTCCTTCCTTTCCAGTTTCGACAGTTTTCTGTCGAAAAGCCCAACGTTTAGAAGCAAAAACATATATTTCGCTACAAATAGTAGCGCTGGGTCCCGCCGTGTGCATCGCACGGAATTCGCAATATTAAGCACTGTACAGTGACAGTTTTACGACGAGTGTAAGAAAATATTGCTTACCACTCTTTGTTCTGCGCTCCGACTCGTTTCCGGAATCCTGCTACTTAGGAAACGTGACAGTTTTTACGCATACAAACGCTTGAGGAACGTATTCTGTAGATTCACTAACTAATCAAGTCAGGTACGTTGTTAACGGCATTTTGTTGCACAACCAAGCACAAAAATGATTCAAAGACTCCCAGAACTATGACCAACGTTTGGGGCGAAACTTGTCATTTGAATTTAAGAGACCGAGGTACCTTTTGTGTTTTAAAAACTGCCACCACAAACACATTAAAACATTTTTGATTGTAAAAATACAAAGAAAACCGTTAGGTACTAAGGACATTTTATCAAAAAAAATAAATTTATTATATACGTACACTCGACAATGAGAACTTACTTTTTGTGAACACGAAGAGCACGTTTTTTAAAGTTCCCGGCGCATCGGCTGTAAAACTGAGATGCTTGCCCACTCTCTCTACCACTGTTGAGCTCGTTCGGTTCCGGATGCCAAAGTGAGCGCTCATGTGCTCGCATTCATCCGCCCATGGGTGGAATGGTTCATAATCTTGCCAGAAACACGCCGTCACCCTGATTGTATGGTTCTCTTATGGCAGCTCTGCAGCATCGGGCGGTCAGGCATTACCTCCCACTGAACACTACACGTGTCTTTGCTTGTATCCTAACACAGCAAACCCTCAAGTTTCGGGACCACTGTGGACAAGTTCGGGACCACCGTGGATAAGCATAGAGCAGATTACAAACTCGCGTGCATTTGTGCTTGTTATGATTGCACCGAAAACTAAATTATCTCCCAAGCTGGCTCCTTTGTTTCAGTCCAACTACTGCCGCTAGGCCTAACTTCTGAATCCCCATGAAATGTGTACTCAAACGCTATAAACGCCTACAGTGCCTACCTAACAGAGATTGCAAACGCCTAATCTATCCCTAGATAGCAAGTAACGGACAAAAAGAGAAAGAATCTCAAGGAATCGGCAAAATATGAAGATCCAAAGCGCATGCTTCCTTTCCTTGTCCAAACGCTTATGGTGGTTCCTCGTAGTAGTAGTAGTGGTAGCAGTAGTAGCAGTAGCTGTATTAGTAGCAGCAGTAGTAGTAATAGTAGCAGTAGAAGTTGGTGAGAACAAATAAGGACAGAGAATGAGAGATAGAAAGCAGAAACGTGCTTACGGCTGGCTAGCAGGCATTGGGCTATCGCCATTTGATTAGGCCAGTCTCCTCGAGGTATGCCAGGACAAGTCTGGCGGCTTCTCGCTAAATGGCGTTGGGGCCAATCGGGAAAATCAGGGCCGTAAAAGTGTGGCTGGGCAAACCCAGACCCTGGGAAGCAAAGTAAATGTCAGCATTTAGATTTCCACCAACTCTTCATCATCGACACGATGCAGCGGTGGCAGAATCTGCAAGTCGTCTCGGGAAGGGTTGGCAGAATCGTAGCCATGTGTCGAATTACCCATAATATCTTCAATAGATTGCGGAGGCCTCTGTGACCTGTTCCAAAAAAGGAGCATTTCATCTTTACCATTAGCGCTGTAGTCTTCCCATGGGCCGTGGCGCGCTTTGTTTTTTTTTGTTTTTGCTTAAAATACTGTACGAGCCGTGGGCTCGGTGGTCGCCGCGACGCACGCGGTCACAACTCTCGCAGTTTCTCGCTTAGCGAGGTTCTTCCCCTATTTTTTCTAATCCCACTGCGTGTGCTGGGCAACCTCGGCAGTCACCGCTCTCACGTGTACCCGGTCTTTTCTTCGTACTTTTTTCTGCAACGTCAAACCTATCGCTGTTAAAACAGCTCCGCTGTAAAAATTCAGCCAATTGAAAGAAAAAAGCACTGACGTATGCTGACCCTTTTATGCTGTATTGCACATACAAAATTGTAAATCATGTGTAAAAAGTAATGTGTACCTAAAACTGAAAAATGAAGTATAGACCTTATGCTAAAGTGCCACCATCTGCAGGAAGAAAAACGAAACGAGCCCGCGACGCCATGTTGGGGGCTGGCGGTCGCCCGATTGCTTGGTACGAAGCGTGTGAGAGGCTTTCTCGGCTCGTCGATCCATTTGTATTCAGATTTAAGTGCAGCAAAATGAGCGGCGAGTGATCTGTGGACCTTTCTCTGTTGCCCACATTTGCGGGCGACTTCGTAATTACGCGTTATGCATCGAAAAAGCAGTTAGAGAAGCAGCGGGAGGGAAGCTTTTGAAGGCTTTTTTTGGCTTTGAGAACGCAAACATTGAAAGTACATCCGTGTTGGTTCGAATTTTGCGGGTTTCTCAGGAGGTCATTCCTGAAGCGCTTCGAAACTAGCGGGCTGTCCTCAAGTTGAAGTGGAGGAGAGGGGGTGAAGGGGCACTCGCGATATAGATATACCCTAATGATCCTCTGGGACGCAGAGCAAACCTGCAAAAGTAAAAAAACTTAACAAAATAAATCGCATACCTGGCATTTTAACAGCAGAGCTGTTGCAGCTGGCCGTAATGTGTAGCGCGTAAGGTGTGTGGCGTTTAACGCGTTAAACATTGTCAATAAATTACCAATAAATTAGCAATGAATAGTTAAAGTACGGATAAATTCCAGAGCGCTGCTGAGCGCGTGCCTCGCGGCGACCGCACAGCGTTCTCAGCAAACGCAAAGGTTTTAGCAAAAAAAAAAAAAAACTCTGAAACCTTAAAGAGGGATAAAACGCCGAGCGCTCGCGGCTACCGCTGAGAGTCCTTTGCTCACGCCGTGGACAACAAAACTGGGTGTACACTACCGCTTAAAAAATTCCGCGCGAAAAATTTGATCTTGGGAAAATAGCCTACGCTCGAACAGCAGGCGACGAGCGTTAAATGACCGATACATGAAATTACTACTTACGTTACTTGCGCTACTCATGGCGCTACGTGATGGTTGCAACTCTCGCGGATCCTTTATTTCCTGTAACGTTTGGCAAACGGAAGTATGCGTAGTACTTCCATCAAAGCCTACCGAACGTCCAGAATAAAAAGAAAACGCGGGCGCGCAAAGCACGAACGGCGGACTCAAAACTCTACCCGCACGATAAAGTACGAGCCGACCGATTCAGTGCGCCCTAACTACCAGATGGGAAGAGTGCTCCGCGGCTACTAGAAAATAGCTCACGTTGAGACCTTGTTAGTCCATCACATATTATTCGCTTCGGAGCTAGCATGCGATCTAGCTATAATATAACTGCGCGGAGGGACGTCGACACCCCCACGCGACCTCACGCAAGGCTCGAGTCATGCTTCGGTTGAGAAATAAAAAAAATTATGTGTACGCTATTTACGTGGTCGTCCTCGTATCATCTTTCTGGACCGCAAGTTACACGGCAGTATTTGGGCTTCTTGGACAACGATAAATGCCGACGTGCGCGTCGCTAACCCCGGGCTATCATGTACACAGCGGTGTTCGGAGATCCGGGAAGCCCCCAACATGGCGGAAGCACAGGCGGTTCCCGCTCCGACCCCAACAAACACTTCCCTCCTCACCCCCTATTTTTGAATTCCTTCTCTCATTTTCTTGTTTCAGCGTTTAGCAAGCAGAACACGCCTCATTACTGCCAGATTGTACTGACTGCCTGTTTATGTCAGCAGTGGCATACCCATTTTTGTCCTTTGGAAGTGTGAAATAGAATGTTGAAGTCTCTAATTTTTACAGAGCGTGAAATAAGTATTTTATTTTTGTGTGTGTTGCGGCTTCTGCCTCGGGTGTTTTTTATTCACCTTGTGAGCCCCAATGCTAGTGCTCACCGGGGGTGCGCGTCCTTCCTACCTTTGCACTCAAGTTTTGCTTTGGTTCTCTTTTCTCTTCTTTTCTTTTTCTTTGATGTTCGATTTTTTAGTTGCCTTGGAGGCCCGGCACATACTGACTGTCACCTCCCTCTTCTTGTTTTAATTTTTTTACGAATTGCCGCGCTCCACCAAACGAATTGCCATGCTCCACCACAAGCCGAATGCTAACAGTTAACACGCCGTGCATTAAACCTGCGGACATGACGCGACGCCGCCTACAGAGGGAGGCAAAGGCGGGGAAGGGTACGCATTTGTTGGGCTCCACACTTACGTTTTGTAGAACCCCCGCATTCACGAAGGCTGTATGGACTTCAAATACGCTAAAGGGCCCCGCTTGCATTCTTGGTCTTCCCGCTGAAGACGGTCGGTAGTAAATCCTTGTTTCCGGGTGCGCATGTACACTCCCTGTTCGTCGCGGCATGTGCTTTGTAGTTTTCCCCTCTTGGAGACACCGGATGGTTTTCTGGATTTTGCCAACCATGAACTTGTCGCATTCCCTGTCATCCCCTCCACTCGTGTTCATGCAGTTTGTTCCTATCGACCCCTTCTTTTTCGTTTTTGTTTGTTCTTTTTGGTTTGGAGTGTCCTTTTCGCTTGCCTCTAGCAGACTAAGCTCTTTATGGTGTGTGTGATTGTTTGTGTGTTTGTTTCCAATCTGGCTTCTGTTTCGGGGCGCCGCCACCACCTTGAGCCCATACGAATGTTTAGATGCGGAGCATCTGAAGCTCAGGATTGTGTCTCTCCCTCTCTTGTCCGCCGTCCGCACTCAACTGCGCATGCGCGTATCCCCAGCCCCGTCAGCGTTCGGGCTGACGAGAGCGCAGTCCACGATAAAAAGAATTAGTTTGACGGTGCCTTGTTTCGATAAAAGGACTCTCTGGGCGCCACCGGAGGTGCGTGCGCTCTTCCCGCTGCGCTACAAACGGAGACGGTAGCTTGTGCTACGAAGACGCCTGATGTCCTTCACTCATTCAAACTACGTCAAGAAGTTACTGACACAACGAAGGTACGCAAAGCTGAACGTCAACGGAAACGACGAACTGAAAACTAATGGGAACTTCAGACGTCGCCATGGCTGCTTCGCATACTACTCACAGGGTTTCCCTGCTTGAAATGGTGTAATTATGTTTCTTATTTTTTGTACTTCTCGAAACTTCGTTCTACCAATTATTACAATTTACGCTATCATAACAATTACATGGCTAAGTTTCGCGGAATCTGAAATATTGTGGAAATGCAACGCGTTACACGTTTTCCCAATTTCTGTTTTTTCTTTCTTTTCTTTTTTTTTCGGAATTTTGCGCTACCAGTTATTTACATTTACGGTACAATGCGAATGCAGCTGGAACTTACGTGATATCTGCATTTTTTTTGTAGAAATGTACGTCGTGACATGGTCTTAACTGTGGGGCAATGTTTAAAAACGTTCATTTGGGGGTACCTCGGGAAAGAATGGTACACATTAAAAGTGTTCTCGTAGGCGACGATAATGAAATACCGGAGAAACATAAGCATTTACGGCCATTGATAGCGCACAACCTCTTCTGGGGAGGAAGCGAAAAAAACAACGAACCCGGTACCAAGCCCGAGCCGCAGCGCGAGAGCACAGGGGTTTGTAACCAGAGCAGACTGATAGATCTGTGGCCTTTACCCGCGAATGTATGATTCGAGATAAACACAGGCGCTGCTGGAACCGGCGGGCTGGCACTTTTGTATCCGCTAATGTGAATAACACACAAAACACACAAAAAAACATAAAAAAACCCGCGAATTCTTTGCACACCCTGTCCTCAAACACCCGCATATTCCGCGTAGCCAGTCGGACGGAGAGGAATCGGCGGTGACTGGGCCACAGAAATAGAGATAGGTGGATCTCGGGGGGAAGGAGGAAGCGAACGAGAAAAAAAGAAAGAACAAAAGTTGGTGTGCAGAAGTCAAAGGTGTCACATAAACTGGCGACCACCTACCACCGCTTTTTACGGGGAGGGCATTCCAGGTCAGGCAACCACGGTAGCCACGCAAAAAATTTGCTCCAAAATTTGTGGTAACACCAGCCGAAATGCTGCCGGAAATCCGATAGTTACGAATATAAAATTTTCTCTCGTGAAACACGAAACAACGCGTCTGCATGGTGTTCTCCTCACACTCTCCACACCAGGCGCGCAATGAAGAGCGCTGCAACCTATATGCCGAACTGGTAAGGCATCTCTCCCGAATGTGGTGAGAACCTGTCCCCCGTCGACCCACCTGTTGTGGCAGGTACCAGGGGTTCCAGGAACAGCATATTATGTTCCAATGTAAACGACACTGATGCTCTGAGCTTGCATGACGCACTCTATACACCGTGAGATTGATTAAAATCAATATCAAATAAGCAGACAGACAGACAGACAGAACAACTTTTACTTGGCCAAAGCTGGGGCGATTATTCTTCGACGTCTTCTCCGTCGTGCGTCGGGCAGCAGGGCCCCTTTTCGGCAGGGGTCCGGTGCCTTCGGCCAAGCGGGCCAGGTCTCCTTGAATTTGGGGGTTTGGGCTACGCAGGGCGGCCTCCCAACGTGCCTCACTGGTTATGGTAAGGAGAATGGGATTGCATCGGTTCCTGTATAGAGGGATGCTATCACAGGCCCATATGATATGGGAGGACGATGCGCGAGTGACCGAACAGTACGGACATGCGTCTATGTAGGTGTCGGAAAGATCGCAGACGTGATAGCAGGGGTGCGGAAGGGGCGGGTCTTCAGCTGCCGATAGATGACGGCCAAGGGCCGGTATAGAGATGGGTTGCGGGGGAGGAAAAATGGCACGCTCCAAGACATAATGGGCGAGGATGTCCCCGTATGGGTGCAGCCTGTCCAGTAGAGTGAACATCTCAGCATCACTGGCGGCTCCATCGAGCACTCGGAAGACAAAAACCTCGAGCAGCTTCGTGGGCTGTTGAGATTCCCGTTAGCACGGTATGGGCGGGAGCCCAGACTGGAGTCAAAGAACGCGATCGAATGTTGTGTGCCTTAAAAACGACTGACAAACTTTCTGGGGAAACTCTTTCGTAACGGAAATATAGGATGGCTGATTTAGAGTCATGATTATAGTTGTATGAAGGCGGGGCCTGTGGGCCATAGCCAACGCGATTGCGAGTTCTTCTCTCGCCATGAAGGACGTCGTAGGTAAGGAGGCAGAAGCAAGCTGGATTTGTTTCGAGTCAACCACCGTGGCTACAGCAGCAGCTCTGCTAGGATACGTTGCTGCATCTGTGTACAGCGTGGCTAAGCCTGGAGGGTACGCCTTTGCTAGGTACTTCGCGTTAGCCAGTCTGCGATCCTCACTGTGTACGGGATGCATATTTGGCGGAAGAGGTTTGATTCGGACCGTCTGGCAGATGCAAGGAGGGATGTCTACCAATTGCTGATAGTTGGAGGTGGGTGGTGAAAGGCCTAGGGTAGCTAGCAACTGCCGACTGGTGTGACTCTTAGTGAGTCTTTCTAATTGGGCGGTGCGTTGCGTCTCAAATATCTCGTCAATTTAGATGTGGACACCCAGTGCAAGGAGGCGGTCGTTGGAGGTTTTTGGAGGTAGTCCGAGGGCTACCCTCAAACATTTACGTATCAAGCCGTCAATTTTGACTCGTTCACGTAGCTTCATGGATAGGAAGGGTGTCGAGTATGCTATTCCGGACAGGACGAAGGCTTGTATGAGTCGAATGAGGACGCCCTTCTTGACACACTTATGCCTCGTAGGTATTCCAGAGATTATTCTCATCGTTTGGTATACCCCATGGCCAAGTTCTCGTATAGTGTCTAGGTTGTCCCTTGCTATGGAGGCACAAAACAAAGGACCCTGATGGTGTCAACTCTAGCCATGATGTTGCCCGATTAGGTGGTAATTGAGATGTGGGGGGGTCATGTGTTTTGGCCGAAAGAGAAAAAACTCGGACTTTTGTGGGGAGCAGGAGAGGCCACGGCTAGATGTGTATGTTTCGCTCATTTCGGTAGCTGTTTGAAGGGTGTCCTGAATGTGTACGTCCGAACCCTTGGAGATCCAAAGAGTGATGTCATCTGTGTAAAGGAAATGGTGGAGGTCCGGTAGGGTCGTAATTAAAGGAGGAAGGTCTTTCATAGCGATATTGAATAGAAAGGTTGATAGCACCTAGCCCTGAGGAGTGCCAGTGCTTCTCAAACTGATTGAGGATGCTTTAATTGGACCCAGGTGCAGAGTGTAAGATCTGTACGATAGAAAAGAACGAATATAGATGTAACTCCACTCTCCAAATTGTGAGTTCATTATACCCGCGAGAATTGCCGAATGCAAGATGGTGCAGAAAGCTCGTGTAAGATCCAAGCTGCGGATAGCCTTGGTTGTCCTCACATGAGAAAAAGCCGGTTCAATAATATGGTGCCTAAGTTAGAGCATAACATCCTCGGTGGACGAATAAGGGCGGAAACCAAACATGGAGGGCGAAAACCAAAAAGAAAATTGGGGCCGAGGGTACTTCGCTCCCGCCACCAGACAGATGTTCAAGAATAGAGATTTGCGTGTGACATTCAGCTTTCTACATCTGCGCACTGCAAGGGTTGAGGGCAGCTGGGATATAAAATTGCATTAGAAAGAACACACGACAATGCAGAAGACCAAGCTGCCATAGGGAGTTTCTTTCTACGTGTTCCTTCTCCAGTAGCACCCTTGTTTACGAATGCTGTTACAGCTATCCTCAGTGCGACTCCATGCATTACTTCGCTCCAAATGCATGGTTTGCTGAGTACACAGAAGACATGGCCTCTCGTTTATTATTTTTTTTTCACTCACTCAGTCATGACAAAGCTAATTACCGTTCCAAACGCGTTGTCTTCTCATTTCTTCTATGTTCCCTATACATGAACCCTGTGTTAGTAACGCGCTGGCCACATAGTCCTTCTCGTGCGAACCATGCCATTTCGGGGATTTAACATGATCACGCTAGCACCGTCTCGTGTGGGGCGCTAACAGGTCAATCAGCTGTTACTGCGTCGCAATAAATGTCTGTTTCAGTTTATTCGTCTGCACGGTGTACGTATCAAATTTGAGGTTGTGGGCTCTTGTGTCGGTCATCCAGGACATTTACCTGCGGTCAGTGGTCGCTCTGAGTCCCGATGTTTCTCAGGAAGCTAGCGTGTTGCGTTTGGGCTTTTCGAAGCTTTGCATGTTGATACGACAATACTGTCGTATCAACATGCACTACTACTACAACATGTCGACACTACTGGATGCAGTGGTAACGTAGAGGTAAAACACCCGTCTCGCGTGCAGAAGGACCGTGGCTCGAATGACGGTGCCGGACAATTCCCACCGGATTTAAAAAAAACCCGCGTAATAATGGAATTGCACAAAGGGGCTTGGGGTGCGACATGACCCCGGCGACCATTGCCGGCAATGCACTCCCTCAACGGAGCAGGATTGGCCACCCTGGTGTAGCAACGGCCACAACCTCCCATGAATACACCAATTAACCCACAGCCCTCAGTCCCCAGCGGCTGCGAAGCAACTGACCACGTCGGCGGTCAGATCTGTGACGCAGAAGAGGGTGCTAAAAATCCCTGGATACGGACAGGCCGCCAATGGAATCTGAACCTGGCAACGTTTAACGCGCGAACCTTATCTAGCGAAGCAAGTCTCGAGGTGTTGTTCGAGGAATTAGAGGGCATTAAACGGGATGTAATAGGGCTTAGCGAGGTTAGGAGGGCAGGCGAAGCCCTTACGGTGCTGAAAAATGGACTCGTCCTATGTTACCGTGGTCTAGAGGACAGAAGAGACCTGGGAGTGGGACTTCTAGTGAATAAAAGCATAGCTGGCAACATAGACGAACACTATAACATTAACGAAAGGGCAACAGGTCTTGTAATTAGGCTCAATAAGAGGTACAATCTCAAGGTGGTGCATTCCCATGTTCGACAAATGCGAAGTTACTCAGCGCCATAGTGACCAGATGACCAGGGAGATAGTGGAGGCAGCGAAAATTGCTCGGTTGGGGGAAAATTGCGTCAGGGTACCTTCGGTTGCTCTGTCAGCCAAGGAACTTCATTTTTTACAAGGGGGAAGGAACGCAACATAGAAAGTAATCTGGGGGCGCAACACGGGTTTCATGGCTTCAGAGGGCTTATTATCATTTCAAGTGCGTGTGTTCTTAATGGGAATTTTTAGAGCGTGTGTGGCGCGTCATAGCACCGCTATGATGAATCGCTTGTTTTGTCTGTGTAGGTCTGTGTAGGTCTGTGGGGGTATAAATATGTGTTTTTCAATAAACGATCAGTTGGAAGTTAGCGCTCGTCCTGTGTACCTCAGCTAAAGTCCGTGTTTTTGTTGCGCTGTTTAGTAATGATGGATAACCAACTCGCCCAATACTGCACTTTGGCTAAAGTAAAAACACAGTATACCGTAGTTACGGGGTTCCTCAGTGCTGAAGTAGGCAAAAATCAGGCTGGAGACAAGGCAGTTGGGAACTATGGTCTGGGCTGTAGAAATAGCAGGGGGGACCTACTAGTTGAGTTTGCAGAACGGAATAACCTACGCATAATGAATACTTTCTTCTGTAAACCGGAGAGTCGGAAGTGGACCTGGAGGAGCCGGAATGGGGAGCACAAAAATGAAATAGACTTCATATTCTGCGATAACCCTGGCGTCGTGCAGGAAGTGGAAGTGATCGGAACGCTAAGGTGTATTGAGCACCGTATGCTAAGATCTCGAATGTGGCTAGATTTGAGGAGGAACCGCAACAAGCTAGTACGAAAGAAGCCGATAAATGAGATATCAGTAAGACGTAAAGTAGAAGAATTCAGGATCGCACTGATGAACCGATATTCCGCTCCTAACGAGGAAACCGGGCTTACGACACAGGAAGCCAGCGACAACCTTACACGCATTATCACGGAGTGTGCAGTAGAAGTGGGGGGCAGTATGGCTAGACAGGATACTGGTAAACCTTCACATGAGACGAAAGATCTACTCAGGAAACGGCAAACCATGAGAATCTCTACCGCAGCTGACAGAATAGAACCAGCGGAGATCTCGAAGTTAATCACTAAGCGTAAAGCAGCTGACATACGGAAATATATTATGGAGAGGATCGAATACGCTGTAAAGAACGGAGGTAGCCTGAAAGCAGTGAAGAGACATCTTGGCGTTGGGAAAAATCAGATGTATGCACTTAAGGATAAGCAAGGCAATGTCATCACAAAATAGGGATAAAATAGTCACAGTTGCCGATGAGTTCTATAGGGATCTGTACAGTAGACGGGACATACAGGATAATGCCGAACGAGACAGTAGTTCAGAGGAAATCGGCATCCCACCAGTAACGACCGAAGAGATAACGAAGGCTTTGAAAGAATTGAACATGGGTAAAGCACGTGGTGAGGATAAGATAATAGCAGACGTCTTGAAGGATGGCGAAGTTATATTTGAAAAACTGGCAAACCTGTATACGCAATTCCCTAATGACCGCAATGGTACCGGAATCTTGGAAGTACGCGAACATCATCCTAATCCATAAGAAAGGCGACATGAAGGACTTGAAATATGACAGGCCGATCAGCTTACTGTCAGTCGTCTACAAGGTATTTACCAAGGTAATCGCTAACCGAATTTCTGCAACCTTATATTTCAGTCAACCTAAAGAACAAGCAGGGTTCCGTAAAGTTTATTCAATAATGGACCATATTCACACGATCAATCAGGTGATAGAGAAGTGCGCTGAGTATACTGAACCCCTATATATAGCGCTCATAGAATATGAGAAAGCATTTGGCTCGGTCGAAACCCTAGCAGTTATTCAGGCATTACGGAACCAGGGGGTAGATGAGCATTATGTAAGAATACTAGAGGATATCTACAATGAGTCTACAGCTACCATCATCCTTCATAGGGAGAGCAGTAAAATACCTATTTGGAAGGGTGTCAGACAAGGAGACACAATCTCTCCTATGGTATTCACAGCATGTTTACAAGAAGTATTCATAACGTTGGATTGGGAACAGGTGAGAGTAAGGGTTAATGGAGAATACCTCAGTAACCTCAGATTTGCTGATGACGTTGCCTTGCTAAGAAACTCGGGGGGATGAATTGCAACGCATGCTTTCCGCACTGGGCGAACAGAGTAGAACCGTGCGCCTGAAAATTAATATGCAGGAAAACTAAAGTAATGATCAATAACATCGGGACAGCACAGCGGTTTGAGATACGTGGCGAGGCAGTGGAAGTGGTAAGCGAATATATCCGCTTAGGCCAAGTTGTGACCCCAGATCTCAACATGAGGCAGAGATTATTAGAAGGATCAAAATGGGGTGGGGTGCATATGGAAGACATTCTCAGAAAATGAATAGCAGCCTACCATTGTCGCTGAAGAAGAAATTGTATGGCAGCTGCATCTTACCGGTACTCACCTACGGGGCAGAAACGTGGAGGCTCACTAACAGGGTTCAACTTAAATTAAGAACGACTCAGCTGAAAATGGAGCGGAAAATGATAGTAAAATGATAGAAGAGAGCGGAGTGGGTGAGGGAGCAAACTGGGGTAAAGACATATTAGTAGAAATTAAGAAGAAGAAATGGACGTGGGCAGGGCATGTAATGCGCAGGCAAGATAACCGCTGGTCCTTAAGGGTAACAGAGGGGATCCCTAGAGAAAGCAAGCGTTGCAGGGGGCGGCAGAAAGTTAGATGGCAGATGAGATCAAGAAGTTGGCGGGGATAACTTGGTCACAATTGGCACATGACCGAGGTAAGTGGAGAAAAATGGGAGAGGCCTTTGCCCTGCAGTGGGCGTAGATGGGCTGGTGATGATGATGATGATTATGATGACGACACTACTGACGAGTCGTGGCTATGACTGCGCTTGGGCACAGATGGAACATAGGATGCTTGTAGCAGTCTATTAGGAGCAGGAACGCTGTTATTTTTGTGCCTATTAGGATGTTCAGCCTTGTTCACAGAGAAGCGACGCCTCCACTGCCACTCCTTGCCAACTGAGCCAGGCGCAACAACGGCGCCGTCTGTAGCGTTTTCATCATACCTGCAAACCTCGTGTGGAGTCCGATTTGCACACCACTGGTAGGTATACCAATTTTCCCGCGTTGCCAGCTCTTTCGATACACTCTGAAAACAAAGTACACCCACTGCTCTGTGATGTGTACAATATTTTGCCTGGCGTATGAGCCTTGAAGGGCCAGCCGAAAATTGTTTCATCGGCGCAAATGTTGTCGTAAAGCATGCTACCCCTCCGCTTACCAGCCTCTAATACTGATTCTAAGAAATACGAATACTGTGGGTGTTTGGAGTGGCCCTTCTTCTGGTTCAACGGCTACGGGTGAGTCGCTGTAGTGAAGAATCACCAAGTTGCCATTATACAGATGTGTAATATTGATGGTGCAGTCTTCTGGCACATCGAGCGCTTCCAGGGTACCTTTACTCGACTGCCGCTGCGAAGTGTCATAGAAACTTTTTGGTACTGTTACTGTTAAGATTCTTCGAGCTGCCACACGTTGAAATCAGCAATGGTAATCGAAAGGCGCCGTCGCCTTTGCTTCGCTGATAGAACTGCACGTCAATCTTTCCCTTTGTGGTGCTGACCATTGCACTGTTAGCACCTTAGTTTTTCGCATCGCGACAAATTCGTTAAACCCCATGCGAAGCCTGTTCACAAGCCCAAGGCGGACTTCAAGTGAGCAGAGAAGGTTCTCGGCTGGTGACGGCTTGAAGACATTTTCGCGCGAGAGTTTGATCGAAAGGCTCCGCTCTCCTCCGTGGACTCCACCTGAACATAGAAGAGCGCCATGATGGCCTTCACCTTCTCTTTTATAGACATTGGCTGAACGTTCTCGTCTTTAGTGGGCGCCGTCATGCTCTGATGGTATAGAAAGGCTTCGTCTTCAGGTAATGAGCGCATGAGTATTTGATGCAGTCACATCGTAGTGTGAAGCCGGAATACCTAGGCGCTGGAGCGGCCAGTTCTGAAATGAACCTATTGCTACAGGTCTCGTAGGGGTGGCACTTACTACGACGACTCAGCAAGAACGATCAAAAGAAGGCTTTTCTCGTGGTCGTCATCGAGCAGCTTCTTATGCCAAAATCGTTTGGTGAGAATCCTTACAGTTAGAGTGTAGTTGGTCGTTTTATCTCGAATCCAGTTAACGGCACCTTTTGAATTCCCGGTAAAACTTAATTTACGTACTTAGCTTTACCGATGTCGGGAAGGTCCAGATGATTGTGAATCGTCTGCGCAAAATGTTGCTGAAAGCCCATTCATTCGTGTAGCTCTCCACAAAAAGGAAGCTTGTAGCGTCGGCAATACAAATCGCTATGCCCATGCGCGTGATTTTGCGTGCGAGCGTCGATTCGACTCTATAGCTATGAAATAGCTTTCATGCACGGTCGTCTGCTGCTGAGCGGGAACGGGTTCCAAAGAGTACTAGCGTCTTGAACTTAATGCCAGGCACGCGCCGCTCATGCAATGCCGAGTGGCGACGACTCAGAGCACAGAAAACATTACCCTGGAACAGCAACACGTGAGTAATACGCAGCTCGAATTCGTCAACTTCGAGTGTATGTACGGTCTTTTAACTGAGCTCGTTAGGAGAAGCTTCCTTACTTGCGAGCAGGTGCATGACCTCTTGTAGGTCATGCGGTGAAGGCGAGCGCGTTCGGTATAGGTCATTTGCTTGCTTCAGCAACATCGTAAGGAATCAGTAAATAGAGCGCCTCTGATGGCACAACCCGTTCATTGTAGAACGCTTGATGCCAGTCATCTCACAGGTATTACCTCACCATTATTAAGACCAGAAACTGCGAACAACCATTCAGAACGTAATGTTACTTCTGTTGTATGTTTGTACTAACCAAGGATGATGATGAGGATGATGTCCTCAAAGATATTGGCACGTACCCTCAAAGGGGGAATGGCGAGGGCTAAATGGTTTGTTTAAATTCGTTGGTACCTCAAAATACTACGTTTGTTCAAGAAAGAGGCTGTAAAAGAACACTTAGTTGTTAATAATCCCGAATTACCCAATAATTGGTACCATTTAGCAATTCAAACGACCTGAAGCAGAAAGAAAATTTTGAATGCAATTTTATACGCTTCGTTATCCAAACCCCAAATTTAATGCGCCAGTAGATTATGTAAGTAGAATCAACATAGTCAACCCCAAACACTCCATGAGCTCCTTCAAAAGCAGTTGTGTTGCTGTTGAGAAACGGCGACAGTCGAGAAAACAATGTTCAATTGTTTTGGGGACCTGGCACCGCAATCATTGTTGCGTGGCTGAAAGTCCTTATCTGAACAGAAAGAAATTAAGCCGTCTGATCCTGCAGCGCAGCTCGGTGAAGGTCACGTCGCATTGCCGAGAACCACAAAAACAAACATTCCACCCGAACTTTAAATTTTGGTACTCTTAATATGATAAAAGTGAATCTGAATGATTAGCGTCTACAATCCAATATCGCCTTACTCTTGCAAATGCAAATGGAGGCAGACAGGAATCCCAATTGAATGGGAGCCGTGGCAGCGAGATTAGCTAAATGGTACGCTAGCTCGTTGCGCCTGATGTCCGTATGGCGAGGGATCCAAGGCAAGCGTACCTCCTTCCCGTACCATGGAAAAATATCTGTGTGTGGTACAATTTAGAGTCGGAAGAGGAAGGTAATGCCGATATACCTGCCCTCAAATCCGATAACATGATGATTTTGGATACATGCTGCGGTACTTCGCATAGAGCGAGAGCTATTGCTAAACATTCGACAATAAATATGGGTGTATAATCCGGGATACGTAGCGAAAAACTCCAATCTAAAGATTATGAAAAAAAAATTCCCCGCATTTCTCCGAGGGGAAGAATGTGAAAGTGCGAACGCACGAGTTGAATTTGCGCGGTTCGGTAATGTTCGCGAAAGAGAGATCACACACACACACACAACTACAAAGAAATAAAGATGCATTTATTCACAGACACCTATTTGTGTTGTCGTTGTACTTGATTGCTAGAGCGGATCTCAGCTTTGAAATTTCGTGTCAGTACTCCTTTAAGCGGGTGCATTAGCCCTTCTCACGCCCGATTCCTGGCCAATCCCCCACGTGGGTATGTGCCATGTCAGCGGCCAGGCAGCGCGCGCCTATCTCCCCCCGTTGCTAGGGAAGACGAGGAGCGCGCGCACCCGCAGCTGTTGCTTTGCGGACTACGGTGGCGGACGATTCAGGCTCGCTTAAGAAGTGCATTCGGACTTAAAAATATTATTTCCAGCTTTCACTCTATTTTAAGATGCATCCGTATAAATCCCACCAGAAACAAGATACTTGGGTTAATATTCATTTAAAATAGTGGCTAATAGCGAGCGTGGGAGAAGTTGTGCAGCCAAAGGGAAGGGGTTTTGAATGTAAAACTCAGTTTCTCGCTCAATTGAGGATACCGGATTAACTTCATATACCATAGAGAAATACAATCTAGGCATAATTGAACGAACAGCACATGGTAGGAGATACGTTTAGGCCAAGTAGATGTTAAAAGTTTACACGGATCACAAATAAATACAGTTTTGGCAGCCCCAGAGGGGGCGTCGTACATGCCAAGGTAAGTTTGCATCGCGAGCAAGAGAAACAGGACCCTGAGTGCAGGAACGCGTGCACTCTAAGTACAGAACTCGGTTCGAGACGAACCGGGGGAGGCGAAGACAAAATCGAAGAATGCGCCTCTCCAACAGGTATAATGGTCACAGTTTATAGATAGCACAACTTCCAAACAAGGCGCACCAAAACTTTATGACGGGCCGTACGTAGGATCAGTAAAACAGCAAACGTGTGTCCCGGCGCATTCCTACTCGTTTTGCACGTAGTTTTTTCAAGGGACCAGATACTCTCTCCGTTTTTGTGACTGATGCGTCAATATGTGTCTGATAGTCAAGAGCAGACGTGAATGTAACACCAAGATATTTGAGCGAATCCGCTTTCGGAATGACTTGATTTTCGTAAGGAAGAGAAATTGAAACTTTTCCTGCAACCGAGAAGACAAGTAGAGCTCTCTTCGACACATTTAACATTAAATAAAGGCTGTAAAGGCATGTCTTCAAGACAGATAAATAGGCCTGCAAAAGGTCATATAGTAAATGAATGTCGACTGCAGCTGCAAAAAGCGTTATATCATCCGCATAAACGTAGGCTGCTACATCTGGGAGTTTAGGAATGCCACTCATAAGGATGTTAAAAAGTAAAGGCGAAAAAACCGCTCCTTGAGGCATGACTCTAGTTTGTGGAAATCTTCCTGAAGAAAGCTTTCCGTTTGCCCGTGTTAGCGACGTGCTACCCACAACGTCTTCGTTGCGCAACGCATGCCATTTCGTGTATTTTACAAGGTCCTCTCCTCGATTTGCTCTAAAATTGTTCGCGGTTTGGATGGTGTTTTCATTTGCACGTGGCATTTGCGCATACTACCAAAGTATCTGATTACTGAAGCCTTAGTCGTCGGTAAAAAGAATGCGTACATTGTCACTATTCAGGTAGAAAGGCCCTATTTTAAAAAATTTTATCATGTTATTATGCATATAGGTTGTAAATTGTTGGAAAAAAACTGCCTGACCATACTTAGCTTTTCCAGTGCTCACGTCACAATATGGTTCTGTCACTTTAATTGAGAAGGTCATAAAATCACCTGCAATGAATGAACGAGGCTGAGGTTATGACAGGGCAAAAACAAGCGAAATGCATGTAAACAAGGCAGCGGCGTGAAGGGAAACCTAACGGCGTTACGTGATGCTGTCCTCCCATCTCTCGCATTGGTACCGCAGCGTCAGGGCTGAATATTATATATTTTATTGACATCATTGAACTAAGCACTCAGAGATCATGTACACGTGTGCAAGCTCAGCGAAGCATACCTGTAAGCTAGCCAAAGTTGAATAATGGCGATGGTATGGCGGTAAGCAAGGAGGTAGCAAGATAGCAGGCCACAGGCTGTACAGCGAGGCGGAAAAACCGACATGAACTTAATACCTGCCTCATCTCGCGTTGCGCAAAAACAAACCAATAAAGCATACTAATAGGCGCTTGTTCTAATGAGTAGCGGGGCTCTTGCTACTTATTGTGCAAAAAGAGACAATGTGGCACTCCGATTGTATTTTGCCAAAAAATAATAAATGCATTTCCCCATAGAGCCATTCCTCGAGCTAAAATTTATGAAGATCTCCGGACACACGACGTGTGCGGGAAACGGGGAACCACAAATAGAGTATTTCTCTCGCTCTCTCTGTTAAACCGAGCGTTCACCGCTTTACAGTGTCCACTTTAAAATTGGAAAGAAGGAATGGTTCTCAGTAAGAATAGAAACGTATCCACAATAAACAACGCGCAGAATGGTATATATTTGTCGAATAAACCACCTAACAGTGTGCATATCAATCGTTTTTATATATATTTACATCATTGGGCGAAAAATCGTCGGAAGGGTGCCGTTTGCGCTTGCGATTTTGATGCTCAAAGTTCTGACGATAGGTTGAATGCACTTTCAGGAAACTTTGGACTCATTTTTACCTTTTTCGCTTTTGGTAATTATCGTTGGGAAGGGATGGTAGATTCTTACATAAGAAGGGCGGTTTTACTGCAAGAGATAATTAGCAAAGCCTCTACCCTTTCCAACTTCGGTGCAAATTACATGTTTTGCATATTTTTGCAGTTTCCAATGCATATAGAGTCATATTTTGACTTTCTCCTTAAGTATATCGATAGAACACATTGCGTACTTTTTACGTTGAGGAATTAATTATTGAAATTTATCGTGCCCCACATTCCAAGAGTGGGAATGAGCTGAAATTTGTCATTTCCAGGAAATCAAAGGATTAAGATAGTGCTAGTTCAAATTACTGGGAATGGAATTGGAAGGCATTGGGGATGTCCCTTTCGCAACCCTGGCTGGGGATGCGCCACAGTAACCTTCATATTGTTGCGTCTTTGTAGACGGAAGTGTAGACAGCAGGATGGAGATGTACCTATTTATAAGGCGTAGCGCTACACCGAAGAGTACAGGCAGCACGGCGAGTCTCAGCTAAGATGGCTAAATCGTTCTGCCCGTGAGCGGTGGACCCAGACACTTGCGTCGTCGTCTTCTAACACCTGGCTGGCAAGGATAGGAAACGTAACACTCGCTGGGGACTGTGCACTAACACTGCGCGCCGATCACGCATACCGCAAGTAGGGGATAAATATGCACGTTACATGTTCCCCCTCGTCGAGAGAGCATCGTCCCGATGCATGCAAAGCTCTGGAAAAAAATTAATGCGCTCGAGGCATTGTCCCTCAACGTGTCAGGTAGGGCTTCCTACGCACGACGTGAACGGCGTCAGGGCGGCGGTTACGCCGGCGTTGAGAAACGATGTCGTCGTCCACAACCTTATACATGACGTCGCTAAGTTGGCACAAAACTCTATACGACCGAAGTAGCGTTTGAGAAGCTTTTCAGAGAGTCCTCGACGTCGAACAGGAGCCCATACCTAGACTTGCTCACCGGGTTTGAAAACGACAGTCCTGTGACGGAGGTTGTAACGATGCGTGTCGTAGCGCTGTTGCTGCCTTGTTCGTAAGCGCGCCAGTTGACGCGCCTCTTCCGCTCGTTCCGTAAACTCATTTAGCTGCATGTTGTCGTTGCTGGTGTCGTGAGGCAGCATTGCGTCCAACATAGTGGTCATGGGACGGCCGTAAAGGAGGAAGAACGGCGTCATCCGGGTCATGTCTTGTTAAGCCGTATTGTAAGCGAATGTCACTTATGGCAATACGGCGTCCCAGGTCTTGTGCTCGGCGTCGGTGTACATACTCAGCATATCCACTATTGTTTTGTTGATTGGTTCAGCCAACCCGTTTTGTCTGCGGGTGGTACGCTGTTGAGGTCCGATGTGCTGTTCCGCTGAGTTGCATCACTGCGTCGACAAGCCCAGCAGTAAACACTTTGCCTCTGTCCGTAATAACAATGGCAGAGGCACCATGCCGGAGAACAATGTTGTCAATGACAAACTTGGCAACCTCGAATGTAGTTCCTCTTTGGAGGGCTTTTGTTTCGGCATACCTAGTGAGGTAGTCGGTAGCGACTACAATCCACTTGTTTCCAGCGGGCGACGTCGAAAATGGTCCCAACAGGTCCATCCCGACCTGTTCAAACGGCTTCTCGGGGATTTGGACAGGGTGCAGGAGGCCCGCTGACCGGAGTAGTGGCGCTTTCTGTCGTTGGCATTCACGGCACGCGCGCACGTAATGCCGCACGGCTGCAGAAAGTTTTGGCCAGTAGTATGACTGCTGGATCCTAGTCAGGGTACAGGTGAAGCCGAGGTGACCCGCCGTCGGCTCATTGTGGCAAGCCTGCAGAACCCCGTTACGAAGTACTGCAGGTACAACAAGCAGGTAGCTTCGGCCGCGCGGAGAAAAGTTCGCTTTATAACAGGACACCACCGGATTGACAGCGCTCTTGAAAACACCCGCGGCACAGTGGATGAACGTCCCTCCAAGAAATCAAATCAGCGGCCCAATGTCGGAGTCCCCCCGCTGCTGCTCTGACACGGAGGATGTGTCCAGCACTCCAAGAAAAGCGTCGTCATCGGTACAGTCATTCGCCGACGCAGGGCAAGCTGGTGCTCGCGAGAGACAATCGGCGTCGGCATGCTCTTGGCCGGACTTGTAAATGACTTTGACGTCGAATTCTTGAAGCCGAAGGCTCCACCGAGCTAAGCGACCAGACGGGTCTTTTAGGCTCATCAACCAGCAGAGTGAGTGATGGTCACTGACCACTGTAAATGGACGCCCATACAGGTAGAGTCGAAATTTAAGTACTGACCAAACGACGGCGAGGCACTCCTTTTCTGTGGCCGAGTAGTTGACTTCCGAAGAGGACAACGTTCGGCTGGCGTACGCTATCACCCTTTCGAGGCCGTCTTGCAACTGCAGAAGAACCGTTCCGAGTCCAACGTTACTGGCGTCGATATGGAGCGTGGTGATGGCGTTTTCGTCGAAATGGGCCAAGACAGGAGGTGTTTGCAACCACCTGCGCAGCTCGTCGAACGCCCTCTGTTGCTCTCATTCCAAAGGAACGCGACATCATCCCCTGTAAGTTTGGTCAGCGGAGCTGCAACGCGGGCTAAGTTCTGTATAAATCTTCAGTAATTGGAGAATAGCCACAAAAAGCGCCTCACGGCTTTATTGTTAGTTTGCACGCTGAACTGGGTTACCGCTTCAGTTTTAGTAGGATCAGGTTGAACTCCGGCACTGCTAACTACATGGCCGAGGAACAGGAGTTCGTCTTACCCAAAATGACACTTCTCAGACTTTAGCGTAAGTCCGGCGGATCGTATTGCCTCGAGGACGGACGTGAGGCGTTCGAGGTGTTCTTAAAACGTGGTGGAAAACACGATCACGTCGTCCAGATACACCAACCAAGTTTGCAACTTTAGGCCCGATAGCACGGTGTCCGTCTGTCTTTGAAAATTGGCCGGAGCGGAGCACAACCCGAACGGCAACACTTTATATTCGTACAGCCCATCAGGCGTCACGAAAGCGGTTTTCTCGCGGTCCCGTTCATAGACCTCGCTCTGCCAATACCGCTTTTTAAGTCCATAAACGAAAAATAGCGTGCGTGTCGTAGTCTGTGGAGGGAGTCGTCAATGCGAGGCAACGGGTAGACATCTCTTTTGGTGACCTCGTTGAGTTTGTGGTAGTCCACACAAAACCGTTATGCACCATCTATCTTTTTCACTAAAACTACGGGCGACGCCCAAGGACTATTCGACGGTGCGATGACGTCGTCTTCACGCATTTGCTGTACTTGCCGCCGTATTGCATCGTGCTCCTTGGGGGCCACACGGTACGGGTTCTGACCTCCTCATTTCTAAGGTAATTATTCTGTGCTTTGTCAGATGCGTCTGACGGACACCTGACGTGGAGGAAAAACAGTCCGCATACGTTTTCAGTAGGTCGAGGAGCGCTCAGCGTTTTTCTGAGGACAGGTTGGTGCTGACATCTATTGCGAGTTTAGTGCTGTCGGTTGCGGTGGCACTAGTTTGAAGCACAAAACAGCCCTCTGTGTTGTCGACAGCTTCGAAGAAGGCTACAGTAGTCCCTTTGAGGATGTGCTGGAGTTCATTGGCGAAATTGGTGAGAAGGAGGTTTCCGCGGCCACAGGACAGGTGCAGCAGGCCTCTCGCGATGGAAAAGCCGTGGTCGAGGAAGAGCGATGTGTGCAGCTCGGCAACACCATCGGCAGTGCAAGGATCGCCGAACTCTACTACGACAAACGTGCAGGATCGTGGCGGCACACTTACGTCGTCAGCGGCGATATGCCGCGGAAGACGTCGGTTCTCGGTAGGCTGTAATGGAGGCAGGTGCGTCGATAGGCTCAGCCTGCCCTCGCCTATTTCTATAACGGCGTCGTATTCCCGCAAGAAATCTATGCCGAAGATTACGTCTTTGCAGCACCGAGGTAGAATTACAAAAGTGCTAAAAAAGTCGGTGCTTCCTAGACCAATCCTGGCCGTGCATTTATCAGGTGGCCTCCGGCGGACCTAAACTGAGGCCCGTCCAACGGAGTCTTTATCTCGCGCAACCGCTCGGCAAATTGGTGGCTCACGATATAATAGTCGGCTCCGGTGTCCAGCAAAGCGGTCACCTCATGCCCGTCGATGGTAACGCTGAGCTCAGCACTAGCGCCTTCGTCGTCGTTAAGGGTCGTCGTCGTCGTGTGCTTACACAGCGGCAATACTCTATGGGCGCTTTGTTCTCGTCGAGTCGTCGCGGCAAAAGCATCGGTTGACGTCGGCGGCGGTGGGAGTTCTTCCGAGATTCTGCAAACACAACGTTGCCTCCCGAGGTCGCTACGTCTAGTTTTCACGCCGGGGGCTGGAAAACCGGACGTCGGGGTCGTCTCGAGGGGCGCGACGGGTCGGTGGGAGGTGCGGTGCCGGAGAATGTGAGCGGGATCGACGAGTATGCGACGGGATGTTGCGTGCGGAGAGGTAGTCGGCGATTTCGGTCGGCCGCTGGCCAAGACGAGGAGGAGGAGCAGCAGGAGAGAAGCGACGTAGTCCGATCTCGCGGTAGGGGCATCGTCTGAAGACGTGGCCAGACTCACCGCAGTGATAGCACAGGGGTTGCCAGTCAGCTGTGCGCCACAAATCGGTTTTGCGAATCCGGGTCGGTGGGAATTTCGCCTGCGAAGTGGGGCACGGCTGCACAGGGGGGGAGGCTGACGGAAAGAGACAGTCGGCAGGTTAGGTGGCTGCTGACGCATGGCTGCTGCGTAGCTTGCGGGGCTCTCTTGTACGGGCGGGTCGGGCGGCGGGAATACTTGGGGCAGCTCTTCACGCACAATCCTTGCCACAGAGGGTGTCGGCTGTGGAGTCACAATTACAAGCTTGCCTAGCTCTTCGTGAACGATCGAATTGATCAGTTCCTGCAAAGAGCTGTAGTCGGTCGTCAGGCTAGCAGTGGTCACGGGAGTGTTGGCGGACCTCCGAGAATACTGACAACTTCGCTCCTGCACAGCCCGCTCGATAGCCGGGGCCTCCCTGATGAACTCCTGCACAGTGCGTGGCGGGTTTTGGACAAGGCCGGCAAAAAGCTGCTCCGTGACACCGTGCATAAAGTAGCGAAGTTTCTTCGCGTCCGACATGGCAGGATCAGCGCGGCGAAAATGCGCGCAGATCCTCGGCGAACATGTTGACACTTTCGTTGGGTTTCTGGATTCTCGACACCAGCAACCGCAGCGCGTGCTCAGAATGATCCGGGTTGGAAAAGGCTTCCTGAAGCTCCTGGCGGAAGTCGGTCCACGTCGTGAATGTAGCCTCATGGTTCTCGTACCAAATGCGAGCGCCGTTTTCCAACGAGTAGTATACCTGCCGCAGTTTTTAGCGCATCATCCCACTGATTAAAAGTGGCAACACGCTCGAAGTGGGCAACCCAGTCTTCCACGTCCTCAAAGGCATCCCTGTGGAGTTTATTAGGTTCGCGAGACTGGTGAATTACCACCTGTGGTGTTGCCATAATAGGAGCTTGCGGGGCCTTACGCATGTGGACCTCGGGAAGGCCCGGTAATTCAGGCGAGAGACCGAGCTTGCGCCGACTGCTCCAATGGACCGGCGTGTTGATGAGACACGGCCTTTCTGGGCTGGCGCCGGACAGGGATCCAGGCATCCGAAAACCCGGCTCCTCCACCAGTGTTGCGTCTTTTGTACACGGAGGTGCAGACAGCAGGATGGAGATGTACCTTTGTATTAGGCGTAGCGCTACAACGAAGAGTACAGGCAGCACGGCGAGTCTCAGCGAAGATGGCTGAATCGTTTTTCCCGCGAGCGGTGGACCCACACACTTGCGTCGTCGTCTTCTAACAGCTCACTGGCAAGGAGAGGAAACGTAACACTCGATGGGGATTGTGCACTAACACTGCACGGTGATCACACATACCGCAAGCAGAAGATCGCTGCTTGATAAATATCCACGTGACAATATTGTTACGGGGAAAATGGTATATTGCAGGGGTAATTAAATATGCCACACGGTGGGGAACACAGTAGCACACAGTCTCAAGTGGGTGCAGCCAGAGAGGGAGATGGTTCGTTCTCTTCCTCTCCTTCTCGGTGAACCGTCCACCGCACCAGCTGTCCGGGCTGGGCCCAATCCCTCGGTGTCCATATTCCTTTCAGAGGGTACATGCCCAACCCGTGACATAACCCCCGCCGGTAGAAGCACCGTCTCGGTGCTCATGAGCCTGGTACGGAAGTTGGGCGATAGGGCTTGAGACGGGAGACATGCACGACGTCCGTAAGGATGTGGCGCGACGTGTCAAGTTTAACTGGGGCGATCTCGTATGTTACGGGGGGTAACCTCACGGATTACACGATAAGGCCCAGAATACCGGGACAAGAGTTTTTCGCAAAGTCCCACACGGCGTGAGGGCGACCAGAGAAGTACTAGTGATCCCGGTTTGTGCAAGTTGGCGATCTTGGTGCCGGCTGTCATAATGTGTTTTTTGAGACTGTTGTAGTGAGGAGAGGCGGATACGAGCAACTTGGCGGGCGTGATCAGCGCGAGCTATGGCGGTGCGGGCATAGTCGGATGTGTGTACAGTAGATGGCAATAATGTGTCCCAGTGGCAATGCTGGTTCGCGGCCGAAAGCAGATAGAAAGGGGAATAGCCAGCAGTGTCATGACTGCGACGAATTGTACGCAAAAGTAATGTAGGGCAAAGCCACGTCCCAGTCGCGGTGGTCTGTGGAGACGTACATGGACAGCATGTCGGTAATTGTTCGGTTAAGTCGTTCGGTCAGGCCATTAGTTTGAGGATGGTAGGCGGTGGTGATCTTGTGATGGGTGCTGCAGGAGCGAAAAATATTGGCAATAACTTGCGACAGAAAGGAGCGGCCACGATCGGTAAGGAGCTGTCGAGGGGCCCCGTGAAGAAGGGATAATGTCACTGAGCAGAAATCCGGCAACGTCAGTAGAGCCGCTCGTAGGAAGGGCCCGTGGTTATTGCATGAACGCGTGGCATAGTCGGTGGCGACTGCTATCCATTTATTGCCGGATGTGGACTGGGGAAATGAACCGAGCAAGTCTAACCCAACGCGGAAGAATGGTTCACTTTGTATGTCCAATGGTTCAAGAAGCCCAGCTTGAGGAGAAGTTGGAGTTTTCCGCCGTTGGCAGAGGTCGCAGGAGCGCACATACTGCCGGACAGATCGGTAAAGGCCGGGCCAGAAGAAGCGGCAGTCTGATGCGATCGTAAGGTGCGGGAAACACCGAGGTGGCCAGCAGTTGGGAGGTCATGAAGTTGTTGGAGAACGTCCGACGAAGTGCTCAGGAATGGCAAGTAATAAATCAGGACCGTCAGGACGAAGGTTCCGACGATACAGAATTCTGTCTTTCAGTTCGAACATGCGAACTGAAGGCGTCGAAGCGCAGAAATAAGGCTCTCGATAAGAGGAGCCGCAGACGAGGATCCCGTCGTTGGTCGCCGCCGATGTTGGTGAGGTCGAAAGAGGACATGATGGCGGGCGCAGCCGGAGCTGGGTCAGGCGGATCTACGGGGTACCGCGATAAGCAGTCAGCATCATGATGCAGGCGGACCGGACTTGTATATGACAGTATAGGAGAACTCCTGAAGGCGCAAAGCCCAGCTGACCCAGGCGTCCCCGTTGGGTCTTTGAGCGAAGACAACCAGCACAGATCGTGATGGTTCAGTAATTACTGAGAAGTTGCGGCCATACAAGTAGGGACGAAACTTAGCCAGGGCCCATACTAGAGCAAGGCATTCTCTCTCAGTGATGGAGTAATTGCGTTCAGACGGGGAAAGAAGGCGACTCGCGTATGCAATGACGCGATCGCATCTGGCTTGTCTTTGGCTGAGAATGGCTCCAATGCCATGCCCACTGGCGTCAGTGCGAATCTCGGTGGGAGCGGTGACGTCAAAGTGGGCTAACACCGGGGCAGATGTCAGCCGGGAGATTAATGCGTCGAATGCCTCAGCTTGCTCAATGGCCCACGAAAACGTGGCGTCCTTCTTCAGTAGATCAGTGAGAGGTTTCGCGATGTTGGCAAAGCCTTTTATGAACCTACGGAAAGTAGGAACAAGTCCAACAAAGCTGCGAACGGTCGGCCGTATAGAGCGAGGCACAGGAAACTGCTTCACGGCTTGACTTTATCAGGGTCAGGCTGAACACCTTGGGCGTCAAGAAGATGCCCGAGAATGTTTGTGCGGCGCTGGCCGAAGTGACATTTGGCAGAGTTTAACGGAAGACCTGCTTGGCGGAAAAGCGCGAGTATATCAGACAGGTGGGTAAGATGGGAAGCAAAGGAGGGCGAAAAGACTATACGTCGTCCAGGTAGCATAAACAGGTAGACCATTTGAATCCTCGAAGAAGAGAGTCCATAATTCGTTCGAATGTTGCAGGCGCATTGCATAAACCGAAAGGCATTACCATTGAACTGGTATAGGGCCATCAGGGGTGACAAAAGCGGTTTTTTTTTCCTTGTCCAAGTCATCTACAGAAATCTGCCAATAACCGGAACGGAGGTCAATGGAAGAAAAGTATTGGGCACCATGGAGGCAGTCAAGGGCATCATCGATGCGGGGCAGGGGATATACATACTTCTTGGTGATTTGGTTCAGGTGGCGGTAGTCGACGCAAAAGCGCCAAGTGCCATCTTTTTTCTTCACTAACACCACCGGTTAGGCCCAATGGACTGCAGGATGTTCAGTTAATGTCCTTTTTCAAACATTTTATCGACTTCGGTTTGGATGACGGCACGCTCGGCATGCGACACGCGGTATGGTCGTCGGTGAATGGGACTAGAGTCACCAGTGTCGATACGGTGCTTTACGGCCGTCATTCGTCCTAAAGGACGATCGGGGAAGTAAAAAATTTCGAAGTAATTAAGCAGCAGGCGGCGAAGATCATGGGCTTGCTCTTGTGAGAGGTCCGGGCTCATCATTGTCATCACCTTGTCAGTGGAGGCAGGGGCAGCTGTATGAGTAAAGTCACAGTCAGGGGTAGTGGTCCCCGCACGGGGCACCTTGAGCAATCTTGGTGACGGTACTGGCGATACCGCGGACCCCGAGCCCCCAAACATAAGCTGGATCCAACCGTGGCGATGTGTTTATAGGTGGAGGGTTAGAAACCACGAACGGTGGCCGTCGGAGCCCAGGTCAAGCTCCGGCGGATGGGCTCCCTGTCTGTTCACCAGCCAGGGAGCTCCGGGACCTCTTTGACTACCAGGGTAAGGTCAAAGAAGAAAGTACCCCCGTCTCCCTGCTTTCCAATGTATCATATGGCATTTTCCAAACCCCCGCCCCCCCCCACGTGATCGGCCCCCGAAAAGGGGCCGCACCGAAGTTTCCTTTCCACCCCTACCAACTATCAACGTTCCGAAACATGACAACTATCCCCGTTTTTTGGTCCTTGAATCAATAGACAAATCGAAACCCGTCTCCTCCCAATCTGTATTCCTCGTCTCCAAGTTCCTTGAAGGAATCATTGGCAAATCTTTCGAGGCAAAAAAACTACGAACAGGCGAAGTGTTGGTTGAAGTCAAGACGCAGCAGCAAGCCACAAATCTGCTGACCCAAACCCGCAAGGCAGATCTGGACATCACTGTCACACCCCACCGCAGCCTCAACAGCTAGCAGGGGGTGATATCTCAACCAGATCTGCTAAGTGAAACAGAGGCCGACCTTCTAGAAGGCCTGAAGGATCAGGGCGTAACAGCTGTAAGGAGAATCACCATCCGTCGCGACAATGTAGAAATACCCACAAAGCACATTATCTTAACATTCAGCAGTTCAACACTTCCTGAGCACATCAATGCTGGTTTCATTAGGTGTGGTGTACGTCCGTGAATACCTAACCCGCGCCGCTGCTACAAGTGCCAGCGGTTCGGGCACGCTACGACTTCTTGCCGCGGCAAACAGACCTGCGCAACATGCGCCGCACACGACCACCCCACTGAAAAGTGTGATTCCACCACCTTCTGCCTGCGCAAACTGTCAGGGGCCGCCCGCGGCATACTCCCGTAGCTGTGATAAGTTTCACCAGGAAAAGAAGATCATCCACGTGAAAGTAACTGAGAACATCTCCTTCCCCGAGGCGCGGAAGAGGTTCGCCTCTTTCCCTCTGGGGAGGTACGCCGACACAGCTCGCCGGGGGGCGGAGCGGCGTCTGGTTTCCACAGGGACCCAGTTCAGCGAGTCTGACCTGGTCCCTTCCCCGCCCCCCCCCCTGGGTTGACTCTGGCAGCCCAACCCGCCACCACGCCGCTTGCTGAGGCAGCAGCGGTTGTGGTGGCATCCTCTTCCGTCGGGACCGGTGCCGCTCCCGTCCGTGCCTCCCCATCGTCCAGTACGTTGGAGTGTGCATTGGACACCACGAGCCCCGCACCGGCTCCCACCGCCACCGCACCGCCCGTGCCACTTCTGGTGCCTCCGACACAACCGGCGGTGGCGGCTCAACCGAAGGGCCCCCGAAGGGGGGCCAAGTCCGGGGGGCCCGGTTCGACGGGCACACCCAGGACATCGGACGACAAGATGGACGTCGTGCCCTTCTTGCCTGCAACGCAGCGCAAGGAGCGGCCTCCGACGTCCAAGCCTTCAGATAGGCCGCCCAAAAAGCCCAATCCAAGAGTCACAGCCCCGAAAGACGACACATAAACATACACACTCCAGTAGCTCTCACACTAAATAATGGGAAGAGAAAATATTGTTCAATGGAACTGCAGAGGCCTTCTGAATAATCTTGATGACGTGTATGAGATTCTGCATACCAATCAGCCAAGTGTAATGTGTGTTCAGGAAACACATTTGAATTCTAAACACACAAATTTCTTGAATAGTTACCTGGTATACAGAAATGACAGGGAAGGCTGCACACACTCTTCTGGGGGTGTGGCCATAATCGCCCGGAAATCTTTAGCATGCCACCCTGTCACTTTGAACACCATCATTGAGGCTGTAGCAATACGCTTAATAATATTTAATAGGTTGATAATGGTATGCTCCATATACATTCCTCCTGATGTTTCACTTTTAAGCTCCGAATTCGAGGCGCTGGTAGACCAGCTGCCCGACCATACATCCTTACAGGTGACCTTAATGCTCACAACTCTCTTTGGGGCTCTTCCAGAACGATGCCCGGGGTCGCCTGATAGAGAAAATTCCTTACATCTTCTGGACATGCCTTTTCAACAGTAAACAGCCTACATACCATAACATAGGACACAACACATACTCATGTCTTGACTTGGCGATTGGCTCAGCAGTTCTCTTTCCTCTCCTCGAGTGGGGTGAGGGCACTGACCCATACGGTAGTGACCACTTCCCCACCTCACTCACATGCATAGGTAAAGGCCCATGCAGTCCATCTTCCCATAATAGGTTCAATGAAGCACGAGCTAACTGGAATACATTTACACAGACATCCAAACTACACCACACATCTATAGGACACCTACACGTCCAAGAAGCTGCCCAACTGCTCACGGCGCACATCCTCGACGCCGCCGAAAAGTCCATTCCCCACGCCTCTGGTGCCCCGCGCAACCAGCGGAGGCCGTGGTTGAATGAGGACTGTAGGCGGGCGCGAGAGGCCCAGAACAAGGCGTGGGGTGTCCTTCGTCGGTACCCCACGTCGGGTAACCTCATTTTGTTCAAACGGGCCAAGGCGTTAGGAAAACGTGTGCGCCGTGAGGCAAAACGGGAGAGTTGGCGTTCCTTCATAACATGAATAAACTCCTACACAGACACACGGAAAGTATGGACAAGAATACGGAAACTCAAATACGGCACTGCCACCCACAATCTCTTATTCCATGTATGTAGATGACGTCCAGATATCCTATAAATCATGTAATATGTCAATCTGCGAACGTCAAGTCCAGCTTGGTGTCAAGAAACTTGCCGGCTGGGCAGACAACAATGGGTTTAAATTGAATCCTGCAAAAAGCTCCTGCGTTGTGTTCACCAGGAAGCGCGGGGTCCATCCGGACCCAGACATTACTCCTAATGGCTTGTCGCTTCCTGTGAATAAGGAGCACAAGTTCTTAGGTGTGGTGTTTGATCACAAACTCACATTCATTCCCCACATCAAGGAACTTAAAAATAAATGTCTCAAAACAATGAATATACTTAAGGTTCTCTCCCGCCAATCCTATGGTTCCGACAAAGAGCTCTTGCTTCGCTTGTATACTGCTTTGGTTGGGTCTCGTTTGGACTATGGCAGTGTGGTATATGGGTCGGCGAACTAAGACAGCCTTGCGAATTCTTGACCCAGTGCTACACTTGGGCCTTCGTCTTTCGTCGGGTGCTTTTCGCACTAGCCCTGCTGAGAGTCTTTATGTCGAATGTAATAAGTGGAGCCTTGAGAACCAACGAACATACATGGACTTGCTTTATGCTTTTAAAATTTCATCGCTGAATAATCATCCTTTTTATCCTGCTCTTATATGATACATCAACATCTCTGCTCTTTGTAAATCGCCGAACCAGTCCTCTGCCTTTTCACTTAGAGTGAGAGAGCGAGCCTCGGATCTCAGTGCTTCGTTTTAGACGTGTACAGGTCATCCTTTTCTAACAGTTTACCGCCTTGGCAAGTTCGCCCTGTGTCGTGCGACCTTTCTTTATGAGACTTGATAAAAATCGTGTACCACGAGCTGCAATACTGCAGCACTTTCTGTCTTTGCAGTTTAAATACACATGTGCGGAATTTTATAGTGACGCTTCTAAAACCTCCACTATGGTGTCGTGCGCTGCTCATGGTCCAAATTTTAATGCAGCCAGAACCATGAGCGTGCACACAACAGTTTTTTCAGCAGAAGCGTATGGAATTTTACTGATTGTACGACACATTCTTGAAAATCAAATTCCCAATTCCATCATCTATACAGATTCTTTGAGTGTTGTTCGCGCACTGTCCATCACATACACCTCCCAAAAACCACATAGTTAATCTTGTATTTAACACTATCATGTCCGTGTATGCACAAAGCATAAGCTGGTCCTCTGCTGGGTCCCAGGACATGCAGGGATCGCTGAGAATGAGTTGGCAGACGAGAGGGCCGCTGCTGCTGCACTCAGGAACACTGTAGACATTACAGCGATACCCTACACAAACCTCATGCCACACATAGGACAACACCTGCGCAGAACATGGCAAACACACTGGGACGAACAGACAGACAACAAACTACATGTAATAAAGCCACACTTGGGACGGTACACAGCTGACTCACACAACAGACACACGGAAGTCGCCTTGGGTAGGCTGCGGATAGGGCACACCCATGCGACGCACTCGTATCTGCTGACGGGTTCTTCTAGACCCCAGTGCAGCAGGTGCGGAGAAGCCCTATCCGTAGTGCACATTCTAATCACATGCAAGGCACTTCACACAACACGACACAAACACTTCAGAGAACTCTACAGACAACATATCCCACTACATCCATCGTTGTTTCTAGGTGACGATGCCAGTGTTTCTGTGAAACACGTGTTTGATTATTTGTCAGATGTTAAGTTTTTAACCTCATCTCCTATCACGCCTAATCAAATCTGGCCCTATACAACAGTCATCACCATCATCTTTACTGATCTTACTATGTCCAGTTTACACGTTTTATACCTACCTTCTGTGGTAATCACTTCTTTTTATTAAATAACTTCTCTGGCGCTCTTTGCCCTCGTCGGCCTTGCGCCATTAAACACAAACCATCATCATCAGGGGTAGTGGTGGCCAAAGTTGAGACTTCGTGGTCGTGTAAGGGGCACACTGACGCAAGCGTGATTCCTTCCGGTAATACCTGTGCATGAAAACCGAAGTTCAGGATAGGTAGAGACAGTCTGCTGCCAGTGATGGAGGCGACTGAGTGAGGCAGCCTTACATTTCGCGTCAGCAGAACGTCAGTCATTGGAGTAATAACATACTCGCCATCAGCAAGTGTGCCGGGGACAGCCAACGAAACATACGTGATGGCCTGAGGCAGGAGACGGATGTGCGTTGTTGAACACAGGCGGGTCGGATGAGTGTTATCGGCCACTTGCAGACTAGGTAGCTCCAGACTCAGGAATCCTCTGGCACAGTCGATGAGCGCTGAATTGTCGGCTAAGAAGTCAAGGCCTAAGATAACGTCATGTGTGCAGTTTTCTAATACGGCAAACAAAACAGGAACAGTACGGCCAGCAATCGTAACACGAGCAGTACACATTCCAGCTATTATGGGCGTTCCACCATCAGCTAGTCGGACATGAGATAGGGCAGGCGTCAGGACCTTATGTAGGCGAGAGCGTAGATTTGAGCTTATCACCGATATTGTCGCCCCAGTGTCAATGAGCGCACGAACAGGAATGCTGTCAACTTCAACTTCTAGTAAATTGTCTGTGGTAGGGAGGGTCAGAAGAGGATTTGCGGGCCAAGTCGAGAATGCAGCTTCACCTCCGGGAGCTGCATCCTTTAGTTTTCCGGCGAGTAGCGGTTGGAAGTGGTCGGAGATGATGGTCTCCGAGACTGCGGCGAGTGAGACTGACGTCGGTGCGGTGAGGGCGAGCGGGCGAATCGGGACGTCGAAGTGGCGGCGGAGTCGTCTGGCTGCTGTTGGTTACGAGATGTAAAGCGGCGGGGCGTACTGTCGAAGTGGTCAGGGGAGAAGTTATCGCGAGGAAACTGGAACCAGCGGTGCTGACAGTAGCCAGCAACATGTCCCACACGCCTGCAGTTGAAGCAGATGGGCCGGTCGTCTGGTGTTCTCCACTCAGCTGGATTGCGATACCAGGAAGAAACATAGGTCGCTGCGGAAAACGGCTCGTGGAGGTGCTTGTCGCAGCGGGTGGTGGCTCACCGAACAGACTGGATGGATGCCCATGTTAGCAAATTCCTCCCGAACAACCGCGTGAATAAGGGAAACAGTGGGAAAGTTGCCCTCCGTCATGCGCGGTGGAACGGCCGCTGGAGCCATGGCTTCAAGTTCGCGGCGGTACAATCCTGTTCACCACATTTTCAGAAGACCCAGTATCCATGCTGCGTGTCACCCGGGGGGTGGAGGCGATGGCAAAAATGCGGCTTTCGCAGGTTGAAAGTAGCCGCGGGTATTCGGAAGCCGTGTGACCTGGTCGTGATACGACGGGCTTTTGGCTAGTTCAAAAGCGCCGGCATTCCTTAATTATCGCGTCAACCGTGTTTGCAATCCTTGCAAACCAGCAGATTGAATGCATCATCAGCGATCCCTTTCAGTACGTGCCGACTTTTCTTCTTCATTCATTCCGTCGTCTGCGCGCTGGCACAGGGACAGAACATCCTGTATATAGGCCACATACGGCTCGGTCGACGTCTGAGCGCGAGTCGCGAGTTCTTTTTTCGCAGCAAGCTGGCGGGCACTCTTTCTTTCCAAATACCTCACGGAGCCCTGCTTTGACGGCGTCCCAACTAGTAAGGTCTGCTCCGTTCGTTTCATACTATGTGAGTGCTGCTCCCTTCAGGATGAAAGGAACATTTGCGAGCATTATAGTTGGGTCCCAGCGGTTGAAGGCACTAACTCGTTCGACAAGTTTTGATCCAGTCTTCAACGTCGGTGTCATCGGTACCGGAGAATTTTCCAGGCTCACGGGGCTGCGCCATGACTACGACGGGGCTGCGGCGGTGCCCCCGGTACCCGAGGTGTTGGCAGTCATCATGGTTGAGCCGATGCGACGCCCGCTTCGGAGATCCGTGGCGATGAGACGTTACCCCGCACCTCCCACCAAAAGATGTTACGGGGAAAATGGTATATTGCAGGGGTAATTAAATATGCCACACGGTGGGGAACACAGTAGCACACAGTCTCAAGTGGGTGCAGCCAGAGAGCGAGATGGTTCGTCCTCTTCCTCCTCGTCGGTGAACCGTCCACCGCACCAGCTGTCCGGGCTGGGCCCAATCCCTCGGTGTCCATATTCCTTTCAGAGGGTACATGCCCAACCCGTGACAATATCAAGGACGGGCATATGGCCCGCGACTTCTGCAAAGGTAGGTATTAAAAGCCGAGAAGAGCGCAAGGCCAGAAAGAGCGAACATAAAATTGTTTGGCGGTACCTCCTTGTTCACCGTCGGGTTAAGTTCGTTATTGACAAAAATGTGGCCAAAGACAGCAATCTGGGGGTGGTCCAATGGACAACTTCAGAATTCAGTTAAAGGTCCTCACGCTAAATTGTTTGAAAGATCTCTGAAATCTACTTAAGCTGTGTTTCAAGCAAAGGCCAAGACACGATTGTACCGTCCGACGTAGCATCATCGCGTTGATTATTTTAAACAACACTGATTAGACCTCAGAAATCGTTCACACGTTGCAGATTCTTATACAATTGTTAACGGGATGAAAAAAAACAGTAAATGCACTTTGGTGCTTTGAAAGCAATCTTTGCGCTGATCTTTTCACTAAAAACCTATCTTCGAGCGGACAGATAGATTGTTAATAAACCCAAGTACCCGGGTTCAATGCCTGGCCACAGTGGCTGCTTGTATAATGCAGGTGAAAACAAAAAAAAAAACGTGTGCCTGTTCTAGATATTGGTCCACGTTAAATATCGCAATGTGGTCAGAAATCATCTGGCTGCACCTGATGGGTTGTGCCCGCTACGGAGGTTCACTGGCTAACAGTGTTGCGGAATGTGCGTCCCCATTCCATTCGAATTCCATTCCGGGGAATGACAATTCGCCTAAATTTCATTCCTTTCAATTCCTCGGAATGCCAAAAGATCACCCATTCCCATTCCTGAAATGGCCGGCCAGTTCAATTCCATTCCTCTAATTCCTCCCCGTTTTATCGGGTGATTATCAAGTTACCAGTGAACACACCATTAAGCTGATGTTATTACACTCGTTAAGAACTGCTAGAACACGCAAAACACGTCCCAAGGTCAAGTGATAGGGGCTTTGTGGCTGATCTCGTGCAGTGCGATCACCCTACTAATTCCCACAGGGGCAGTTCTCTCGATAGTTATTATAGTATTTCTATTGTCAGCATGTCTTTATGAGTTTTGATGTTTTCATATTGTTCCGCAGGTGGTCAAAATTAATCCGGAGCCCTCCACTACGGCGCGCCTCATCGCCTGCGTTGCGTCGGCGCGTTAAAACCCTACAATCAATCAACCAATCATATTGTTTAAGCTTGAATGTGTTAATGCTAAAGTGACAACATGTTCTTTTTGTACTAACAAATGTATGGTTGAAGAAGACATATTCCTTAAACGCGTATTACACGCGTTGTAGTTTACACCAGTATGGAGCGGTGGTGAGTATGGTTGGAACTATAGTTTTGTTAACGGGGAACAGAACCTCTGGATCTGGTGGTATCAGGTGGAATGAGTTACCGCTCCAGCGCCTTGTCCTGCCTTTGCACCAAATACGGATCACAGGCCGCAGAGGTCGTCAGCTCTCACGGATGTCAAGCGCGCGTTGAAAGCCTGGATAGCTAGAGAACGTTCTGTGTTTGCGTGTGTGCAGGCTTGCAAGGTCGCCCTCGCCGAAAAGCTTTGTTACGTGTCAGGTATCATCCACTGCACATGATAGAAAGTTCAGGCTGTGTTTAGAGTATTCGCGGCCTTTTTATGGGTGTCTCGGTGGGAACCAATGCGCCGGGATATTTTTCTCTCGTTAGTGTATACTGGGATAGTGCACTTGTTCATTTACTAAATTGCGTCTTGTTTTTTTTTTCTTTTACAAATTGGGAGATCGTTCACACTTTTACACCACGCAACCTAATCTAGCTAAATAAAGAAGAACTTAGAGAATGCGTTGCGACCTTGGGGTCAGCAAAAACTGAGTCCAAGGGCTGTATAACTCATTGTATATCTGAGGCCTGTATAACTAATTTGAGGAGGTGCATGCAGTGTAGTAGCAATGTAGGTTCCCCCAAGTGTCCTCTGTTCCGGGCGATCAACCTTAAAAAAGTAAAGAAAAAAATAACGATAATAATAGAAGGACATGTTCGGCAGTCAGCCAGTCTAGTGTTGCGCAAATCCCTACACCAGAAAAAGTGCTTAGGAGCCCTCGTTGATTGATTGTAGGGTTTAAAGCGCCGACGCAACGCTGGCGATGAGGCGAGCTGTAGCGGAGCGCTCCGCACTAATTTTGCCCACCTGGGGATCTTCAACCCGCGCCGAAATCTCGTACACACAGGTGTTTTTGATTTTCTGCTCCATCATAAAAGCGGCCACCGCGGCCGGGAAACGACCCCATGACCTCGTGCTCAGCATTGCAATTAAATGTCCTCGTGAATTTTATATGCGGCAATAAAGGTCTCAAGTTGCAGTGAAAAGTCGAAAAAAAGCTTTATTTTGGTTTCACTCATCAAATTACGTAACAAAATGGTGTGAGCTAAATGGGTGCTTCGCCGTAAAGTTCTCAAAACACGAAGTGTAAATGACGGCTGCTTCAACGATCACTTCTAAAACAAAAAAAAGCAAAATAAAACAGTTGCCTTCTGCCTATACGTGGCGCTTGACAAACAGGAGCTGCTCGAAAGACGTGTTTGGGAGCTGGTTTCGCTTTGCTGTCATTATCAGGGATGCCCTGGAAAACACGCTTTCCACGTCAGCTGACGTCGCATTTACACTGAAAACTGCCCTTGAGAGTCAGGAAAGCGAGGCAAAGCGGCAAGCGTTTGCTTTCCAATAGGTCGGAACCGTTTCGGAACAAAGCTTGCAGAGTGCAGCTTGTTTTTTTTTCTTCACGGGTAATATAAAAAAACTGTTTCCAATGTGCCATGTTGACGGACGTATTGTGCGTACGTGAGCCGCTGGACGCAGGAGCAAGTGTGCGGGAGTGCGCTATAAAATCGGTTTTTATTTCCCATAAATAGCTAGAAAGAAGAGGGGGGGTAGCACAGAAAGGGAAGGGGAAAGCATCGCCCAGCTTTTACAATATGAGCGTGCTGCTAAATCAATCATTGGGCTTCTTTTGTCGCCCACAGGCACCAGCGCGGCGGCAGTGCCAAAAGGGCTACCCCCCCCTCTCCCCTACTTCCAGGCGCCAGGTTGCGGTTACTTAAGTCTTACATCTAGCATGGGGAAGCAGAAGTCATCATCAAAGCTCTCCGTCTCGAGAATTATTTATTATATTTTTGTCGGTTGCAGTAGCGACTGTTCAGGTGACGGAGAGCTTCTTTTTTGTAGCTTCCCCCTGTAGCCGTATGACTGCAATAAGGTGGATGTCAAACTTTCCTTCACAGAAGCTTACTCCACCTTGGGAATTTCCCCTAAATCTGGCCCAATAACACCTGTCCTTCACTTGGATATGCTGATCAATTCGCTCTCCGGCTACAATCTGCTAGCCTCCTGGTTAGCTCAGTTGGTAGAGCCACTGCTCCGGTTTGAAGCAGTGGTCCCGGGTACAAATCCTGAACCAGGACGAATCTTTCTTCAACAGCGAAGTTTCTGAGAAAACTGTATAGCTTTCCTTTGTAGCCGTATGGCTGCATTCAGGTGGATGTCAACCTGTCCTTCATAGAAACTTACTCCACCTTGAGGATTTCCCCTAAATCAGGTCGATTAAGAGCTTCTTCTATCTAATGAGAGGTTCGTTTGTGCCACGAGCTGTTCGCTGATTTTGCAGACGCTCCCTAGAACAGAGCGAACGCGGCCTTTATTCGGCCGCTAATCGCCGCGTCGGAGTAGGGAGGCGCAGCCGTCGCCGCAGTTCCTATTTCATGGGCTCTCCAGTTTCAGAAGGATCCCCGAGCTAATCTTTTAGACCTTCGTCGACGCTTCTTCGGGCAAAGGCGTCAAAGGGTATAGACAGGAGGGAACAGTATTGCAAATGTTCGTGGGGGACAACTGGGGAGCGCGGGGTGAGATGGGGCGTAAGATTATATGTGGAAGTTTGCAGTGAACACAAGCACCGCGCCAGCGTCCCTCTTACGGGATGGTTGGATGCGAGTCGCCGAAGGTTCCAGAAGCAAAAAACAAAAGTTGATGGGGGAAGGGGGGGGGGTGTGGAGACGGCTCGCAGCTGGGGCAGATACGCCGCCAAGGTAAAAAATCACGAGGCCCAGTTATTGGGAGAGAATAAAGGAGGAGAGATGCCTCCGCGGTAATTCCACACCATGCATACCAACGGCTTAGAGCCGCGGTTATTACGTGGGGAAAAGCGAAGAATGTCGTAGCAGCGCTGCATATAAGGACAGAATCGTAGTAGGGTCGCTGTTTATACATAAACCGTGCTTGAAACCGGCCAATCGACTTTAACATTACTCAGTTGTTGTTAACTTCAAGGCTCCGGCTTGCTGATGTTTGAACTTGGGCTGAGGGGTTCTTTTGCGTGTTTATGCATATTTTGACAAAAACCGCGCGTAGAAGGAAAACGTACATGTGCTTTTTTTGGAAAATACATGTAATTCTATTCCCATTTCATTCCGGGCAAAATGCACTTAATTCCATTCCCATTCCATTCTTTCAATTATTGTAGCCATTCGATTCCCATTCCATTCCGGGGTCGCGAAAATGTGGAATGATTCCGGATTCATTCCGATTCCAGACTGGTAACTCCACAACACTGCTGGCTAAGGTGCTGTGCTGCTGAGCTTAAGGACGCGACTGCTATTTCCGGCCGTGGCGGGAAAATTGAGGCGAAAATCGAAAATTCCCAATGTGTTCGAGATTTTGCGCACATTTGCATACCCAGGGGGTCAAAATAAATCCTGAGGCCTCTGCAACTGCGCCTCTCATCGCCGTATAGCTTACGAGATTTAAACCCTACTTCCAAACGATCAACCAATTATCCCCTGTGTAGCGTGGGCGTGTTAAATCCCACACTCCAACAATCGAATGTCAATAGAAGAAAACTTTTTTTCGCGCAGTAACGCGTCGTGGGTATTGTCAATTTAGGAATGAGGAACATCTATGTTTGTGAGTTGGTTGCGATACTGGTGCTCAATGCGGATCGTCATTTTACGTCTTTGTTTTTTCACCAGCACGATTTGGAGGCCAAAGTGCTGCACTAATCCATTCACCAAGTCTTTCAAACACCACTTGTCTACTTCGTCTTCCATGACGTCCTGCTCAGCAAGAGTCTCGCAATACGGGTGGTGGTGGTGGTGCCAAAAGAGATGGCTCACACGCACTCAGGGGGATTGGCCAGGAAAGGGGCGCTCACAGATAGATATTACAAAGTAATGAAAGAAACACATTTAAGAAAATAAATAAAATATTAGGGAAATATATTCACAAAAAAAAACTGCTCACACATAAGACATAGCCTCAGGAAGTGTCGAAACCAACATAAAATAAAACAAAAAATAAAGGAACGGAAACATGAAAAGTATGCAGTGAAATAAATCGAGAAGGGAAGCTGGCGAAGGAGGAAGAGTTGAAACCAACATAAAATAAAATAAAAAAAATAAAGGAAAGAAAACATGAAAAGTATGCAGGGAAATAAAAACGAGAAGGGAAGCTGGCGAAGGAGAGACAGTGGGCGGGAAGACACTGATAGGAGCGATAAGAGTTGGGATAACTTGTTTTGATTTATCGAGGGACAAGGCTAGATCAGCCGAGCACGGGATATTTTAACTCAGAGATTGACCGTACGTATGCAAGAGCTCACAAAAAAGGTGTTGCTGGTATGAGGGATGGCCATGGGTGAATATAAAAAGAAATTTAAACTTGTTTCTTTACATGCAACATTCGTTGCTTGTTAAAAATCTTGTTTGTGGCATGCGAAATTAGGGAAACGCCAGAAAACACGATTCGCCAGTAGCATTGCTTAGTATGGAGATCGGTGACGTGATGGGTAAATAAAACGTCAAGAACAGCCGCTGCAACGTAGTCGGCGTCTCGTACGGGTACGCTTGAAGAGAGAGAAACATACGTATTGGGCATGAAGCAGCTGGGGAATGTGCTGATCAGAGCGTTAGTGGCAGACCGAAGGGTTGCGGTAGAAGGAGAAAAAAGGGAGAGCCAAGCGAAAACTTCCCTTGAAATAGTGAATTAACGCAGTCTGTTCGCTAAAAAGCACCCTATGGCCAATGGCCATTTCACGAGGGTATTTGTTCAGAACAATGCACATAACTCTGACTGAATGGTCAGCACGGCTATCTTGTATGTGCACGTACCGGCGAGGGCTAAAGTTCCTATGCCAGGACGTAAACATAAGCAAGGCAGCTGTACAACGTTGTGCATGCGAGAGCCCAGCTTTGTGCTAGGAGTTGTGAGAATGTCGATTGCGCTCCGGAGTGTGAGGTGGGGATGTCAGTGGGGGATTGAGCGATCTGGTGGGGAATCTACAGACATCGGTTATGAAACTGCGGGTGGATTAGTAGTAGTTGTGGCCAGTTACATCTTTGGGGCAGAATTCCCCCCAAAAGATACTCATGGAGGAACAATAGTTACCACAGTCGGACAAGGCACTTGCCTGTCAAACGAATGTCCCTGTAAACCGGTGTTCGGGGTTGAATAACGAGAACGGCTGTACACAGTGCGACGTATGACGCGCACATTCAGGGAGAATAGCAGGAGCACTGGCGGAGATTCCTAGCAGTTAGCCTTTGTTTATTAAGGCCGTAAAAAAGACTGCTAGACTCAGAGAAATCGCGAAACAGGGCGTTACTATGAGCTGTCGCATTCGTTCTCGGTGTTTCATTTTTTGGACGGTACAATCTAAGGAATCACACTGTGAAGTCGGGGCGAAGACAGTGGAAGAGACGGGGCTTCTCAGAATAAGTCGATGCGTTGTTGGTTTGCCATGGCCACTGCTTCCTGATATAGAGAATCTGCACTTGCTCGAAGCGTCGGCATTACTTCAAAATGTCTTGGAGTCTCATGCAATTTTCGCATGCGAGCAAATAAAGCCACAGTCAGCTGTTGCTTTGAAAACTTGTCAAAGCTAACCCTGCACAGTCAACTGATTTTCACGTCGTGTGAGAGATCAAGAATGCCTTGAACACAAGAGACGTAGGACCCGGTGGATGTTCGCGTTCGAGACGCAAGTTTGTTTGAGCGTATCTTACGGCCGACTCATAAACAGATGATAGCCAAGGCCGAGGAGATGGAATAATGTAGATGGGCTTCATAGAAGGAATTCAGGAGTGGTTTATCGATTATGTTAAGAGAAACAAAACAACGGTACCAAGCATGTAAATCGCGGTCGCACCCACTATTTCAACAAGTACCACAACGTATCTATCAGCGTCATCGGCAAAGGAATTACATAGTTGAACCTTCGGGACATACTTGTCGTCGGATATTAGCTTCCACAATAGGTGAATTGCGATCTATCAAAATTTTTCCAAGCACGAGTTTCAGTGTTCCTGCAGGTCTGACGGTTTGATCAGACTGTTAAGCCACCACCAGGAGTCTTGGTACGTAAGACATGAAGCGAATGGCTATAAAGGTTTGTTCCACTTTGAAAGTGGCTCCCATGGTGCGCAGGTATTCTCAATTTCGCAGTTATTGCTTACCGCTCGTTGGAAGATGTAGTCCCGAGAAAATGTGTGTTAATTATTTATTTATTATAATGTATTTACCGCCAACGCCAATGACATTAAAGAGGGAAGTGGTTGGGCAGAGAAATAAAAGATACGAAACAGACACAAAAGCGCTACAAAAATTGATATACACTCTGCCCGTTTCTGGTCCTGCAATCTTGTTTATTAAATTTTGACAAACATTTTAAATAAAATTTTGTTTCACTCCTCCTGGAAATTCTTCTTCTACGAGCGCGATTCTGGGGCAATGGAAGCTTAGGTTGGTTTATAAACCATCAACATTGCGTATTGTTACTTTTTCGATTCTAATGGAGGTACTTCAGCTGCTATCTTCTAGGTATAATGCTTTAAGAATCTCGGGCGCTTACTGTCGTAGGAGTTCCATCTATGCTTTTCGAAAACGACAATGAAAACGTAATGGCTGAGAGAAGAGTGAGGGGAGCAGCCTTTCTCTCCGTGTAGAAAAGCTCTAGTCTGAGCTTTCAGAAAATATGAGCGCACATAAATTTTGATTTGCGTTTATTTCACGTGCACAAATTGCAAGGAACTGTTTATTACCGGAGAACGTACACGTATCGATTATCTCCAATGAGATGTCGCCGTTCACCAATTTTTAACGGGACCACCGGAGTACCCAAAACCATAGAGGGTACATTCCCAATTTTCACGTTTCCGGCTTTCTCTCCCTTAATACACCACTTCTGAGCGCGAGAATGGTGTACTTAGATTCTCTGCGCAGTCATCTATTGATGCAGGTAAAGTTCCTTTTCCCATTTATGGCCTTGTATTCTTGCAACCAGTTGTGAAAAATATATACACCTTGGCTCTGTGGAGCATACACGAAGACGGCGAAGAGGGCACCTCGAGGCGAGGGGGATGCTGAGCGCTTATCTTGTGCTCCGTGTTTGGCCTTCGCGGGGCGATACTCGGCACACGTTGAGTAAAAAACGAACGCCCGTCCGAATTGCCCCTCAAATAAGTCATTGTCCTCTGTTCTACGACAAGATTCACGTTTTTGGTCACAACATTTTTTTTGTCCGACGACCCGGTACCCAAAGCCGGGACCTGGCCAGATCCTCGAGGCGGCGGAGCCACCATGGAGAAGCGCAATTTCAAGAGGACATCGGTGAGGGCGAAATACACAAGAATAGTTAACGAGGGAAGCGCCGCCATGACCGATCCTTGCGCAATGACTGACCAGTTATTGTGACTTAACGAGAGGTTCAAAGCGACTAACAACGGGTTAAATATTACCAACCAAGAGCTTGATACGCACATTCAGGATCGAGTGTCATTTTAGGCTAAATATGCGAGCGTTGCGAAAGTATGAGCACCGCCTCTCCCTGGTATGTGCTCCTACGTCAGTACAGGCAAGAAACTTCGCGCCACCTGGCGCTGCTACGACTTTTATTATAACCGGAACAAACCTACCAAAATTGACCCTCACTCCTGTCTAGTGTAACTGTGCCAAAGGAATAAATCTTGGGAGGAATTCGACCAAACAAAAAACAAAAATGACGCCGTTTAAGATTGTGGTAAATTCAACTACCTAGACCTTTTTCTGAAAGTATATGTGCTTCGGAAATAGGAGGGATACGGCGAAGGAGGCTAGCTACCATTATACCCTTGCAAAGCTGTAAAAGTGTTTTGGTGATTGCACATGACTCGGCCAAGCGTATTTATTTTCCAGGATTCCAATGGTCAACCCTATCCGGTCTTCGAATCACAAAAGAGGCATTCACAAGCTCAAGGAAACGTTTTCGTCAACATCCGTGGCATAGAAAGCCGCGGGGAGAAGCAGTCTTCTATTTTGTTGATGTTCTCAGACATCCTGTTGAGAGCTCTTCCACAAGACGTGGTTATCCGGTGCCACTGCACGCGCGCTGCTGAAACGCCTACACCACAAGCGGACGCACCTGAGGTAGTGCCCATAGACCTGGACTGTCTTCCGAAGTTCCGCAGCACCGAGCCACTTCAAAAGAGCGACTTCAAGAGTCAGAGAGGAGGATACAACAGGAGTCTGTATGACAAAGGAAATAATTACAACATTAGAGACTCCAAGCTCGTGTCACGTGTTCTGCGCCTCAATTCGGCGACCACATGGTGATGGATGCGCAATCTGCAATTCCGAAGGCCACATTAGGCAGTCTTTTTCCTGCGGATATACTCTTGGCGAAGAAAAGCAAGTTGTGGCGGAGATGCGAGGCTAGCTCTGTAGGCTAAAGGGGCATCGAACCCGTGACTTTCGTCGGACGAGAACCTACAATGCGTGTGCAGGTACACATCCATCAAGAGTGTGCAGCATGATAACGTGGAATTCATGATATTTCTGTACTGAAGGAAATACAAATCCACACACGACGGTCTGCGCATCAGTTGGAGTGAAGTCGCGAGTAGAAAATCGAAGTGGCTGCGTGCTCCTTCAAACATTTCTAGCCTTGTTAGTGAGTGACAACGCCTCCCGCAACCTCAGAAGATATTCGACGGTGGCAGCCAGAACCCATTCATGACCGAAGAACATTGCAAAACTTCAAGTGAAATGCATCGAATTTATCGATGCTGATCTGAGCACGTTCACGAACGTCGAAAGTCAACCAGCTACGAGGCGCCGGATCGTCAAGGTTTGAGTGAAAATCAAATTTTCCGACATCGTAATTGTACTGAGATCCATAAAGAGACCACACATCTTTCAGGACATTGAGGCCTCGACAATCGTTTCGTATTTTTTGTGCCTTCAAAAACATCGGCAAATGACATGGCTGATGAGCAGCGTCACCCTGACGTCATGCATTCGGGTGGCGTAAGCATTTTGATTTGATCGGACCAAATGTGGACGAAAATATCTGGCGAATTGGCTCGTTCCATCGTAATGCAGGCTGTGTTTGCTATAAGCACGAAACCTTGCCGGACGTTTCATGGTCGCAACACGGAGGTTACAGCGGCAGCAAAAACTTCGCGCACGATGGAATCCATTTTAGGACTGCCAAAACACAATGGTTTTTAAAAGGTCAAAGTTTTAAAAGGACAAAGCATAGGCATCTTGGATCCCTCGAGCAGTGGTGCCTTCAATAGAGCAGCGTGGAAGCAGTTCGCGAACAACGTCTCCTTCCGGAATGGACGACACAAAGTGGCGCTACAACGGAAAACTAATGGCCAGGTTTAGGAAAAACAAGGACGTAGCTATTACAATGCTACGAAAACTTCGCCAACTGGAGGAGAAAGAAGGACTGCTGCGCACCTAAACATCATAATTCAAGAATGTCTACGGGCACGCCATGCCGAAATAACCGAGGAACCACCATAAAAACCAATAAAATTGTACTTTATGGGCCACAAAGAAGTCATAAAAAACACGCCTTGGCAACTAATAAACGAGGGTGTTTGACGCTTCTTCAGCTGTGAAATAATGCGAGTCACTTAACGAGTGTCTAGAAAAGGGCCACAATTTGTACCGTGACCTGAAACGATGGTGCTTCGTTTTAGGGATCATCGTATTGCCATATAGGCAAACATCAAAAAGGCATTCCTCCTAATCTACATCTAAGAGGAAGGAAGAGGTGTTTTTAGCTTTCCTTGGTTGAAAGAAGGAATTCCTTCGGAGGTCTGTGTAAGCTAAACAGGAATGGAGGATCGCAAGCATAGCCTTCGCAGCTACATAAACCCGTTTTCTCTAACCGCAACGACACTTGATAACTAAAAATACGTGGCTGCAGAGCAACCTCACAAGTCTAAACTTTTAAGTAAATCATTTTATGTCGACGACCTTGACACGAATGCCATTTCCTTAGAACAAGCGAGGAGTATGTTCTCTGAAGCATGCGAAAACATGAAACCAGCCGGCATGACAGTCAGAAAATGGAGAAAAAGTCAGACAAATTTAAACATCATCCCTAACATAAAGAACAGGAAGTCTGCATAAAATTGATTGTACTTCACGAATCTACGGAGAAAGTGCTAGGCACTTGGCACCATGCAAGGGTCAAGTTTCGGTTCCAGATGTCTAATCTCAAGCCTACCTGAAATCAAAAACTCAAAGGAATTTGTTCCTCCAGCACCGTAAAGAATAATTGATACAGTAGGTTTCGTTGGACCATACCCTATGCATGCAGGGCTGGGGTTCTGAAGCCTTAGTCATCGACAAATAGGAGGAGCCCAGCAGCTACCTTAAAATCTACAGAAAGGGGTGAGGCAAGTGGGTATTTCAGTGTCCAAACCTGCAAGAAATCGTTGTTCCCCGATGGATAACTGGATAACATACTGCAAGTGCACGTTATCTTACATGCAAGCCCCCAAGCGTATAAAGCAGTATTGTAGGTATTTACCGAGAATAACGTAAAGTGTAGCCTGCTGATCACCACGTCTTAGGTGGGCGCACTGTACAAGATCATCTTCCCACTGTTGGAGCGGATTGGAGGTTTAAATAACGCAATAAGTTTAAGCTGTGACAACCATATTCACGAACGTACAAGTAAAGTACACGATGTGGATAGACTCGAGCGTAACTTTGTCGTGGATACAAGGGGATGTGACCAAGTGGGAAAAATTGTGTGAAACCGTTCCTCTCAAACGAATTTGAGAGGCCGTCACAACACCTGAACAGCAAAACAAACAATGACGTTTCCGCTCGAAAATGCATGGTAGACGACTTATACAACAAGCCTGCCAAACGTGCCTGGCAATTTTGCCCCTAACGAGAAATTGACCGCTTAGCAGCAAGTATAGCACAGATTGCTCAGCTCCTATAAAACACAGGTAATAAACCTCATTATTGACCGAATTTTTTACACTTTATGCATTTGTTGGTTTATTGATTTTTTTTATACCTATAGGGGCAGCGGCGTTAGAGAAGGAACTGGTTGCGAAAGCAGAGTAATATCTTAATAACATGATTATACAGTATTGGCTAATACAGTGCGAAATCGACGATCATCATGTATGGCCTCAAGCTTTGAGGAAATGCAATTCTCCTAAGGTGACCATCCTAGAATGAATGACTCATTAAATGTCGTGTGTTTTTATGCTTGATGCAAACTTCCTTAGGGGGCTCAAATCGGGGAGTAGTTATTGCGGTGAATTATTTGGTTGGTCCTGCGTCATAAAGTGATGACACCTTTTGTGAAGCAGTCTAAGACGAAAAATGGTTAGACGGGAACATAAAGATTTATTTCCGATAATACATTTGAAAGACCAAATGCTCATAGTATTGTTACAAATGGGGTGAATGAATCTTACAAATTTAATTTGAGGCATTTCAAGAGCCGTTTATAGTATATGAACGCAGAGGTTTCCCGCTGACGTAGCACGCTCGAGTTTTGAGGTCATTAGTGTTTTATCAGCCGAACTTTTATTTACACGTGAGCGTCCGCGAAAATTTTTCGCTGATAGACAATATGCCGTCAGCTTTGCTTACGATATATAATAAAGTGGAGATTTGACATTAGGTAAGGTGAAATGTGAAACATAGGTGTTTGTAACAATAGATGGGAGCTTGAATGATATTTTCGTGAATGCTATAAAATGAATGCTATTTTCTTTTATTAGGCAATGATGAGTGACCCGGTGCTTTGACAAGGAGTGGAGGCATTGTGATCTAAAGAAGCATCCCCCAGAAAGAAATCAGTTTCAGTACGTATAGAGAAGTGCGTGACAAATGAGAGATCCAGCTCCGATTCACATAGATGGGATGGAATGGCATTGCTTGATTACACCTCCAAGACATCATTGTCACAGGGCGAGTTAACTGACATCGATAGATTCCATATGCTAGTGTCTAGCTTGAAGGGGAGGAATGTCGACAAAAAGTACAATCCAGCACCTTTGGGCACAGACACGTAAACAAGGAAGCGGTGTTATAGGCTGCCCAACGAGACTTACTAGGACATCGTCTCGTTGATCGAAAAACGAGTTTCATATTACAGACAGATGTTTGAAATGAGAGGTATACCTTGGTGATTATGAATGGCGGGGAAGACTAGCTGGGGAGTACAACTTTTTTTAATTCATAAAGGTTGGAGGCAAATTGATCCCAGCTATTTTGGAAACCGCGTCAGTCATAGCGTCTCTGGTTTGCGCCACCTCATAATGTTACATCTGGGTTTACTGCTTTAAGACTTCCAGTTTTGGGGTGTAGCAAGGATTTCATTTTGCCTTAAGTTTTCAGTAAGCAAAAAATTATTTTAGTGTTAAGTTAACTCTTGATAAAAGATACATTTCTGTGAAAAAAATAAATCGTAAAGTAAAACAACTGTTTGTAACGTAAAATAAATATCTCTGAGGTCACATGAGACCACCAGCCGACGCATTGCTGTGTACTGGAAAAAGGCTGACTGGTTCCTTACCACCTCAGACAGCGTTTTACAATTTTATCAATGCTGACGATAGAAGCATACTTGGTCATCTGATTCACGAATACGACGGTTCGACAAAGCTTGCGCCTGAAAATTCTTCAGACATACACATACTGGGGCACAAGGTAAAATACAATTTCTTTGTGTATTAACACTACGTGCCAATGAAACGAAAGATAAAACGGACGACTGGGCGAGTTGGTACTTGTTCCTATTAACAGCGCTACCGACACAGACAGAAAGAAGAGGGCACAAACACGGCGCTGACTTACAACTGAGTTTTATTGCTTAGGCCAGTGGTTTTTAGCCCACATGGGCAAAAACAACAAAAAGGACAAAAGAGAAAGAAACACTAAATTAACACGTGACCATAAGAGAGCGTTAGCGTGGCATCATGCTGACTTTACATTTATTCACACGTTAATCTACTTACGGGGCAAGAAGTACGATCAACACAAAACACTAGTCCATTTTGTTATCAGTTTAGAAATAAGACAAAGATTACCAGGGTGGGCTTACTGCGCTCGGAATCTACACTCTTTTTCAGTGAGGGCGATAGATGGGGTGCTTATGCATTTATCACCTAACTTGTTAATTTCTGTGGCCTCTAAGATTTCTCGCACGATTTGGCTGCCATGCTCGCCTATCACTACGCTCTGGTCAAAAAGGGGCTGGCATTTGCTAACGCAATCACGACAATGCTGGGCGAGTTGGCCACTGAACGTTTTTGAAACATTGTAGTTGTGTTCTCTCAGCCTATCATTCAGGCATCGGCCAGTTTGGCTGACGTATTTCTTCCCGCACGAGAGAGGCACAGAATAAACAACTTTTTCGGCGCAGGCAGCAAACTGCTTTTGATGCTTCGTAGTGCACTTGTTACACATAGTGAGACGAGTGTTAACTTTAAGACACATTTGCGGCAGTTTCAGGGGAGCTGAAAATACAACTTTCACATTTCCGCCTTTTCCTACTTTTTTAACGCCATGAACAATTCGATGCATGTACAGCACCACTGCAATGGGTTCCTTCTTTTGGGAGCTGGACTGAGGCTGTTCCTGCTCCTTTTCTTTCTTCTTTAGTTCATTCATCATGGACTCTGCTACGGCTGCCTGCACACACGTTGGGTACCCCGCGGCCGATAGGCGCTGTGTTTGTGCCTCAAAACGTCTCTGTATTGCATGGGGGCAGGATTTCCTTAGCGCGATGCCAAGAAAAGTCTTGATAATTGCTCTTTTGACGAGTTTCGTGTGAGCCGACGCATAAGGAAGGAGCGGCTTGTTGCCACGCGGGTCGTACTGCCAGCATACGGGGTGGTCTAGCAGCCGGAGTCTCAACTCCAGAAACTTGATGGAGCCATTTGATGGCTCTTCCTGGGTCAGAACTATTGGCGACATACAAGCATCAAAAATTGCCCCTGACCTGAGTCAGCACGGATGGGAAACTTGCAGCATCAGTTTCGAACAACACAAAATATTCGTCTACAAAACCAAACACTTTTGCCATGCTAGAGCCAAGTAGGTGACCTTCAAGGACTCTGTCACGACTGGCCAAAAACAAATCACTCAAGATCGGCGCGATACAGGAGCCAATACAGACCCCGTTTTTTTGCAAATACGTGCCGCCTTCACTACGTGCCGCCTTAAACAGATACACTGTGGCCAAATACGTGCCACAGTGTACCTGACATCTTCCTACGCTAGCTGGGAAGGCGGCACGTATTTGCAAAAAAACGGGGTCTGTATTGGCTCCTGTATCGCGCCGATCTTGAGTGAGTTGTTTTTTGCGAGTCGTGCCAGAGTCCGTGAAGGTCACCTACTTGGTTCTAGCGTGGCAAAAGTGCTTGGTTTTGTAGACGAATATTTTGTGTTGTTCGAAAATGATGCTGCAAGTTTCCCGACCGTGCTGGCTCAGGTCAGGGGCAATTTCGATGCTTGTATGTCGCCACTGTTTCTGACCCAGGAAGAGCCATCAAATGGCTCCATCAAGTTTCTGGATTTGAGACTCTGGCTGCTAGACCACCCCGTATGCTGGCAGTACGACCCACGTGGCAACAAGCCGCTCCTTCCTTATGTGTCGGCTCACACGAAATTCGTAAAAAGAGGCATTGTCAAGACTTGTCTCGGCAACGCGCAAAGGAAATCCTGCCCCCATGCCATCCAGAGCAGTTTTGAGGCACAAACACAGCGCCTATCTGCCGCGGGGTACCCAACGTGTGTGCAGGCAGCCGTAGCAGATTCCATGTTGAATGAACTAAAGAAGAAAGAAAAGGAGCAGGAACAGCATCAGTCCAGCTTCCAAAAGAAGGAACCCATTGCAGTGGTGCCGTACGTGCATCGAGTTGCTCATGGCCTGAAAAATGTAGGAAAAGGCGGAAATGTGAAAGTTCTAATTTCAGCTCTCCTGAAACTGTCGCAAATGTGCGTAAAGTTAACACTCGTCTTACTATGTGTTACAAGTGCACTACGAAGCATCACAAGCAGTTTGTTGCCTGCGCAGAAAAGTTGTTTATTCTGTGCCTCTCTCGTGCGGCAAGAAATACGTCGGCCAAACTGGCCGATGCCTGAATGATAGGCTGAGGGAACACCACTAAAATGTTTCAAAAACGATCAGTGGCCACCTCACCCAGCATTGTCGTGATTGCGTTAGCAAATGCCAGCCCCTTTTTGACCAGAGCGTAGTGATAGGCGAGCATGGCAGCCAAGTCGTGCGAGAAATTTTAGAGGCCACAGAAATTCACAAGTGAGGTGATAAATGCATAAGCACCCCATCTATCGCCCTCACAGAAAAAGAGTGTAGATTTCTAGAGCAGTAAGCCCACCGTGGTAATCTTTGTCTTGTTTCCAAACTGATTACAAAATGGACTTGTGTTTTGTGTTGATCCTACTTCTTGCCCCGTACGTAGATTAACGTGTGAATAAACGTAAAGTCAGCATGATGCCACGCTCACGCTCTCATGTGGTCACGTGTTAATTTAGTGTTTCGTTCTCTTTTTGCCTTTTTGTTGTTTTTGCCATGTGTGTATAAAAACCACTGGCCTAAGCAATAAAACTCAGTTGTTCGTCAGCACCGTGTTTGTGCCCTCTTTTTTTCTGTCTGTGTCGGTAGCGCTGTTAATATGAAGAAACGCACGATGCCTAATAAAGGAAACCGGTGGATTACGCACGATATCATCCACGCCAAACCAAACGTAAAACGGCTAAGAAACGCACGAAAATTCAGTTCTCAACAATCCAGCGTAAACCAACTTTCCATGGCCATTACCACTCCTTAATTTAAAATAAAGGTTGCAAAGTTTAAGAACACGACTTAAACCTTGCATAGTTTTATGTAAAATGCTCCCACAAAATTTTGAAATTACTTAAGCCCGAAAAGTGGAACGATCAACCCACATCACCTGAAGACAAGGTCAAAAGAGCAAACATACTTCATATCTACTTCCAGTATGTCTTTACCACCGATAATGGTAACTTAACACCCGTAGGCCTGTTTATTCACGCTACAATAGTACCTCTTACGGTATCTGAAGTCGGGGTATTGAATCTTTTAATAACTGGAGATGCAAAGAAATCCACTGGATCTGATCTGATAACTTACCAAATATTTCTCTTAAAAGATGCTCTGAATGGGTAACAAAATATTTTCTGCGTTCTTTTAAATCACTCAATAACCATGGATAGACTGCCGAAAGAATGGAAGCTGGCCGAAATATTTCTGGTACATAAACAGGGGAACAAAACAAATGTGTCTAATTTCAGGCCCATTTCTTTAACTTGTATGGTGTGTAAGATTCTTAAACATCTTCTCCATAAACACATAATAACGCTTCTTAAACGGGAGCACTTCCTGTTCCCTTGCCAATATAGGTTTTGGAAGGGTCTCTCAAGGACCACTCAACTGTTGGAGCTCACCCATGATTTGTCACTGAGCATTGACAGTGAAAAGCCAATATATTTTTTAACCTATCCTAAGCTTTTGATTCTGTTCAACATAAAAAAACTAATAAAAACTTTAATCCACGTTATTTGTAGGGGTCATTGTTAATCGGCTCGTTGACTACTTATCTGACGGGAAGCATTTTCTTCTGGTTCAAAAAGAAGCGTCCCAAATTATCCCTGTCATGTCTGGCGTTCCACAGGGTAGTGTCATGCCTCCGATTTGTTGGTTAATTAAATAAATGCCTACCTGGCCAATCCAGAACCGAACTCAGGCTCCTCGCAGATAGCTGCGTTATTTACCGAGAAATATATTTCACCTGATGTTCACATAAACCTAAATCAGACTTTAAATACATTCACAGGTGGTGTGATAATTGTCAGAATAAAAGAAACGTTACAAATCCGCTTTTTTGATGGTAACGAAAAAAATACAGTTCTGAATTTTCGTACTGCATAAATGACACGCCCCTTACAAGGGTTACAGAGAATAAATAATTAGGGCTCACAATAATGCATGATCTCAGGTGGCAATTCCATATCAACAACATTACGTCACACACTCGGACACGCTTTTTCTTCTCAGGCACCACCTGTGTCTTGCGCAAGCTGATACAAAGCTCCTTGCGTGAACACATTTGTTAAAACAATTCGTGAGAACATCGTCTGGTTTCCTTCTGAAAGAGTGCGCATTTACAAAGTCAAAACAATACAAGGGAAAGCAGTTAGGTTCTTATTCAACAAAGACAAAATAACAGTGAACTTTCGATTTATTCAAAAGCTGAGTGTTGACCACGCAATAGGGTGAAATTATCGCGTTTAATGTTCTTGTTTCAATTGAATCACAATCAGATGAAGATTACTAGCAAAAACTCATCTCGGTCGTACAGACACGACCGACGCGTTGTAAGCGCTCTTTTACACTCACTGAATTCCCTTGCCGCACTGACTGTCTCAAGAATTTCTTTTTTCCTCTAGCGATAAGAGAATGAAACTAAGCCCATCCATCACGAGTGCTACTTTCATGATCCTGTTTGTAAACTTGTGAAAAAACAAATGGTGCAAATTTCATTGCTTTTAATTCTAACCATCTGGCGCTGCCGTTATTATAAAATTTCGTCATGGTCTGTTCCTATGTGTTATTCTGAGTTAATAAACTTTTAAAGTACGATTGCTTTTATGCCTGTATGTGTTGCATAAAGGTTCAACCAAATGAAAACCTTTTCACTCATAAAAGTTTGTGATGTCAGAGTGTAGTATTGCCAGAAATATGCACACAATGTACACTGAAGCTTTTCTGGTATTACGCATTATTATTGTGCGATGTATTGCTATGCTTTGCGTACTGACTATGACAATCTTTGATGTTTTTTTACACTTCAATGTACCTTTTTTGCCCACATGCATTGATCTCCCACGAAATCAGCAATATTTTTAAATAAATAAGCAAATATTTTAATTCCTGCCAAGTACACAATTGCCGAAACAAAGCATTAATGTATTAGCAGAATCAAATACAGTTTTTAGGCAAAACTGGGGTATATTCTCGTCACACAAATTGCTAATATTGTGATTTAAAAGGAACCGAGAAAACGAAATACCAGCATTTGTAGAACCGGGAGACAAGGTGACCGGTTTAGGTTTCCAAACAATGTTGGGAAAATTGCAATCGCCCTACAAAAATATTCACTAAAAAGGAAAACGTGTGGCAACAGCGTTACGTCGTAATTACGTTAACTAAAAATGGGGGAGACGAATAGTCCGGAAGATAGCATGCTCCTAAAGCAAGTTTTTGCTGACCAAACTGATTCTACCTCAAAATATTTTAGGATTGCACTTCATAACCATATCACTAAAAGATATCTTGACAGTGGCACTGACACTGAACGGCCACGACTGCAAGCAAAATGGCACAAATACCCTAGCACTTCTCTAATCCCTCTCCCCATCCGAGACCGTATTTTACTACACGAGTAGATAGCTTTGTAATAACTAAATTATACTGCCCATCAGTCTCCCTTACACTTCTGGTTCGCCATCATCACCCGCAAAATCCTCACAGCAACTCTTGACACCTTCACCGCACCATTAGCAGAGTTTGTCATCAGCATCCTACCACCACTAGAAACCCAGAATAAAACACACCTTCGTATAATCTTTGGCCCCCTTTTAGGCTAGCTATAACCTTTGCTAGAATAGACGCTCTAGTAAAATGGAAACACCCCACCTCCCCCAGATGGTTTTTGGCTACAACAACCACACCTAATGGACAGCTCGAATTCGCATAGCCAATGTCTGTCACCACATACGCGGACCATATTACCAACCGCTACGTAAACAAAGCGCAATAAAATACGCCCACACAGATCATGCATTTTTCTATATTACTCGCCCCAATGATTTTAAATACTACCACATGCGCATCGAAGTGAACACCACATTATAAAACTCGCCCTTTCTGCCATATCCTACAAACCCCCTAAATCAATACAAAAATAAAATATTTTTGATTCACCCCCAGGGGTCGACAGAGGCGGTCACGTTTTTTATTAGCTCCTCTTCTAAATATCAAAATCAGTGGACTATCCTAACTCGCATTTCAACGGCTTTACCGTAGTGCTTCTAACGTGATACAGAACGCTTCGATAGCTCGAGTGCTGTCTGAGAGCATCTCTCTTCATAATTACCACACTCGAAACTTCTGCGGCAGCGACACTTCTGCTAAGCCTGCCACGCCAAAGTTGTTTCATACAGCAGCCTACGACAATTCCAACGGGCGCAGAGCTCCAACTCTCAGCGCCGCACTTTGACAGCCATGAGGCCATAGGATTCGGCAACTGAGTGGTGGAACTATCCTACCGGAAAGAACCTGGACCGATGTCATCTACTCATGCCTCAAGAAAGTGCCTCTAAAGCCACCAGGCAACGCCATGTTAGCATTAGCCCCTCAACTTAGTGAGCCCACAAATTAAACTACAACGGTCGCCAATACCCTCCCTGCACCGCAACGATGCTTCCTGAAAGACATTTACAACATGGTATATCGACCCCGCTCTGGCATTTTGGGAGCAGTTTCGGGACGCTATTCACGACAACGAAGCTTTTTCAGAGGCGGAGAAGTTTTTGTGCTTTCAGACAACGCTCACTGGAAAAGCTAGACTGGCGTTAGCTGGGATATAAATGGCAGGAGCGAACTACGCCAGCGCCATCGACCTTTTGAAGGAGAGTTTTGGCCGCTCGGTTGTTCTTATCCAGGAACATCTCACCCAGGTACTGGAGTTGCCTACCATACGAAGTGAAAATTTAACAGTCTTCGTCACCTGTACGATCACTTGCAGCGCAACATGTAGGCGCTCACGGCTGTGGGTGTGAAGAGCTAAAGTTTCGGAGCGATGCTTTGCTCCGCGCTGCTGCGAACAATGCCAAGCAAACGTGTCGTCGAATATCACAGGCGTCGTTCCGCAGTCACAAAAGACACTGGATTGCGCATAGAGAGCTTGCTTGATTTCTTAAAAACCGCAGTGGAAAGTAGAGAACAAGAGAACAAGCATTACAAGTTGGGCGACAAGAACGCAAGAACCCCAGTATGAAACCTCGTTTTGAAAATGAAAAGATGAATGAGTCGAAAGCGTCAATGGCTTCACTATATTTAGCAAGTGGATCGCGGCATATGGATCCATGCGCATTCTGTGCTGCAAAGAACCACGAAACGAAGAAATGTCGAGCACCTCTTTCTCTGGAAGAAAAGGAGAAGACCCTTGGGAATTCTAGTACGTGCTTCCGCTGCGCTGTCAAAGGCCACACTTCGAGACAGTGTAACAACAAAAGCGTCAGGTGCAAGAATAGCAGCAAAAGGCACCTGACTCAGATGTGCGACCCTGGATGGAAGAAAAGTGAGAACACAGCAACGGAGCTGCACTCCGCGAAGGGCAAGAAGAACGACAAGGCATCTTCCGTGCTTCCCCAAACGCCCAAAGTCTGGGCAGAAGGACGTCAGCGAAGATCACTGGCCCGCCTCTTCTTTGATGGGGGTAGCCAGCGTAACTTGGTGACCGAAGAACTTTCCCGCCAACTGCAGCTGGAGGTTCTTGGAGAAGAGGACGTCACGATATATGCCTTCGGAGGAGCCGGAAACAAAAAAACGCAAGCGAGTGCGACTATGGCTCAGGAGCCAATAACACCGAAAGAAGTATTCCATCGAAGCCCTAGAAATATCTGAGATCTGCACTGACCATCTCAATTTTTCTGAGCATGTCGTTCAGAAGCCAAGGCGAAGATAAGGGAACTGGTGGATGTCACCGTGCCCTTAGCCCACTTGGCGAGAACTGGCCTCTTCATTCACGTTGGAGCTGACTACTACTAGACTCTCGTGTCTGGAGACATGCAGAAACTGCAGGGAGCTCTGGTTGCGGTCAATACTGAGTTTGGGTGGACACTTCAGAGACCCACTCCCCAAAAGCAGCTCAACTGCATGCTGATAAACAGCTGCTGTTTTCCGTACCCACAAGTGTGGAGAACCGCAGAGCCTGTCCGCCGAACTGTGGTCCTTTTGGGAGCTTGACAGTCTGGGCATTACCAAACCAGTCGCCCAACTATACAAAGAGGACCATGTTGACAAGCAATTTACATCCTCCATCAAGCTCGTGACCGACGTTACGAGGTTGGACTGCCTTGGAAGCAAGTGAATTTCTAATTAGCTAACAACAAAGTTGTAGCAAAGAAGCGTTTGTTCAACCGCACTAAGAAGCTGGTGAATGATGAACGGATGATGACGGAGTACGATGAGTCGATACGTCTATACCTGCAGCAAGGATTTGAGGAACGAGTACCAGCAGAGGCTGACGTCAAGCCCGAACAACGAATGTACTACATGCCACATCGAGCAGTCTTCAAACCTGACAGTCTTACGACAAAAATTAAAGTCGTGTTTAATGCACCGTGCAGTGATGCAGGATGTTCTTCCCTAAATGAGAGTGTGGAGGAAGGACCCAATTTGAATCCGCACCTCTTGAAGGTACTACTGAACTTCAGGATTCATCGCATTGGCCTCACTGCTGACATTGAAAAGGCGTTCCTCCAGGTTGTGGCGCGCCCTGAGGATCGCGACGCTATGCGATTCCTTTGGTATGAGTATATGCCAAAAAACAACGACCCAAGCCCTCCGTTGGAAGTCTGGAGAATGGCAAGGGTGCCTTTTGGAGCGACAAGCAGCCCGTTCATTCTCGCCACCACTTTGCGTTATCACTTGTCGAAGGCGAAAGCCACCCCGAGATGACAAAAAAGATTGCGGAAAGCCTCTACGTGGATGATATATACACCGGAATGGATTCTGAAAGAGAGAATAAAGATTTCTACCGTGAAGCCCTCGAAGTCATGAATCTTGTGAGCATGACGCTCCGCAAGTGTAGCACGAATTCGAAGACATTGCAATGATTGCTGGACAATGACAGGACCGGATGTGGCGAGAGCCAAGTTGAATGCCACATGGCGAGCTGCTCATGGGTCTTGGGACTCGTGTGGAACAAGGAGCAAGACTGCTTTGCCTTTACTTTAAATGCCGTTCTGTACCTCTTGGATCAGAAAAGCAATACAAAACACTTCATTTTTCAGGCATCGACGCGCATTTATGACCCACTTGGACTCATTATCCCAGTAACAGTGACCGCGAAGTTGCTGTTTCAAACACTCTGGTAACGGGGACTCGACTGGTATGCCCCTCTACCTGAAGACGTACAGACAACTTGGAAGCAGTGGCACACACAGCTGCATCATTTAATGGAGCTCACAGTACCTAGAAGATACAGTGGTCTCACGGACGGCCACATTGACATCCACATTTTTACGAATGCAAGCCCCAAGGCATACAGAGCTGTAGCGTACTTGCGCGGAACAGGAACATGCGAATCGACCGTTACTTTGATTTTATCGAAGTCACGAGTGGGGCGAATCAAGAAGCTTTCTCTTCCACGAGTGGAATTGATGGGAGTCCTCGTGGGTGCCAGAATGAAAGAATATTTGTCCCAATTTTTTAGCCTACAAGTTGTGAGGTGGGACATGCGGACAGATTCTACCGTTGCACTACACTGGGTCCGAGGGACAGCGCGACTCAGGAAACTTTTTGTTTCCAATCGAATGCTGGAGATACAACATCAAATTGATCCGGGTACGTGGAATCACTGGCCTGGAGAGAGAACCCAACTGATTTCCTGACGATAGGAGTGAGCGCGAAGGCCCTCAAGGAAAAATAGGAATTGGTGGAATGGCCCAAGCTGGCCTGCTGAACAACCTGTGGCCTGGCCAAGATATAAGATTGTCGAACTGACCGAAGCAGAGGAAGAAAGAAGACCAGTTTGCGTTCACAGCGTAACAGTCGAAGAAGTGGTCTTGCCAATGATGCAGTACAGCTTCCTTTTTAAGCATGGTCGAGGTTTCGCGTTGGATCAGCGTTTCTTGCATAACTCAAGACACCGAAACGAGAAGCACACAGGACATCTTGAACAGACAAGATCGCAGGAGCTCATACGCTTGTGACAGCGCTGGTGCAGCGCGAGGCCTTCCCCCGAAGAGCTGCAATGTATTGAAAGGTCAACCCGCTTGGCAAGCTACTATACTTTGCGTGACCTGGATGTCTACTGCAAACAAAACGGAATATTAGGGTTCGGAGAACGTCTTGACGAATCTGCACTTTCCTACAGCACAAAGCATCCGGTCGTTCTTTCTGCGTACTATCATTTCAACGAGCTTCTGATATGCACCACCCACCGCCGACTTTTACATGGTGGCGCACTTGAAACGCTCACGGAGCTCAGTACACAGTACTGGGTGGTTAGTGGAAGACAGATGGTCAAAAAGGCCTTGAAGAAATAGTTTACAGGCACCCGTTTCAACAGCCGCCCTGCCAACGAACCAGTAGCTCCTTTGGCACTTGACAGGGTGACTCAGGCTCAACCCTTTGAGGTGACCGGCCTTGACTTCGCAGGACCATTGAATACAAAGGATCAGGGCAGGAACAAAACGTCATGCATACTGGATTTCACGTGTGCGGTTACACGCGCTGTGCACTTGGCGCTAGTGGGTAACATGACTACTTCCAGCGTTATGATGGCATTCAAATTGTTCGTAACAAGAAGAGGAGTTTGTCGAACCTTCTTTTCAGGGAACACAAAGCGTTCAAGCGAGCATCACCTGCCAAGACCGGTGTGTAAAACCTGAGTAGTAGACGATGTGCTGGTCGGGCAAGCTGGACGTGTTAGAGCGTGTATGGTGCATCAACAAAGTAGAACCATCCTCAGAAGACAGACTCAGCTATTGTATCATATTGAATGTACCTTAGAATGATCTCAAGCTAATTCCGGGGGGAGTATGTAGAAACCCCCACCTTCGGCTTCTTTCATCTAGCCATCTGGCAACACTGTATATCCGCCTCGAGCTCGCGGAGTAGCCAGCATGACTATGGAAAGAAATTGTTTAGTGGGTTTTTCCTCACAAGGGTGTGGTGTCGCTATGTCTGGCGTCTTTCAAAGGTTTATTAAAAGCTTCGAAACAGCAAGTGCGATTCCCCAGCAGAAATTTTACAATGGCATTCGCATTCCAATCCAGACGTTCCATAATTTCGTCGTCGCAAGTATATAAAGGCCAGTCATGCAATCACGCTGAGCAAGATCACACGCATGGAAATCGGCGGAAGACAACACGAAATTGTGCCGCACATTAAGCCGACCCACGACACTGGTCCGGGAGTCATCCATGGCTTGGACCCGGATAAAACAAATGAAGCTCTCGGCGACCATCCTATATTAGAACAAACCTCAACTTATACCTGCGCTCCTTGTGGAGCTACCCATCTCGGCACTCCTACCTTCCAGTGCTCTCATGGACCCTCTTACGTAAAAGTCGGGAGCCTCCTGTACCGCTGCTGCGCATTGCGCCACACTGTGCAAGGTTTTCAACCGTGCGGCGACATCGGCCACAGTCCACATGTCTTCCCGCATCGCGACCGCCCAACTTGCCCGCGTCTGCACTTAGCAATGATAAAGCAGACCATCCGTGCAGTCCCCAGTATAAACTGTGTAGCATTCCCTATGCCATTGCAAGCAAAATCTCCCCTAACCGTTTCATACCTCCACCCCAGTCTCCGAGCCTCACCTTCCCCCTCTGGACCAACCGACCCTCTATCATCGGATGTCGACCCCTGACAGGTCAGCTCGTCAGCTGTTGTCCGCGCTACCCTGCTGCTCAGTCTCTTCCTCGTCTCCTCAGGTGACTGATAACAGCCTCTCTTACCACACGACTCTGGCCCCGCCCACAATGCACCTGTTAGACTAAATAAAAGAAGAAAATCGCTCCCATGGTGCCGCGTATTTACCTCTTCGAAAACACTATTTTCCCATCTAACAAGCCCAGAGAACCACCGCCAGAGGCTACGTTCCTTGAACCTTTACTTTCCCTCCCTGATGCCCGGCTGATGCCCTCAATGATGAAAACATTCGTGTAAAAATCATGCCGCTTGTTGAGAAACCGATAACCGAAGCCTTGGCTGCTCTCAGCAAAATAATTACCGACACTGCCCATACTTATCTTCGGATCACTAACTCCCTCACGCAGCCCGTGGGCCATCGTAAAACAGGCCAACCCATCCATCCTTACCCAGGCGATTGTGCATCTCCTGTACGCCCTCGAAGACGACAGGACTGCTCAGCCAACGAAGCGGGAGATATCTTAGCATCGCGATGACCACCTAACTGTGGTCCCCCCACTCGCTGGATGATGATGGACCTCTCCGCGATTACCATCTATTCTTGAAACTGCCGATCATATAACAGAAAAAAAGCGCAGCTCGGTCAGTACAGATGCCAAACTCTTCCGGACGTTCTAGCCCTCCTGTAAAGCTGCACGCCAACACCAACCCATCGTTGCTTCGAATGCGTCACATAGTACTCGCCTCACCACACAGCAGTGTTCGTCTCTAATATGTTCACAGAGCAACCAACACCAAATCTCTTCACCCATTAACCCCACTTTTGTCACTACTCTCCCAACTCTCCCGGGTCAACACAGCCTCTTTAACTTGTGCAGTCCCCCACGACAACCATTTTATCGCATCGATCCCCCTTCCTGATAACAATACAAAAATTCGGGTGTAACTCTCTTCTTCTGCTTGAAGATATTATGCCACCAACGCTCATGGGGTTATAACCAAGCCACAAGAAATCGCAGTGCCCTTCTCCATGCAACGCCGAAAAACGCATTCACTCTGTACAATGACTTAGAGAGTGAACAATGTTTCACATGACACCAACCCAGCATGACTCGCTCGAAATGGCCCTCCCCGCGAACGGCTGAAACTACGCGATACCACTCATCCCATTTTGGCACTCATGGTGCGCCATCTCCCTTTCGTGCCTAAAATAGGTTACGCTACTCTCACTGATATGTCCTTGTTCCAACCTTGGGATCCCAAGGATCACAGCTCGCAACCAGATGACAATACGGACCTCGAAGAATGGACATCGCAGTCCCGGTCCTTGCTTCAGAAGTACATAGCCAATATTCCCCGTGGATAAAACCAATCCTTCTGTGGACGCCCATTTTCACATTTGTGGGCAGTTCGACAAAGCTCAGCAAGCCGCTGGAAGACGCGCAAGCAGAATCGCTCGCTAAAGCACCGTATCGCTCAAGTCACCCAGCGTGCCACGGAATATGCTGGAACCTTACTAACCCAAAATTGGCACTCCTTCTGTGACGATCTGCGGGTACGCTTAACAACTAGCGTGCTTGGCGTATTCGGAGACATCTGCTGGGTTCAGAACACTCGACAACTTCCACGCATCACCACATTTAAAGGTGCATTCATAACTACCCCATTACCCAGTCCATATTCCAGACACCTTACGCAGGAAGTTTTTTCGTCTCCCAGCAAACCCCACCACCTCAAAGCATGTGACGACGTAATGGGTACCCCTAACCTTGTGCTTGATTCCCATTCTCGTTTCAGAATTGAAGCGGCCCGTCACCTGAATAACGTGTAATAGAACCCCGTCAAAAGATCGAAAAACCAACAACACCCTACTAAGTATTGATGGACACCCTAACTCTTCCTTAGCCTCTTCAACAAGCCGTGCGCCGCCACCACCCTGCCTCCTCGGAGGCTCCACGCCCACATCACGCTAATCTCCAAACCCTACAAACCAGTCTCCATTGACAACGTTCGCCCTCTTGTCCTCATATCATGTCTGGGTGAACGTTTCCGGTACCTCGTTCACTCCCGACTTACGTCGCTTTTGGAGATTAGTGACGTTTATCTTCACACCTTAATTCGGTTCGAACACACCTGCCAAACTAGTATGTGCTTTGATAATTTAAAGAGAAAATATTCAAAAATTTAAGAAAAGGCACCCCAGTTCCATACTTCCATGAGATGTATGAGGAGCATTTGCTAATGTCACGCATACGGCCAAACCACGACTCCAGGCAACCAATTCCAGTGCGGCCGCATACAGCTTCGTCAGGGTCTTTCTCAAAAAAGGCCCCACAACCCTCGGTACTAGGCCCCTTAAGTCTGACCCTTTCACGACTCCGTCCGAAGGAACAAAACAAGGATCTGTAATGTCCCCTATCCCTGTTGAAATAGGCCTTCTTCAACTCGCATCCCAGCCGTCTGAAATCCACAGCCTTCAGCACGCTTTGTATTATGACGTTAGGTTCTTTACAAACACTGGACAAAAGCAGTGTCATCTTACCACTCCCCTCAGTATTTTTCGGAGCACGCCGCTCAATATCCAAATCCACAAGCCTTTATTGCAGCTGTTATTTCAGGAGACGGACCAATCCAAGATACCGCTGCCCCCCGAACCACAACCCCCTTCCCATCCCCAAGACGAGGCCAGGCCACACCACTGGCCATAGTGCCGAGTTTACGCTGTGCATGGTACCACTCAGAACGCCTCATTCCACTTCTTCCTCTTGAGGATAATGACTGAGATATCGCCCTATGTGCCCCTGTCGTCTTCCTCTTTCATCAACATCCTCACACCCGTGATAATGGTTCCTGTGCAACACAACAAAAATGAGTGTCTGGATGTCCAGCATCCGTGCTGTGATCCAATGAGCGTATCGATCTTCATTATTCACCTGCTTTCAATTCAATGGATGCTTCGAAGGGTGGCTCCGTTTTATAGTAATAGTCTTGTTCAATACTGCCAACGAAATTTCAGAAGAATTCTTTTCTCTGGTAAAAATGAAATAGTGGGCCATCCTTATTCGATGTGTCATTGGGTTTCATCGTCTGATTGGGTTTTATCGTTCCGGGGGTGATTCAATTGGTTAGAGGGGGCACTATTTCAAACAAATATTCTTCGCGTGGATGGCTGGCCTGTTTGTTACTGGAAATGTCTTCCACGATTATAAGTACCACGGTGTATTGCGGTCTTGTGTTTTCAGTGTTTTGAAAACACTGAATCTCTGTTTTCAGACAGTGTTTCGCGATGATTTCTGCTTGTGCTCACGGTGGCTCCCTTTACACCCACACAAGTCAAACTGGTCAAACTGGGTGATACTTCTTTTTCGATACTTCCTCTAGAAACCTTGTTTGAAGTCTGTCGAATCCTTCGTTTTCTCAAAGTGTGAAATAGCTCTTTTGCCACAGCGGAACAGAAGAGGCAGTGTTGACCTCACATCTGGACAATTGGGCGGTTGTCGGCAGAGGATTTATTATCAGCGCTTCTTCAGCCAGGGCTCCTGCTTCATGAAAGAACCTTAAGATTTCAGTACCACTCTGCGTGGCTTAGACAAAAAGGCAACTGTAGGAGCGATCTGTCAATATCTCCATGAAAGAATACCTTTTCTGTGTTACGGGATTTTAGCCACTCGGCAGAAATAACAACCTTTTTAATAATTTCTAGCAAATCAACAAACTAGATCGAATAAGCACTCTGAGAAAAGACTCAGTTCTTCATGTCTTTTGCGCAGTTTTTTAAGTCTGATAAATTTCTAATCTAGTTGACAAGCTGAACAAACAAGGCTCGTCTGTTGGCGCTGTGCAGAATCCCACGGCGATTTCAGCGTACCTATTTTTGAGTACGGTTGTTTCAAGGTGCAGTCTGCCATGTTGGAAAGGTCCAAAATCTGTGCCCAGAGTGTTTTTCTGAGTCTCTCCATTTTAGGGCCTCGATGCTGTGTCCCGCTTCCAAACGGTTGCCATTTAGCATCGAGCAGCCGGGCATCACGGTCGCCGTTCTAGGGCAAGACCTCTAAGATCACAGGTTCAAGACGTTTCCCAGGAAGGAGATCCCCAGATCTCGGACTCCTCGAAGATGCACTCGCCATCATGCAGTCCACTTGGCTGTTCCTCCCAGGTTTCCCAGCACCAAATGTCGAGGAACTGGCCTCCGTCGGCATGGCACCGTTCGGAAGCCTTTTATTCAACTTAAGCTTCCAGTGGGTAATTATTTTGAAAGCGCCATCTACACCGATTTTCATCCTTGTTCATCAACACATTCTTCAATACCTACTCCCACATCGCATATTTCTCAACTAAACAACGCCAGTACAAAAATCAGCGCGGGCCACATCACGAACTGCTCGGGTAATTCTCCTATATTACCCTCCACCAACCAAACCAGATTCCTGAAATAAACCCCGGACACGTGGGCACTCCAAGTAAGGAGGCGGCTTAGCTTACTCTTCGACGACTCTTTACACAGCCCCAGACGTAGTCCTCTCCTGGCATGGGGCACGTAACACCCACAAACGCTGCCTTGCTATTACTCGAATTACAAAATATACCTCCCATGGAGGGCAGACCTATATTCCCTTGACTCGCCTCTCGATCCCCACCCTAACAAAATATGGTGATAAAAACAAAATTATTCCCTCTCCACCATACACTTCCTCCATCACATATGTCCCTAAGTAGATCCATACCAAATGTACCTACGATGTGGTGCTCGAGATACTACGACACACTATTATGGAAGACCTATTTTTACACTGTGTCGATGTCCGTAGAAAAAGCTCCCGAACGCCGTAAGGGCAGAAGTGAACCTGGTGCTCCTCCTTCATTTAATGAACAAAAGCTTGTAGAAAAACCAAAAAGTAGGATTACCATTTTCACTCTTTTTCCAACTAGTGGTCTAACAAAACATATGTATAACGTTAGATAGGTTTAAGAGTTCATTTTTCAATACCTTTTTACAGAAACTGGGCTCATTGTTCTTATAAAAACCATACCATTTTTTTGCCAAGCACTGATAAAAATTTTACTGTTATGCAATGTTTAAAGGTTATTTCTTGATGCTGACTATATATATTATGAAATACTTTTTTCCAGTATAATGGCGATGTATGTTCTTTTTACATACGTGTTTTATACAAGGCATGGAGATTACTTATCGTTCGAAGTGTCTGTGCTAATAACGTAAAATATTTTCACTTCCAGACGATCATTCACAAAATATGTGCAGCCAAAATTGAACGTTTCGCCGCCTCAATGTTCCTAGTTATATTTTCATGCAGCGTATAATAGGATACTCAAATGCAGAGATGTCATAAGTGAAAAAAATCTTTGCCAAATCAGAACCTTTACTAAAGGGAGACGCACCAGAGGGGCCCACCACACCTCCATTTCCGTCCATCAACTCTCAGTCAATCGAAACCCCATACCCTAGGTAATTTCATACGTAGTCTGAGCATAACATTACAGAAAGACGGAGCAGGCCTTGAAACTGCCAAGATTTAGCCCCGCATATGTGAATTTGGGAGGGTCTGGGTTCCCTCCAGCCAAGCTACAACACGCAGTTTGCTGGTGGTGATGGTGCCTCAGCGAGTGCAGATGTGTACGTCGGTGTTTACTTGTCAGCCGTGTACAATGTTTCCCAGCGAGCGTGGTGGGGCCACGGAACTTAGCGGCTAATGAAGCTTAGGTTCCGGGGGCGCCACACACTTGTCACACCCCTCACCCACAAGTTTATTCGTCCAACGCAAACACACAACTACACCTGTCACCCCAGTGAGTAAGGGTGCCGTGGTCTTCATAGTCTTCCACTCCACCTGAGAACAGGTGTCGATGCAGGTGTGGCAGCATCAGGTGCTGCCTGCGTCACTCTCGCACCATCCTCCCGCCTTGCAGGTATCAACGGATTTGCGCGCAGCGCCAAATTGGCGCGAATAGCACCAGCCCCTGGTGCTGTGCTGCAGCGGCTGGGGTAGTTGGCTCCCCTGCCGGCTGGCTTCCTGCCTGGGCCACTGATGTTGGCAGGCGATGCCTCACAAGGTTCGCGTGCCGGTGCCACGTCATCCCGTCCGCATTCCGCACGAGATGTGACGACGCACTGGCAGGAGAGACCATGAGCCCCGCAGACCAGCGTGGACCAGGCCGGAAGTTTCTGGCATAAAACAGAGCCCCAGACACCTTCAACGGGCCAGTAGGGCAACCTCGCCAGCTTCTGCTCGTGCTGCTTGAGGAGCGCTGTGGACCGGAGGTCTGGTTGCCACATTTTCAATGGCGTCTTCACCCTTCGGCCCATTAGGGGCTCGCAAGGGGCACGGCCCGTGACGTCGTGGGGTGTAGTCCGCTACTGGAACATGTCTCGGGCAATCTGCGTCCAGAAATCCCCAGCCTTGCTCTTCTTGAGCCTGCCTTTCATCGTTTGCACCATGCGCTCGACAGCACCATTAGACGCAGGTTGGTACGGCGGAACCATCATCTGACGCATTCCGTTCTTCGTCACCCAGGCCAGGTACTCCTCCCGGGAAAAGCGGAATCGTTGACTGACACGACGATGTCCGGCAAGCTCTGAGCTGCGAAGAATGGCCACAACGCCGCAATGCTTGCTCCTGCCGAAGGAGTTGGGAATAGCAGTACCTCTACCCACTTGGAGAAGTCATCCACCATTACCAGGAAGCAGTGTCCTTTGAAAGGCCACGCGAACTCCACGTGCCGGCGGGACCATGGGCTCTTCGAGAATGGCAGAGGGTGATCTCCACATGACGCGACGGTCGCTGGTTCTCCTGGCAGACTTGACAGCTCTGCACCATGCGAGCAATGTCCTGGTCCAGGCGAGGGCAGCAAACGTGGGACCGGGTCAACATCTTGGTCTTTTCCACGCCTGGAAGACCAGAGTGCCGCAACTGCAAGACCCTGGACCGCAGCTTTGTGGAATCACCACTATGAAACCCCACAGCAGGCAGCCCTGCTGCAGGCTAAGCTCGGCGGTCTTGTCGGTGTACATCCGCTCCGCCAACCCCTCCCCTCAGGACACCGCCTTGACCACCTGTGGCAGGACTGGGTCCCGGCTGGTCGCCTGCGACACTGCCAATCTGGACAGCACCTCCGGGAAAGCGTGCTCCAGGATGAACACTTCGCGATGTGCAGGAACAGCAGCAGTCACCTCCAGCAAGGGCAGTCGGCTCAGGGTGTCAGCGGGTGCCAGGTCCTTTCGCGGACGGTAGACGAGCCGGTAGCTGTAGGCCGAGAGTCTCAAGGCCCAGCGTGCCACTCCAGGCGATTCCTGAACTGGGATGGCATTGTCAGGGCCCACCCGTCTTAGCAGTGGCTGGTGGTCCGTGACCGCTTAGAACTACCGGTGGGCCGGGACGGGTCCCACGCCGTACAGTGACGCATCGACAGTAAGGACGACAGGTGTGGTTCGGTCTAAGTGCATTAGCACCGGAGCCTTTGTGATGACCTCCTTGCTGCACTGGGAGGCCTAGTCCTGTTCCTTCTTCCAGGCCCACTGTTGTCCATCTCGAAACAGAAAATAAAGCGGCTATACATGCGACGACAGTTTCGGAAGGAAGCTCCTGCAGAATTTTACGAGGGCGAGGTAGCTCTGCAACTCCTTCTTATTTCGAGGCTTCGGCGCCATGAGCACAGCCTCAACTTTGCGAGGGGGCCGGAGCCAGGCCAGCTGAGAAAGGACGGCGCCCAGGTACTCAACGCTGGGGCCCTAAGAAAAGGCATTTCCACAGATTTACCTTCAGTCCGGCACCCTGCAATCGTTCCAGGACGTTGTGCAGGTTCTGCAGGTGGTTCTTCTCGTCTGTACCGGTCACCAGGATGACGTCCAAGTACACCGATGCGTGCCTCATGCCTCTGAAGAGGTGGTTCATATCACTCTGAAAATTGCAGGTGCTGAGGCCGCGAAGAACGGCATGCGCTTGTACTGGAAGAGTCCCAGCGTTGTCGATATAGTGACGTACTTCCGGGACGACTCCTGGAGCACTAGCAGCTGGTAGACATCTATGAGGTTTTGTTTCGTGAACTTCTATCCCCCGGACTGCGCCGACCAGAGATCGTCAATACTTGGCAGCGGGTACTTCTCGACCGCAGCGACGGGTTTGATGGTGACCTTGAAGTCCCCGCAGATCCTTACACTCTCATCTTGCATGAGTACTGGTACGGGGAAGTGGCCCACTACGACAATTGGACGGGCACCAGGATGTCGTCTACCTGCAACCGTTGCAGCTCCTGGGTGACCCCTTCCTACCGGACAAACGGCAGTGGGTGCGGCTAGAAACATCGCGCCCGGGCTCCCTCGGCGACATGAATGCTTGCTGCCGCGCAGCTGAATGTGCCCACCCCAAGCTGGAACGGGGCCTTGAATTTGGTCAGGAGGCTCGGGACGTCTTCCACCGCATTCCCTGCTAACTAGTACTTCGGCAGCCACACGCCCAATGCCTGGATCCAGTTCCGGCCCAGCAGCTTCGGTGATGGCCCATTGGCCAGGTGCAGGGGTAGGGTTGCCTCCCTGTCGCCAAGGCGAACGCTGACCTGAGCTTGACCCTCGACCTGGGCAAGCTGTCCGGAGTAGCTGCGCAGCATGACGCTCGAGGCCTCGACGAACACGCCAGGAAAGGTGCGTTTGAAAACTTTACTGGCCATGACCAACGCACTGGCTCCCGTTCCCATCTCCATGGAGGTGAGACGCCCGCAGACTTCGACAGTGAGTATATTTGGTGGCACAGACGACTGAAGTATATCCCTGTGCTACGTGTCAAAGATATGCGGGTCTTCGGACCCGACATGAAGACTAGACATTGCACACAAAGCTGCTGCCGCACCCTTGCCTACACTTGCGCGGTCTCCCTTTGCCGTGGGTGGGCGCTTCCGCCGGCTGCTGCTGTCGTCTGTTCGCCGTCCCCTCTGTGCACGCCCGAGCTATCTGCACAGTTCTCACGTACGCGAAGCATTCCGCTTGCGTGAACTTGCACTGTGAGGGTGGAGCGGGGTAGTAACCACCGCAATGACTGTACCGGCCACGCCGTGTCGCCATCTTGTTCACTGCCACTTCCGTCGGCCGTCGGCCCGCGTAATTGGCCTCAACCTCCATCCCGACCACTGCCTTCAAGGCGTTGTCCAGCGAGGGGTCAGGAAGCTCCAGCAGTCGACTCTGCAAGGCGTGGTCGTTTATGTTGCAGAAGAAACGGACCCGGAGCAGCGAGTCGAGCTGGTTCCTGAAGACATAGCCGGTGGCCAGTCTTAGCAGGGCTGCGAAAAACTGCCCGAGCGTCTCTCCATCGCGGCGGCTCCAGTTGTTAAAGCGGAAGCGCTCCAATAACGCCGACGGGGCCCGGCTGAAGTGCGAGCACAGCGTCGCGAGCAGCTCACCCAGCGACTTGTCATGCGGCGTGGCGGGCTTGAGGTGGTCGAGCAGCAGAGCAAAGGCGCGTGTCCCGCAGCTGGCCAGGGAAATGTCGCGCTCTTTTGCATCGGGTGTGTCGTTCGCCTGGAAAACAGGTTTTCACATTCAGAAAATTCTACGGAGACAACAAAAGAGCGGTCGGCTGCAGAAATGGTGCTCGGTCGCTCGAAACTCCGCGCATAGCATCAGCGTTGTCAACAACCATGGCACAGAACTCACATTGTTTTCAATCCCAATCGAGGGCACAGAGTCGGCAGAGAAAATCGTCATCACTCTCCCTGCCACCACTGGCTCAAAATACCTAGCTGCTAGAGCTGTCTCCAAAACCCCTGTCGCAATTACCAACTAGGCCTCGTTTCTGGTAAAGTCATTCGCATTCTGAACACTCTGCACCCCGCTCGGGGCACCTTGATCAATTTTGGTGATGGTTTTGGCAGTACCGGGGACCCAAAGTCCCCACACTCACGCTGTAACCGACTGTGGTAATGAGTTTTAAGTTGAACAGTAGAAACCTGAAACGCTGGCCGTCGGAGCCCCGGTCAAGCTCCAGCGGATGGGCTCTCTGTCTGTTTACCAGGCTGGGAGCTCCGGGACCACTTCAGCTATCAGGGTAAGGCTCACGAAAAAAGTACCCGCGTCTCCATACATTTCGCTATTCCATGTGGATCATTCAAACCCATCCAAACGTGATAGGCCCCCCAAAAGGCGCCGCACCGAAGTTTCCTTCCATCCCTCCCAACATTCAGCATTCCGAAACCTTAATACTATCCCCGTTTTAATTTCTTGAATCATTAGATAAATTGAAATGCGTCACCTCCCAGTGGGTGTTCCTCGTCGCCAATTTCGTTTCTTTCGAGGCAAAAAAAAACAGGTGACGTACTAGTTCAACTAATAACTCAGCCGCAATCCGCAATCCTCCTGAAACAAACCCGCACGGCAGATCTAGAGACAAGGTTCACACCCCACCGCAGTCTCAACAGCTCTCAGGGTGTGACCTCTGAGGCCAACATCATTTTCGAAACCTATGCCGACCTTTTGAAGGCTTAAGGGATCACGGCGTCAGGGCTGTAAAAGCGAATATCGATAAAACGCGATTACAAAGAAACAGCCACTAAACACATTATCCTGACCTGCGATCGATCCACCCTTCCAGAATCAATAAATTCCGGGTATATACAATGCAATGTCCGCCCGTACAACCCAAACCCACGGTGCAGTTTCAAGTGCCAACGGTTCGGGCATAGCACTTGAAGCCGTGTGTTATCCTTCGTCGGTACGCCACGTCGGGTAACCTTACTTTGTTGTAAAAGGAGAGTTGGCACACCTTGACTTACATTAATTCCTCCACGGACACACAAAGTCTCGACACGTATACGTAAGCTCAAAGGACAACAGACAGCCTGCCCCTGGTTAGCACAACAAACGGACGCACTTGAAGACCAGGCTAACACACTTGCACAACACTTCGAACACGTGTCCAGTTCAGCACACTAACCAAACACTTTCATAAAACACAAAACATCTACATAAAAAGCCCTTACAGGACAAAGACAAATAAAATTTTTTACAACTATTAATTCACTCTCCATGAGTTGAGCGCTGTTCTGAGCACGTGCTAACCTTCAGCTCCAGGCGCAGATAAGATTAAATACACCGTAATACAACACCTACACCCAGACACTCTTGAAACACTCTTACACATATAAATTTAAATATGTGTTTTGGGCACATCCCACGCCCTTGGAGTGAGGCCATAGCAGTTGCTTTCTTCAAGAATGGAAGGGCCCTTCTTCGCCTGCCAGATATTGTCCCATTGCCCTAACAAGCTGCCCGTGTGAGCTCTTGGACAAGATAATAAACAGGAGACTCGTGTACTTCTTAGAGGACAAGGTTCTTCTCGAGATCTCCCAGGCAGGCTTTAGGGCAGGGCGATCTACCAACGATCAGCTCGTTGCGTTAGAGTCATATATCAAAGATGCTTCCCTCCACAAGCAGTACTGTATGACAGTATACTTTGATCTTGAAAATGCGTACAATACTGCTTGGCTGTACGGAATCCTCAGCGATTTGAAGTCATTTGGTATGTCGGGTAACATGACGAACACGCTTGTCAGTTACCTGTCTGAAAAAACGTTTCGAGTGCGAGTTGGAACTGCACCCTCTATGTTTCATGTACCTGAAAACGGGGTGCCGCAAGGTGGAGTTTCGAGTGGCACATTGTTCATTATAAAAATGATATTTCTTCGGAAGGCTCTGCCACCATCGATTTCCTGCTCAATCTATGTAGAACACGTACAATTATCCTTTAAGTCTTGCAACCTGTCTATCTACGAGCGCCAAGTCAAGCGTGGTGTTATCAAGATAGCTATCGCAATAGATAGCAATGGTTTTACATTTATTCCAGGGAAGTACACTTGTGTTTTGTTTTACAAGAGGCGCGGCATCCGGCTGCATCCAGACATTCAACTCGATGGTGTCTCGATTCCTTTCAAAAAAGGGAACACGGGTGTTTAGGTATAATCTTTGCCGAAAAGCTTACTTTCATCTCACTCATACAACTAAAACATAAATGCTTATAAAAAAACGACTACCCTGAAGGTTCTCTCGCACGTTTCTTTTGGTGCTGATAAACAGCTTCTTTTACGTGTTTTTACACACCCTAATAGGATCGCGATTGGAATATGGTAGCGTTGTCTATGGGTGAGCCACTGAAACATCCCTTAGAATGCGGGGGCCCTGTGCTTCATCTAGGGCTCCGCTTGGCGTGTGGTGCCTTCCGCACTAGGCCAGTTGAAAGCCTGTATGTAGAGTACAACAAATGAAACCTACAATATCAACGAGCATACAGAGATCTTAATGCTTTTAAAATTTCATCCATGCCTTGCCATCCTGTTAAATAAGGTTTTATGACACCTCCATGACCAAACTCCTGCTAAATCGACCATCGTTCTCTGCGCCCTTCTCTTACAGAGTTAGAGAGGAAGCGTAAGAACTGGCTGTCTCCTTTTTAATAAAATTCAAAGCTCTCTAACAGATTTTATAGTACCACGGCACCTCTGTGCCGTGGTGGTCTATGCCGTGGTGCCACGCCACTGTGGCACCTCCGTCCTGTATCATGCGACACATCTTTCACACATATAGATAAAAACCGAGCTCCACATGTGCAATTCTGCAGCACGTCTTGTATTTGCTGCAGAAGTATCAGTGTTCTGAATTTCGCACGGATGCTTCTAAAACTTCCACCTCTGTGTCCTGCGTGGCGAACGGGCCCGGCCCTAGTGTCACTAGAAGTCTGAAGACTAATGTAACTATATTTACATCAGAGGCCTATGGTGTACTTCTTTTTGTTTCATATACTTCGAACCCACATCCCGCAATCCATTACTTATACAGATTCCTTCAGTGTGCTGTTGGCGTTGTCTCCAACAAGTATTCAAAAAATCACGTTGTAAATGTTATCATCAAAGGAAATATTTCTGTGTATGTCGACAAATTTCAACTGCTCCGTTGTTTGGTTCCTGGTCACTGTGGTATAGCCGGGAAAGATGCAGCGGATCCAATGGCTCCTGCTGCTACACTCTTGAATACAGTACACATAACCAATTTACGGTACACCGACGTAAAACCACACATCAAACAACAACTCCGCAAAAATGGCAATCGCACTGGATTGAACAAACAGACAAGTTACACGTAATAAAACAACACCTGGGACCATACACCACCGACACACGCCCATAGATACCCTAAAGTCGCCTTGGCTAGATTACGGATAGGCCTACTCGCGCAACGCCCTCGCACCTTCTCACAAGTTCTCCAAGACCTCGGTGCAGCAGGTGCGGCAGGTGCGGCGAGGCGCTATCAGTGATGCACATCCTCATACAATATAAGGCACTTGACACAAAACGACACAGACACTTCCCACAACTACACACACGATATATTTCACCATACCCGTCATACTTCTTAGTAGACGATGCCCTGTTTTCTGTACAGCGCGCCTTTGTGTTCCTATCAGAAGTTCGCTTCTTGCAACTAATCCCATACCAGCCATAGTTTTACCCCTGATGTCCTTATGTAACTTTTAACCACTCTTGCTCTTCTCTCTGGCCCTTTACACAAGCCGTGCTCATAATCTTTAACTCATTTATCTCTGTTCCCACCTCATCAAATCACTTTGTGTTTGGCGCTCTTTGCCATGTCGGCCTTGCGCCAGAAACTCAAACCATCATCATCATCATCATCTGAACACTCTGCAAAGCCCTCCCCACTCCATATATTCTGGACCTGTGACTGTGATGGGGCTCCCACCACTTACTCTTCGCAATGTCAGAAGTTCAAAGACGAGAAGGAAATAATAAATCTAAAAATAACTGAAAACATCTCTTATCCAGAGGATGGGAAAAGACCCGCAGTGCTTTCTTCCAGAAGCTACGCCTACGCTGCTCACCGGGGTGGGGTGGCGTCATGTTTTGGTGGGAACCCAGCACAGCACTGTGGACTTGGCCCCGCCACCGCCCCCCACCATGATGTCCTCGCAGCCCACGCCGCCACAGTGCCTGTGGACTCTGCCGTCACAGTGGCGACAAACACACTCTTAAGTGGTGTCGCCTCCCCTGTGACTGTTCTAATGCCCCTCTGTGGCTCTAGGGGCACTGCGAACACTCACATGGGAGCAGCGCCTGCCGCTGCGTCATACGCCCCGCCGCGGCCTGCACATGGGACTCGGCCACCAAGAGTCTCTCGGGGCACCCGTGCAAAGGAACGTTACCTAAAGGCAATCCCAAGGGCATCAGATGATTTAATGGACTTAACGCCATCCTCACGGGCATCACAGACGTCCAACGAGAGACGGGACTCGGTTGAGCACCAAAAAAAGCCACTGCTCATAGTAAGAGCTCCTACACAGAACACATAATACGCACATAAAAAACTCCTTGTATAATGGAACTACTCTGCTAGCAGCATCAATTTTCTTTGTGGACGTTTATGCCACTTTAAAGCATTGTCCAAAAGAACTGTAGGATCCTAACGAGAATCCTCGATGACATCTATGAAATCCTGCACAAAAATCAGCCAAATATCATGTTCCTACAACAAACACATTTAAAATCCACACAAAACAACTCCCTCACTCAGTAAACGGTATTAAGGAAAGACAGAGACAGCTGCACTCACTCGTCTGGTGGTGTAGCAATTGCCGTGCAAAAATGTGTTCCCTGTCAATCTCTTCAACTACTTACTGCCCTCGAAGCAGTGGCTGTCCGGGCAAGAATTTTTAACACGTTATGTAAAGTCTCCTTATACATTCCCCCTGACTTCCCCCGGCCAAGTTCAGAATTCGAATCCTTCATTGGCGAGCTTCCAGAACCTTTTCTAGTAGTAGGTGATCTTAGTGCTTACTGTGTACTTTGGGGGTCGGAACGCACGGATGCCCGAAATCATTTGCTCGAAAAGTGTCTTTTATCATCCAGAGCCTGCATATTCAATAAAAAAAGCCCACATATTACATTGCAACACACCACACATACTCGCACATCGATCTGGCTATCGGTTCTTCTATTCTTTTTCTACTTGTTGAATAGGGATTGTACACCAACCCATACGAAAGTGACCCCTTCCTAGTCACCCTAACATCTCGAGAATGTGGCACCCACAGTTCAATTCCACGTAACAAATTTGCAGAATGTGATGCCGACTGGTGAAACTTTAGGGAAAACTCCAAACTTCCCTACACTACCATCAGCCATAAGGCATTGATAAATCTTGTAGCTTCCTCACATCGCATTTTCTTGAGTCTTCCGAAAGCGCCATTCCGCAGAGTTCGAGCGGTGCTCGTAATCTTCGGAGGCCTTGGTGGAATGAAGAATGCAGACATGCGCGAAAGGCCCAAAATAGAGTGTGGGGTGTCTTACGCAGATATCCAACGGCTGAAAACATAGTAGCCTGCAAGCGATCAAAGCAACTGGGATTGCGCACTCGCCGGTAGGCCAATACAGGTGGCTGGCGGTCTTTTAACTTCAATAAATTTGTGTACAGATGAGCGAAAAGTATGCAAGAGAATTCGAAAGTTCAAAGGACAGAAAACGCACAATGTACTTTTGGTGTTTGCTACTGGTGGTACACTTGTAGACCAAGCAAATGCACTTGCCCAACATTTGATTTCATATTGAGCTCTGCCAAATACACAAATACATTCCTCCAATACAAGAAATTTGTGGAACGCAAGCCTTTTCGGGATAACAGACAATCAGAAGAGCGGTACAACTCTGAACTCACCAAGCAGGACCTGATGATTGCTCTCGGAACGTGTAAGGCTTCTTCACCTTGTCCAGACAGCATCACGTACACCATGATCCAGAATCTTCACCCAGACTCCCTCGAAACACTCATTTACCTTTACAACAAAATATGGCTACCAGGGCGCTTCCCTACCTCTTGGAGAGAGGGAATTGCACTGGCCGTACCGAAAGAAGGGAAAGAT
>CM023454.1:65519297-65736406 GCA_013339765.2 Haemaphysalis longicornis | reverse complement strand
CCACTATAAAGGGGTCTTCGTCTTTTAAAACAACATTATTGAGACTGGCATCATCCCCTTACTGTTGAGAGGGAATGATTTGTTTTTTGTTTCAGTCAGGTTCTCCGAATGAAACTGAAAACTATAGACCTATCCCGGAGAGTCTATCTCGGGCACCTATCTCTCTTGTATAGACCTATACAAGAGAGAGCGCTTGTATAGTTTAGATATTCGCCAAACACATGTTCAATGCTATGACTTTTTTATCGTCTTATGACGTTTTCTCCGCACCTCAATGTAAATTTATTTGCGGCCAGTGTATTAAAACTTTGCTCAAGGATTTCTCTGATTTAATAAATTATATTTTGGTTTGTAACGCGATTGCATTTGGACTATTTGTCGATGTCAGTAAGGCCTTCGATAGCATGTTTCATACTACTCTGCTCACCATACTACATTTACTTGGTTTTCGGGGAAACTTTCTACCTCGATTTGAGAACTTCTTACTTGACAGAAATTTTTAACTAGTGTCTTTTTTATTAGGTCTGGGGTACCACAAAGGTAAAACCGAGTCAGCTGCTGTTCATCTTCTACGTTACCGACCTTGCCCTGCTGTATCGTACTCAATATTTCAATACGCCGATGACACTGCTCTTGTTTCTTATGCTTCTCATTATTCTGACGCAATAGAATCACTTCAAGTTGCCATAATGAAAACTATAAATTGGTTTAGAGCTCATAATATTGATGTTAGAACGAAGAAAGCACCCCTAGTTTCCTGTCACAATTCCTTGAAAAAAGTTGACAACGTATTTTTTTTTCACTCAACGGCCTGCTCTTGTTGACTGGATTTCTGAAAAGTATGTGTCGACAGTCATGTTTTGAGGTTTGTTTAGGTGTGCAAAGAACGTAGGCTGTATCACCTTTTTGTACAAGTTATACACATACATTCCGTTTTCGCTGAGAAAAATCATTGTAGGGTTTCTCTGTTATAGTTTGGTTAGATATGGCATTGCAGTATATGGGCACTGTGCTTTACGTGGAATAGACCGAGTTAATTCCATTTTTGGTTTTTTGCTGCGTACCATTGTATATGAGTTGTGTATTGACAAAGATGACAATGTATTCGAAACATTGGTGTTGGCCCATTTCACCAGGATCTACACAAGTCTCGTAATTGAAAACCGTTTTACAACTCTGTGTGTTTCATATGCGTTTTACACTCCTGCTCGTTAGCTGAGGCTTTTCTTCCTCACTCCTCTCACTCTTGCACAAAGTACGGGAAAAGAGACGCGTTATTATGTGCCAGCAATATTTACAACTTTGACACCTGAATTTTGCCCATGGTGTCAAATATAAACCAGAACCGGCGTTAACTAGCATTCGTTAGAGCTTTGCACAGAATTAGTGTAAACCGGATGCTTATCAGCTCTATGATATTGTGTGTTGTAGCATATTTTTCTTAGGACTTACAATACCGTTTGTCTCCTGCCAGGCTCTGCCAAAGAACGCGGACGCGGCTTAGGCGGGCCTGAAAATTTGCTCGACTTCTTTTTAGGCAACAGATATAATATTGTTGGGATTATTGATATTGCTAGTAATATTATTGAGATAATAAAATTATAAATATTATAATTACATTATTAATAATATTATCTTTCTAGAGCGGCCTCCTGCTTCCCTTATTTCGGAGACCATTCACGTTATTGATCTAATGTTAATTTAGTCTTGACACTCTTACGGTTAAAAGCCCACGCAGAGACAAGACGCCCCGTGCGAGCGTCTTGAGATTGTGACTATTCTTGAAACATTACCCTCCGCTAATTTGAATTAGGCATGCAACGCGATAGCAGCCGTGTTTTGAATCAAGGCTTCCCAAGTATGCATATTTTGCGTTTTAGGCGTCGTGTATATATACTCCAAATATCTCTGCCGTAATGTCTATTTGTGCAAGCAATGACCGCTTGTTTACAGTGCAACAGCCGTAAAGAGTACGTAACGTTCGCTTAAATGGGGTGCTTTGTAGTTGCTCTATGCGCTTTTGATCGGTGCATCGCGCCTCGAAAGCTGAAATAAAAGAAGGCAAAATGCACAAGCTATGTGAGCTTGCCTGCAATAACTAGGGCTGTCTTGAACCAACAAGCACAACGCCGTTTTGAGGACAGAATGCGTCCGCCGTAATTACTTTAATACTGGACATCGAAATAAAATGCCTTGATCCTTGCACTCACACATAACATATCACGATCCCAAACAGAGGAGAATCATTTCCAGTGAAGGTGTTAAGTCCCCATTGGCAAAAATGATACCTAGCCTTCACAAATGTACGTCATTTTGGTAGCTGGCTATTCCCCTTGCACCCCGATACGTGAACGTCTTTGTTTCTACATGCGGCTTGCAGGCGTCAGGTGTCACGACAGCTGTGGAACCACCATATTTGCCAAGGTAGCATAAGTTGAGTAGTTACGCGTTCCTTCGATATGGAGCTACATAACAAAAGGTAAAATTACGTTTTTGTCAACACCCAAAAAAAGTCCAAATACAATATTATGGGACATTTTCTTATTACCATTCGACTAAATAGTCAGTGAAAGAAGCCGAGCCACCACTGAGGTATCCTACTACAGTATCGAGCGATTTAAAAGGCGCAAGTTCGAATTGCGCTTGGTTGCGCAACTCTCTTGCTCAAAATACCTGCCCTAAAACGTAATAGCGAAATCTATTTTTCGAAACGAGTCATAACAAGGTCACCCATGAGTTCACAGAGACTACTTGAGGAAGTAGAAACAGGGGCATGATGTACAACTTCCCAGAGTTGAAAAATGTAACTCTCGTAGCGCCTTTAATTGACCATTTTTATTTCACTCCTCAATAATACGACAACGTAAACTCAATCACTGTTGCCAGAGTTGTCTCGTAAAAACCACAGGCATGTCGTTACGTAAGTCGTGCGCCTAATTTTCTAAAAATTCAATAGCGCCGAAAAAAATATACAATACTTTATATTGTTCCAACCATTACAAGGCTATTCTTTTTACACATTCGAGCGCGAGGCTTACAACAATAGGTGCGTTGGAGAGCATTAAAGAAGCGATTGCGTTCTGGCTCGGGGGTGTTTCCTAACGTACAGCTTAATCGCACGAAAAACACACAGACACAGACAACAAGGAGAAGCTCAACTTCCACCTTGAGGGTTATCGAATCATGGTAATATATACACCAGAAAAAAGACAACAGATACAGAAAAGCCTAAAATTTTACATATATTACAAAAACGGCATCTCTAGGTGCTCTCCCAAACGTGCCAGTATTTATCGTGATCAGTTCTTATTTTAAGAACGGTGCCTTATTACCCAAAATTGCTAGTGATGTTCTACTTACACATACGAAATCGCATAGTTTCACTTCAGCTACCCTCCACTATCTCACACGTGCGCTGATCAGAGTGATGAAACACTATCGCAGAATTTAGAAAGTACCGCTCACACTGGGGGCATTCACCACAGTGAGTTAACAGGTTCGTATTGTTTTTTTTTCTCTGCGTTATTCCTGAAGTTCGCGCAACCTGAAGTGTACACACCGTGCCGTTTGTCCTTGATATACCCTTTCACGGACCAAGAGAACACGGTACACAACCCCTCTATCGTATTCTACCGACTTCTTTTGGTGACCAACTCTACAACCAGTATGTCTTTATTGTACCGGACAAATGTCACTGCAAAGCCTCGCGGTCTTGAGTTGTGCGGGTACTACATCCCGTACGTTACCTGTTTGCCGTATTTTGTTCCCCCGATGTGCGATTTTGTGCAAATGCATTATCACCGCCATGTTACTGCGCTCATTTCTGTCATACGATCTGGATACAGCCGGTTTTACTGCCTGTTTCTGACACATCTGGACACCATCAACGACTGTGAAAATGTCGTTCTCAGCATATCCTGAACATCTCAGCCGAGAGACCTGCATTCCACATCGCTCTGTAGGTGATGCACAAAGCACTTCTTGAGGGCATTGGTGAAGCACATTGTCACTACTCAGCGTTTAACCAATTTGGTGTGGGCAGAGTAAAATGACAATCCGGGCTTCGGCGGTAGGTTCCATAACTCCAGCAAACCTGGTTATCTAAAAACATGAAGCTCACGTCCAACAACTTCATAGCATTACCTCCTGGTACTTCATGCGTTATCTGAAGCGGATTCAGGCCATCTTCGAACACTGCCAGGGTTGAGTGCTGTGAGGAAAGGACACAACTTTTTTGTTTTGCATGTGTCTGGTGGTTTTTTCTAATTAAGACACTGCGACAATGTCCGCGAGTGAACTAGAGCTACCCGTGCAAATCGGATAAGAAGCCGATGTGCTGTGGGCAGGTGGCACGGCAGCAGTGCAAAAATTAAGAAAAAATGATGACGGTTTCGTGCCAGGTTGTCACGGACTGGGCGAAGTTCTGTTGTCCTGTTGCGGTCGCCAGAAATCGTGGTAGTGAATGGACGTTCGTCACGCTTTATTGTGCTGTCGGACGAGAAAGGACGCGACGGAGACTCTGTGAAGAGGAAAAAAATGCTTTCCTATGCTGCTGGTCCTGAGTCACTGTGAGGAGTAATCGAAGTACATCGGCATTTCACGTCAGTCTCACATCACAAGCGCCCCGAAAATACAGTTCAGCAATTCTCGAGCTACTGTCTATTCTGCTCCACACCAACGTTCCTCGCGAGTAAGGTTCAGAAAAATCAAATGCGTCGTCTCACGGACCGGCCCAGAAGCATTGTTAGCTTTTTCATCGTCAGTTGATGCGGCCCTCGAAGCGAGACAGGGCAATGGTGGCACGAGTGCGGTGATTGGATCGTCGCAGGCACAACGACGCTCTACCGTGTGCAGCGCCTGCCACGGGACAGCGCGCCGATGTCTGCTCCCAGCTCAGCTATCGAGAGGACCACGTCCGAAGAACGACCCCGGAGATTAGCCCCGCGGAAGCGTCGGCCAAGGCTCCGCACTCGGCAACTGCACTGCACCCTGGATGAAGCCACTCGACCAGCCTCGCTTGGTCCTGGGACCGGCCAACAGAACCGGATAAGATGGCATGCCCGGGCGGAAGGCCCGCAGCAGAATAGGCGGCAGGAGCTCTTCCTCTCGAACGTTGTCCAGCACGTGACTTCGTGCCACGCGACCCTTCGTGCGTTCCACTTCGTTCTCTCTTTTTAAAGACGATAGTCTTTCTTGGGCTACTTACACCCAGAAATTTTGGTCTGTCGGTATGTCTGTCTGTCTGTCTGTGACTCGATTCAGCCTCCCGGCCAAAGCAAAGTAGATATTGCGCAATATTCTTATATACTCCAAGCCAAAGGTAAACGCCCAACCCCTGGTTATATGTTCATACTTGTCAAATTTGTTGAACAAGAACAAGATATTAAGCAATTACAAGACAGGAAATTAGTACACAAATAATATTTACAGTGTTCATTTATTAAAAAAATTATGGATGCTTGCTTTTTCTATAGCAAATGATATTATACATCTACTGCAGAAAACCGCCACCTGCGGTTGTTCCACGTGCCACTTCCAGGCGGCATATGAAAAATCATGCGACAACCGCAATGAAAGAGGACGTTGATGATGTCCTCAATGATTTTGGCACGCACCCACAAAGAAGGCCAAGGCTAAATCGGTTGTTCCACTATCTAGGTTCCACGTTCTGCGTGGAACGAACATGCAGCACGACCACGGTTTTATGAACCTTGAATTCGACCACCTCGATTCACGCGCGTCACCGCTGTACTGCAGCGATGGCGTCGAGAAACCCGGCCTGTAGCAGTGGAGACCGGTCGCCTTTAGCAAACCCTTCATGTATTTACTTTGGAATGAGCGCGACGGTACAGGAACAGCATGAGAGGTGAGCGGTAAAGTAAAAGGTTGAATTTCCTTGCAAATGTCTCCAAAGACTATGGTCTTTCGATGACATTTCCTACGAAAGGAGCAGATACGGGGCCATTTTTTTTCTAATTTTAGCCCAGATGCCGTGCAACCTGCCCACAGCCCGTCGTCTTCTCTTCCTGTTTGCACTGGTAGCTCGAATTCACTCTTGGCAGATGTCGCAGTGTATCTAACCACCAGCACCCGGTCGACCAGGCCCAGGCAAAGATTGCTGAGCTCTGGAACCACACAAGAACCTGCACGCCCATCATGTGTTTTTTATGATGCTTTTGCCATTCCAAGAAACACAGGTGGACAGCAGATACATCGAAAACAGGTGAAAAAACCCCTGCTTTGCTACTGCACTTCTGTTTGAAAGGGTGCTATACCAATTTCAAAATTGCATTTCTTGACACTCTAGGACCCGTTGAACTGGCAGAATGTAATAAAGTATTTTATGTCTATCGAAAAATGAATAAATGTGCAGTGCGAGACCTTTTGGTCTACGACAGTTTTCCCCACTGGCCAGCAGCAGTTTTTTAGAAGTCACTGCCAGGGACCTTTTCGGAGTACCCCGATTCTGCTATGGGGCTCCGCCCTTTTTAACAGTAATCCCCACTGGCCAGCAGCTGAAAGTGTTTTTTTTTTTAGAAACACGGCTGGCACCCAGACAGTACAACTTAATCTTTTTTTCTGCCAGGGAATACAATGAAACAAATTTTTCAAATGGAGGCGTTGGCACCACCTAACTTTCTGGCACTGGGAGAAGCGAATCTGTGTTGTAAAATGCAAAAATAACGAATCAAAAAAGTTCTTCCTATGTTCTATGCATTTTCTGCCTACGGGGTAATTGCCCGATTACTGTGACCAAAAATAATGCAATTATTCATTATTAACTCAAAATTGTCATGTTATGGGGCTCCAGTGCAAAATAGCCTAAGACCAGTTGCCCCCTTAATTATTTCTACTTCATTGGGACCATTTCAGTGTTTTTTCTCGAATTATTTCTGCTAGTTACCTTGATAGCGTTCTCGCATTGCCACTCCCGCACCCTGTCATATTCCCTACGAGTCAAGGAACTGCCCTACAACGTTTTAGCATTTTTGTAGGGTTTCAAACAGCATGTGTTAATGGTAAACAGATTTGCAAGTTGCTGCGACCGGCGTGGCCAGTTGAGGAACGCCTGTACCAGGAGAGGCGCTACAACAATGTGCAACGTCATCATTTTTCCACGTTTGCGAAGGAAAGCAGTAATGTGATTACTGTTCACTGACCGACCCGACTGCGGAAAGCATCTGGATCTTGGCTCTTGCTTTACTCCCCATAAAATCCCCTATAAGAAGCAGGCCTCAAGCAGTGTCATCCACACTTCGGAGGACATTACGCTACCTCACCATGTTTGACGCACGCTCAGCCTCGAACCCAAGTGTGTGGTGGGACCCGTGTTGCGTATTTAGGGGGCTATCACTCGTGCGCAGAGTGGCTAGAGTGGCATCTGAAAGTGAGAGGGACCGGTGTATCCTGGAAGGTGCAGCTGTTGTATTGCATCGAGATCCTGTGAGCCACCGGTTACCAGTAGAGGCGTCGTTGCGTATCCAAAACACCCCAACTTTCTGTCATCCCATCGATAAAGAAGATGGGTTTCGAGTTTTTTCTTAATATTTTTCTTTGAGAATTCAATAAAGCGATTGGCGATGTAATGACGGCATGACCTGATGTATCACTGGAAACTATCAAGGCGAAGGCTCGCAACACAGGTGAATAAATGAACTTAACAGGCCCGTCCAAACAAATTTAAAGATCCACCAAACTGGTGCTAGACATGCTTTTTTTTGGGGTGATGACACATAAGGAGGATTTACGTTTCTGTGTGATAGTGTCAGAACGGCAGACCTGGCGAAAGCCGTAGGTCTTTTTCTACAGAAATGCTTTACTGCAGGACGCTTCGGATCCCGAGTCATACGAGAAACTCTTTAAGAGGTCCGTGATGTCTTCACACGGCCCTCCCACTTAGGGTTGAATCGCTTTTTTGTAGACACAAAAGACCTTTATTGTGTCCTGCCATAAGATAGGGTACTGGATTGCATCAAACAAAGCATTTTTGAGCTTGGTGTAGTAGCCTTTGAAAATGAAATTAAGGACCATTGCAAGTGTTTCTCGAACTGTTGTCGATGTATCTGCAGTCGACCTATGTTTCCTTGAACGGCAAAATCTTCATACAAAAAGAGGGTGAGCGTATAGGGCCTTCTGTTGATCCAGAGCTGAGCCATCTTTGTCTGGGCCTAGTCGACCACGTGCTGCCAGTTTGATTTATGTCCATAAACATTACAAAATTGTAGAGGTTGCTGGTTTATTATTATTTTTTTTTGCGTCTAGCATTGAGAAAGATGTTCGGTCAACAATGCAATTGTTTTAAGATTGCCTGCATCCGCTTCAGATAACGCACAAAGTACCAGAAATTGACGCTATGAAAATTTTTGACATGTGCCCCATGTTTTCCGACAACCACGATCGCTGGAGGTGCGGAACCTGCAGGCAGAAGCACCTGTGTCCTTTTGACTCTACACACATAAAACTAGTTAAGCCCTCAGTAGCGATGGTGTTCTTCTCCAATCGACTCAAGAAGTGCTGTCTCCATCACGTGCAGAGTACTGTGGAGGCGCATTTCTGTCGGCTGAGATGGTCGGGGTATTTTGAGCACGTCATTGTGCCAGTCGTTGAAGCGGTTCATAGACGTGAAAAACAGGCAATACAAGAGGCTGAAACCGTAACACAGGACAGCAATGTGCGCCGTGAACTTCGGTTCTACCGTATGTACACGGTAGCGTATAAGGTCGGTAAAAAAGAGGGCACAGAGCTGGCGTACGGGTTGTAATGTCGGCACGACTCAAGCTCGCGAGAATTTGCCGAGATGTATATCCTGTACAAAAAGAATATGCTGGCTCTAGAGTTGGGCAGCAAAACAAGTGCGAATAATGCAATAGAGGGGTTGTGCACCGTGTTCCCTTTGCGTGTGGAATGGTATATGTAAGAGAGACCACACGGTGTGTCACCTATAGGTAACGCGAACAGGAGGAACACGCACAGAAAGGAAAGTATTGGAACCTCGCAACTGACTGTGGTGAGTGCCCCCCAGTGAGCCGTACTTTGTAATCTCTGTGATATTGTGTTATGACTCCGATCAGCGCACGTGGTGTGAGATAGTGGAGGCAGCTGAAGTGAAACTATACGATTTTAAATGTGTCACTACAACGTCGGTAGCCTTGTCGGATGAAGCTGCAGCGTTCTTGAAAAAGAACTGGTCATGGCGATGACTGGAACATGTCGGACAGCGCCAAGTGATTCTGTTATTTTAATCTCTGTATATTGGTATCATTTTCTGTATCTCTTGTCTTTTTGCTGGTATATATTTCACTCTGAGTCCATAAAGTTCACTTGGAAGTTGCGCTTGTCCTTGCATTCTATGTTCCTGTGTTTCTGTGAACATAAAATGATGATGATGATGGTTAGGTTTTTTTTGCGCAAGGCCGACTATGGGCAAAGAGCGCTAAAAAAAGAAGTTACTGAATTTTGGTGAGACCATAAGTATAAAATATAAGACAAAAGTAAAAGTCACGCAGAACTAAAGACAATGGAGATGGCTGGTGTATAGGGCCAGGATGATTACACAGGATATGACAAGAGCTCTATAAAATTTACCTCAGCTAAAAACTTAAAAACACGTTGATTGGAAAACATTGCATCGTCGGCTAAAAATATGATGGGAGCAGTAGAATGGGTCGTCTGTAAAATTCGGGGAAATGTTTGTGTCGCGTGGTGTCAAGTGCCTTGCACGTGATTAGTTTGCGGACTTAGTTTAGGTTCCTTCCACACCTGCTGCACATGGGTCACGGAGATCCAGTGAGCAGGTGGGAGTGCGTTACATGTGTGTGGCCTATCCGCAGCCTAACCAGAGCAACTTCAGTGTATCTGTTGTGTGAGACAGTCATGCAGCGTCCCAGTTGTGGTTTTATTACATTAGTTTGTTGTTGTGTTTGTGACCATTGTAATGTCATGTGGTACGAAGCTGTTGTCTTATGTGTGTCTTAGGTTGGTGTAAGGTACTGGTGTAATGTCAACTGTATTCATGAGAGCAGCATCACCAGCCATTTCATCGGCGGCCTCATTGCCAGGGATTACACAATGCCCTGGTGCCGAGCATAGGATATTTCAAGATTCAGCTTATGCAGTCATTAGTACTCTTGAAAAAGAATTGATACATAGTTTTTAGAGGACCTTGCTAATAACAGTGCTTTTAAAACGCTTTGAGAGCCGGTGTACACGATGGACTTGGGAGTTTTATGTTTGATGATGTGGTTTGAAAGCAGTAAAACCCATAATGATTCTGCCGTGTATATACTTTTATGAAAATTTATTGTTCTCCTAACTCTAAACATTGGCCCATGCGCTGCAGAATAGACAGTAGAACCAGTTTTTCACGCATCCCTATAGAATTCTGCGACCCTGTACTTGTCCTGCAGGAACAGGAAGTGCTACAAAATCAAACTCCTGGGTACCATTTTTTGCAGTTGCGTCAATGACAGGTCGCATGATATAGGACGAAAATGACACGGTGTAATGCAATTATGGATGGGCGTTTTGTGCGTGTCCGAAAGGGGCACATTGAGTGCAGAAGCCTCCTCTCTTATTCTGAAAGAAAAGGGTAGGAAAATCGATGGAAATCGATAAGGAAAAAGAGTTGCAAGTTTTATGTATTCTTTATAATGAGAAATAAACGACGGTGGGTCAGAGACACGATCTTAGGTGCATACAGCAGGTTAACAAACTCCCGCTGATGCCCTGGGCACAATTCGTCGAACTCGAAATAGTGAAATTTGAAAGGGCTAGTTTGGAAAGCGCCGCATGAGAGGCGAAGGCCAAGATGCAGCACTAGGTCAAGCATTTTCAGTGCTGTCTTTGTCGCCAACCTATGCACTTCACTACAGTAGTTGAGCCGAGACGCCACCAAGGCTGTGTAAAGTCGCTGCAGGAGTGGTTTGTCAGCCCCATAAGATTGAGGTAAGAGGACCTTAAGAGTATGCATTGTTTTCAAACATTTGCATTTGATCTGAGTGATATAAGGGATGAATTTGAGTTCTTCACAAAAAAATACCTAAAAAATTGTGCTCCTTGTTCACAGGAATCGGCACATTCGCAAGAGTGATGTCTGGGTCTGGGTGGTCTACGCTACCTGGAGAACACAACACAAGAGCTCTTTCCGGGATTAATTTTAAATCCATTCTTGTCAGCCCAGCTGGAAAGTTTGGGACACAAAGCTGTACTTGACGTTCGCACTTGGACATGTTACATGATTTCAAGGATATCTGCACGTCGTTTACATACATGGAATAGGAGATTGTAGGTTGCAATGCCTTTCCAAGAGAGTTTATTAACATTCCACCTTGAGGCACGCCATTTTCTTGCACATTGACCTTTGAGAGTGCACAACCAACTCTCACTCAAAACATCTTCTCGGAGAAGTTACTCACAAGGGTGTTTAAAATTTTACCAGAAACACCGAAAGCCTTGAGATCGCTAAGGATCCCATAACACCGGCGATGTCGCACGCCTTCTCGAGTTCGAAAAACACAGTTAAGCTATACGGTTTATGCACGAAGGCATTATTGATATATGTTTCAAGATCCACGAGTTAATCACTCGTTGATCGCCCCGCGTGATGCCTGCCTGGCAGCTCCGAAGAAGACCGGTGTAGTCAAGCAAGTACACGAGCCTGTGATTTACCATCTTATCGAGAAGCCTGCACAGGCAGCTTGTCATGGCTATAGGACGATAACTTGCGGGAACGACGGATCATTTCCCTCTTTCAAGAAAGCTACAACTATAGCCTTCTTCCAAGAGTATGAAATGTGCCCCGAAAGCCATATCTTTTTATATAGGTGGGAGAGTGTTAGAAGAGTGTCTAAGTGTAGGTGCTGCATCAATGTATATGTGATGGCTGGGCCAGAAGCTGAGGGTTTAAAGTGCTCAGAGCAGCCCTGAGCTCATGAAGTAGGAACTAGGGGTTATAAGAGGATGCTGACTTGTCGTTATCAAGTAAAGACTTCTTTTCGGCTGATCGTTCGTGTTTCATGAAAGTGCTTGTGTAGTGTGCTAAACTGGACACATGTTAGAAGTGTTGTACGTGTTTGTCAGCCTGGTCTATGATTGTGTCTCCTGTTGTGCGGACCAGAGGCAGGCTGTGCTGGTTCTCCCTTGAGTTTTCGTATTCGTGTCCATACTTTTCGTGTGTTTGTGTAGGAGTTAATTGATGTTATGTATGTACGCCAACTCTATCGTTTTGCCTCACGGCGCACACGTTTTCCCAATGCCTTCGCACATTTGAACAAAAGGAGGTTTCCCGACGTGGGGTACCGACGAAGAATACCCCTTGCCTTCTTCTGGGCCTCCAGCGCCCGCCTACAGTCATCATTCCACCACGGCGTCCGCTGGTTGTGCGGAGCACCACAGGCGTGGGGAATGGACTTTTCGACGGCGTCGAGGACGTGCGCCTTGAGTAGCTGGGAGACTTCTTTAATGTGTAGGTGTCCTATGTATCTGCGGTTTGTTTTGATGTCTCTTTAAATGTATTCCAGTTTGCTTTCGATTCATTAAACCTTTTATAGGAAGATGGACTGCTCAGGCCTGTACCTGTATACGTTAATGATGTGGGGAAATGGTCCATACCATATGGCCCCGTGCCCACACCCCACTCAAGACATGGAAAAAGAATTGCAGAACCAATGCCCAAGTCAACACGTGAGTATAAGTTGTGTCCAATGTTGTGGTATGTAGGCTGTTTATTTCGGAAAGGCATGCTCCTGAAGATTAAGGAAATTTTTCTATCAGGTGACCTGTGGCATCTCTGCGAGAAGAGTCCCAAAGAGAGTTGTGACCATTAAAGTAGCCTGCAAGGATGTATGGTTCGGGTACCTGGTCAACCAGGGCCTCCAACATATCGCTTGAAAGTGCAGCATCGGGAGAAATTTATATGGAGCATACCGTTATCAACCTATAAAAAATAATTAGGCGCATTCTTACAGCCTCAAGGATAGTGTTTGAAGCGACGAGGTGGTATGCTAAGGATTTGCTGGCCATCATGGCAACACCGAAGAAGAGTGTGTGCAGCCATCCCTGTCCTTTTTGCATACCATGTAACTATAAGAAATTTTTGTGTTTCGAATTCAAATGTGTTTCTTGGACACACATTATACTTGGATGATAAGCACGCAGAATCTCGTACATGTCGTAAAGATTATTTAGAAGGCCTCTGCAGTTCAATTGAACCATTATTTCTCTTCCAATTATGATCTGTTAGAGCTAGTGGAGTTTGACTATTTATGTAGGTTCTTTCGTACCTTGGACTCTTGGAAGGTTTTTTTAGCCTTCTCTGCAGGTTTGGATGCAGGGACCCGCTCCTTCCGCTGCAAGGCTGACAGGAAAGGTCCGACATCCATGTCGTCATCAGATTTTTTTTTTTTTGAAAGTGAAAAGTTTATTTCATGAAAGCAATACAAACATATTGGTATACAGGCGAGGGTCCCAGAGTCAAGAGACTGAAAGGGGACCCTCGATATTGAATACTTACGATAATTGCATGAAAGCAGCGAATGGGCACAAGAGCCCATCGGATAAGTACGCAGGGTAAAATGACAAGGAAAATTGGAAGGGATACCCGCAAGGGATACCCGGCAGACCGGACCTCCCACAGTTGGCACCCTTTCCGGTGCCCTTTGTTCGACTCGCGACCACCGGGAGCGTCAGGAGCTGAACATAAAATGAATGCTGTAGGTGTTGAATATACATTTCTTGTACGATTATTCAACAATTAAAGTGATAAATTTGTAAGTGTAAATTCCAGGTATATTGTTTCTTTCAGACTTGTCGAGTGAGTTGCTGGCTACATTATGATGGTGGTTGTGTAAACGCGCAAGATCAACAGAATGCAAACAGTTGTATAAAAAGTTGAAAGCACATGCGGATGTGTATCACGCAAAATTAAGACGTTTCTGGCCACATAAAAGTTATACTTATATTCGGTGCAGAGCCAAGTGCGAATTATGTTGAGAATAAAATGTGATGCAGCTATTCAACCTCGTTGAATGCTTCATTGCACGCGTAATGGGAAACATAGGACTGTCTTGTAAAATTATCATGGCCCACCTAAATATTTGGCGTTTAGAGTTGATGGAAATGTTTGCATCATCTTGCATCGATTTTCGGGCATTTAATGAAGCTGTGGATGTTGAGTAGGCCAAGTGTACCCCTGCTATTTGGAGCTTATGGAGATGGATTGAGCACATATGAGTGGGTTAAATGAGTGTGACCTATCTTTAACACACCAAAGGCGAATACTGCGAATACGCATTCTGTCGGTGGTGTAAGGTGACGAGTGAGTATTTGTTTCGTGTAGTTTTTTGTGGGCGTGCTATCTCCGGTCTGCCTGCCATTTATAAGATTTTATCTGATGTATGGCTTTCAATATGTGTAGGCTACTTTTATGTGAACTGTATTCGGTGATGTAACAACAGCCATTTCATCGCCAGCCTTCTTCCTGGCGACCCCAGAGTGGCGTGGACTCCGGAATTCGGTCTTTTTGAGAATAAAGCTTATAGATACCTAATGGTAATAAAAACAACTTTCACAACATGGCTTTCGGAACATTTTTAACACTACTATTTCCGCATAATACTTAGTGAGCCTTTATAGATAATGCACTGGAGTAAAAAGGCATAAGATTATCTTATGGGACCGCAAGCATACCGTAAGCTGTAAGCCTAAGCAACCACAACTTTGCCGTTATAATGGTTTCCGTGGAGGTTTTTATTTCCAGTTTACAGATAGTCATATTTGGACTCGCGCATTCCAAGGCATTCGTTTTTGTAATGCGTTATACGTAGCAAAAAGGTCATGCACAATTTGAGGAAGTTTAACAATTATGCAGCGATAGCTAAGGAGAGATGTAGCGTTGTCCGTCCGACCTCTTTCGGCGCCATAAACCCAAACTTATTTCCAAGTTTACTGTTCGCTCGCCGACTAGCACAACACTTCCGGTTCGTAGCCTGAACTGAAGAGATGTGGTTCCACCCATGCTTCATCGCTTTTGGGTAATGCCCTAAATAGTAGAATCTGATCCTAATGAAAGCACTTCCTGACCTCCTAAGTCATAACTTGAGGCTACGTCCCTTCCTGCATAACAGCGGACATCATTGTCGATTTCGCACGTGGTAGATGCCGTGACGTGAGTGGAATATTTTCAACCAGGGCGGGGCAATTGTCTTCATCGGTATCAGGTGGCACAATCTATAAACGAGCAGGAGAGGCTTACAGACTCCCCCTTTGTTTGCCCATTTTGTTTACAGGTGCGCCATCGGTCGCAGTTTCGCCGTGATGAAGTTTTTAATTAAAACGTCTCACGAATTTATTACTTTCCTGCAGCGGGTAATACTGGCTCAAAAATCTGTATAAACCCCGGTGTCACCATGATGCCACGCAGTTTTTGCCAGAACCACAGTAACAGACACGGTTAGCAGTTTTTCGAAATTGGGAACAAATGTAGGGCCGTAATCTAACATTCGGCCACGTTTATGGCCGTACTATGTTCGTGTTTTTTAGGCATTGTATGCGTGTTCTGCGTTTACTTAATGTATTCTTGTTAGTGAAGAAAAATAAGACATATTTAAAACAAGAAGTGGTGGCGGGGCGCCAAATTCAGAACTTGTAGTTTTGATGAGTGTCAGTTATGTTTTAGTAATTTCGAAAGCTCCACTCTCAACACCTTGATGTCTATTGTGTCACTTCGTTGCTTGCGAAAACTACCTTATCTCCTCCTATGCGCCAGTACTGCAGCCCCGACAATGCCGACCTGCCGACAAAACGATTATACGGTCGCCACCACCAATCTCCAACGGTACAATTAGTGAACACCCTGCACAGAATGGCTGCTGCCACTTTTTATTCGCCGTCATCCAGTTATTTCTCTTGACGTGAGACACTGCCGTGCCTATCGGTTCTTTTGGAGTTTATATGATTAGTATAAAATTGTGGTTGTTTTCTCTTGCTTAGGAACCGGTAAAACAGGAAAGTGAAATGTGCATTCACAGGACCAGCTTATTGTTTATTGTGCATCGATATGAACTTGCACGTCGCTAGTTGTATTTCGTCGGTATTGCACCGTTAGACGCATCAACGTTAGACCCTAGATTGCACACGCTGGAGCATTGCGTGAATCAGACTGAAACAACACGCGGTCGCGAAACGTCCTCCCAAACGAAATAAATGGGTTGTCAGCGAATCGTTTGGTGAACACACGGCCCGCTGCAGCGAAAGGAGCAAAGAAGCAGCAGACCAGGTAAGGCGGCGCGCCAGCGCGCCGCCGACGGAGCACTATCTCCAAGGCTATAGGGCGCGTTTGTCATCTCATTCACGCGTTCGTTCATAGCGCCGTCGGTAGCGCGCCACGTATCTTTCGTCGCGGCCAGACAGGCGTGGGATCGAAGCCGGGAGCTGCCGCGCCAATTGCAGTTTTTCTGAGGACGTCACTTCCGTGGCGGATATCACGTCACCAAAATCTTTGTGTAGCCGGGAATAAAACACTTTCGTGTTATTAAAAATAAAATTTATAGCCCTTCCACTCTCTGAAGAAGGATGGCCAGCAAAGCTGCGGTGCCGAGCCTCAACGTAAGATTTGACTGGGTCGTAGTCCAAGGGGTGCGCGAAGGAAAACACGTTTGTTTGTAATTTGCGATTGAGCGTTGTTTCTGGTTAAAGAACTGAAACAACTTTTGACAAACTGGCATGTTGTTCGCGTGGACAAGCATGGGGCTGTCCGTTTTCCTCTTGTTGAATCCTATATGTATTTACAGTGGAAAAGAATTCCACAATATTTACAACTTCACTTTGAACCATGCAATATTGAGACGCAGTTCGCGGTCCCTTCCTGAGACGCACTTCCGCCGCCGCCGCAGAGACTCACCGCCGAGAGAACCCACGAATGAGTGCTGCTCCAGCGCACGGCAGCCATCAGGAGTGAGTGCTGAACTGCGATTGGCACAACCGGTCGTGCGAACCTGCAGGAGATGTTGTGGAGAGCGCACATGCGATTTCAGCCAGTTTTTACTGAGCAATGATGGACGCAGCTGGTGGAACTGTGTCGTCTGCCACGGCTGCTAATCGAGCTGCCCAAATAGCTGCGATAAATATCGCATTAGGGAGTATCGTAATCACCAGCCAGTTTTTAAACGAAATATAAGCCGTCTTTTGTTAAAATATGAAGGCCCTAGAATCTGTTTAATTTTTTGTGATTTTCATTTTCATTTATTTCCACCTTAAGGGCCCTGAGGGCATTACATAAGGGGGAGTGCCGAAAGGTATGACACAGCGCTAAAGCAATTACAAGGCAACAAAGAAAAAAAAGAACTAGTGACAAAGGTACAGCAATATTAGCAGCAAATACAAAATACAGTACAAAAATACAGTTCAGAAGTACAAAAGATACAGCATTAACGAAAGGAAACACATAAGGCACATTTGATACGCAGGTATTATGAAACATGGTTGAGCAATTTTTCGCGGAATAATTTGCGGTCTGCGCACGAGGCTATTGTATCGGGCAAATGGTTCCAGAGGGTTATTGCTTGAAGAAGGTTGAGCATTGATGAAGTACGGCTGGTTAGTCGTGCTATGGCGTTGCTGTGGCTGATACGGGACGAGGTTCGGTGTGGCGGTTTTAAGACAGGGTGTGTGGATTTCGGGTGATAATAAAAGGCATGAAGAAGGCAGAGGCGTGAAATGATCCGGCGTGACTCAAGTGAATGCAGGTTCAAAGATTGCTTTAGGGCGGTTACGCTTGTGTTAGTGGAGTACTGTGAGCAGATAAAGTGGGCGGCACGATTCTGTATGGCTTCTAATTTGTGGGTGATGTATGCCTGTGAGGGATGCCAAATCGATGATGCATATTCCAGTTTTGGTCGTACGAACATTAGGTAGGCTAGTTTTTTATGTCCGGAGATGCAAATTTTAGATTCCGGCGTAGGTAGCCGAGCGTGCGCGCGGCGTCTGAGCAAATGGCTTGTATGTGAAATGTCCATGATAGGGATGGTGAGAGATGAACTCGGAGGTATTTCTAGGATGTTACAGCGGCAATCGGGAAAGAGGTAATTTTGTAGGAGAACTGTGATACAGTATTTTATGGGTGAATGATACCAGTTTACATTTTTCTGTGTTTAGTGGCATAATGATTTATCACACCATGCTGCGATATGGTTGAGATCATGTTGAAGAGCAATACTGTCTCCAGGGTTGCGGATGGTAGTGTAAATGACGCAGTCATCGGCGAATAGTCTTAACTGGTTAACAATATTATTCGGTAAGTCGTTAATGTAAATTAGGAAACAGCAGTGGTGAGAGGCACGCACCCTTGGGACCCCGGACGTCACATCAGTGAGGGACAAATGATGGTCATTGACAGTTGTGAATTGCTTACGATTGGTGAGGAAATTTTTAAGCCAGGAAATTATGTTAGAAGAATTCCAAGGTTAGAAAGTTTAGCGAGCAGTCGGTTGTGGGGAACCCGGTCAAATGCCTTCGAGTAGTCTAAAAACGGCATCAATCTGAAGGTTGGCGTCCATATATTGCAGTAAGTCATTTGTGAAGTCAGCTAATTGTGATTCGCACGAGTAGGATTTTCGAAAGCCATGTTGTGAGTAAAAAAAGTTGATCGACTCTAGATGGGTCATTGTGTTGGAAAATAGAATGGGCTCAAGTAGTTTAGATGGGATGCTGGTCATTGAGAGAGGACGATAGTTAGTTGGGATTGCAGAATTACCGGATTTAAAAAATTGGTACAATATAGGCTTTTTTCAAATCCTTTGGGACGTTCCGGTGTCAAATGACGGGGTAAATATTAGGTGTAAAATTTGACTAAAGAGCAGTAGGGTATTTTTCAGTAGTTTAGTGTTAATCTGATCGCAACCGGCTGAAGAGAAAAGTTTAAGAGCTTTTATAAGGTTAGCTATTCTTTCAGGGCAGATAACAATGTCAGGCCTTTGATTGGGGGAGGGTCCAGTGGTGTGACGGCAACAGTGTTACTGGCGGAGGAAAACACATAGGGAAAGTGATCGTTCAGGGCAGTGGCGCATTGGTTAGTGTCGATAGTTACTCCTTCCGAGTTTGTAAGTGGTATGCGGCTGTATCGGGACTTTGATGATAGGATGCGCAAGAATTTGGGTTAGTCTGACGAGTGGATAACAGATCTTCGGAGAAGAAGTTTTCTTTTGGTGTAGTTAGTTCTTCAATATATGTTTAGCGCATGTGTGGTAACGTTCCCATTTTAAAGAGCTGTTGTTTGAAGGTGCTGTTCTGAAAAGGCGCTTTTGCGGTTACGGAGGCTTTTTAGGCGTTTTGTAAACCATTCATTGTTAGAGTCGGATTTGAGAACTATTGTTCGAATGTGTCCAATTTTAAGATTAAGTACCGTAGTCTTGTAAAGTTCCCAGTTGGCATTAACAGATCTGGTAAAGTAAGTATCTGGAAAGCTATCGAAGAAAAGAGGAAGTTCATTGTTATGGCATCAAAGTTTCCCCGCTTATAATCTGTGATAAATTGCGTTGTTGGTGATCTCCTTTTAGTGGGGAAGCGATGCAAATATGAAGTAAACTATGATCGCTAAGCCCTAGAAGTGCGGTTACTGATTTCATGTCATCAGGGCAGGATGTTAGCAGCAAGTCGAGTGTATTGTTGCCTCTGGTAGGGCATGTTATGGACTGATGAAAGTTGAAATCTATGTTACGCCTACGAATTGCTCTGCTTCTTTAAAAGACCTGTCAGGGATTGAATGTAAAGTCCAGCTGATTTGTGGGTAGTTGAAGTCGCCAAATATGAAGATGGGTGTATCGAAGGATATATATTTTGAACTAATTTAAAGAGTTGCGGTACATGTTACAAAAATTAGGGGGGCTGTCCGGTGGCCTGTAGCAAATGCCGAATATTAGTTTCCGGGGAGGATCGGATACGCAAACCATGTTAGTTCGATATTTTTGTCGGCGCATGATGATCGAAGAAGAAAAGGTGTTTTTGATAGCTACGAGAACGCCACCGCCTCTATGGTCGTTACGATCGCGGCGATAAAGAGAAAAACTTGGGTTAGAGGGAAGCACTTCAATAACGCTTATTTTCTCGTGTAGCCAAGTTTCCGTCAGTATTATGAGGTCAGAACTGATATCTTCGATGAGGTTCTGAAGCTGGTCGCGTTTAGAGATTACACTTCTGATGTTTGTAAATGCAACGTTAAGATTTATGACTGATGCAGGACGATGGCTCGTGGTACTCTGGAATGAGCGATTCGGGGATTGTCACGGGGCGCTAGGGGTTGTGTTTGCTGGCGGTGCTTGGGCATGGTTTTCTAACGTGTCATTAGACCAGTTGCGTTCCTTAATGCGGTCAGATACTGCGTCGTAGAAGTAACTTTTTTTACCTACGTGTAACCTGTCGACACTAAGTTTGAAAGCGCAGTTTTGGGGCCGGATGAATTTCAACAGCTTCGAGCGTGCAAGGCGCGTGGATGGGGGCGAAGTCTGCTCTGATTGGGAAGGTAGTGTTTTTCAATTTTTGTCCGTTGCTTAGTATTTTCTCTTTAGTTTTGAAATGGTTTGTTTTACTACAATGGGACGTTTTTGGAGTTCTGCAAATGTCCCCAGGCGATGTGCATGCTCGATGCTGTTTGGTTCAAGTTTGACGTGAAGATGGTTGTTGCAAAACGTGATATTGGATTCATCCGAACCTTCCCAGGTTTCGTCCGCCGAATCGTCAAGTCCGAAAAAAAGAAGGCTGTTACGGCGCATTCGGTTGTTAGCATCAATGTGGGCGGCTCTAGGGATTTCGATGTCGTGTTGTGTGCTAAGTGCCTCGTTAGTTTCGGTGAGTGTGCGTTGCTCGGTCTGAGGTGATTCGAGCACAGAAATACGGTTTGTAAAGTGGTAAGGAGCTGTTCATAGTTGGACTGGGTGGCCATGATTTTGGTTATGTCGTTGGAAACAGTCAGAAGGGCTTTCCAATATTTCAATGGTAATCATGATGGATGGGAGATTGGGTTGGGGTGGACCGGGGTTCAGCTCAACATCTACACAAAGTAGTAGTAGCACTTGTGATCATAAATGAAATTCGAGGGCCATAAGGTGTGTTGCCACCTTTTAGAAATGATGATGATAATGATGGTTTGATTTTATTGGCGCAAGGCCGACATGGGCATAGAGCGCCAAACACAAAGTTATTTTATGAGGAGAGAGCACGAAATAAAATCAGTTAAAATACTATGAGCAAGGCTGGTGTAAAGGGCCAGGGTGAAGAACAAGAGGCTGGTGTATACGACCAGGGGTAAAACTATGAGTGGTATGAGATGAGTTGTAAAACGTGAACTTCTGATAGGAACCTAAAGGTGCGCTGCACAGAAAACATGACATCGTCTCCTAAGAATGTCGTGTGTGTAGTTGTGGAAGTGTTTGCGTCGTGTAATGTCGAGTGCCTTACATTGTATGACGATGTGGATCACGGTTAGGGCCTCTCCGCACCTGCTGCACAGAGGAATTGGAGATCCTGTGAGCAGGTAGTAGTGTGTTATATGAGTGTGGCCTATCCGTAACCTAGCAAGGGCACCTTCAGTGTGTTGTTGTGTGTGTCAGTCGTGTATGGTCCAAAAGAGTGGCTTTATTATGTGTAGTTTGTTGTCTGTCTGTTGATTCTAGAGTGCTTGCCATGTTTCGCGAAGTGTTGTCTGATGTTGGCTTGAGGTCAGTGTAGGGTACTGTTGCTATGTCCGGTGTAATTTGTATGTGCAGCAGCAGCGGCATCTGCTCAGCGGCCTCATTTCCCGCAATCCCAAGTGGCCTGGAACCCAACACATGATCACCTCGACATTGAATGCATACGCTGACATAATGGTTTTATACACTACATTAGGAACAAGATTTTTAGAAGACTTGTTGGATAGCATGTATGTACAACACTCAGGGAATCTGTGAAAATGATAGACTTGGGTATTTCATGTTGCACTATGTGATTTAAAACAAGCAAAACTCCATGAGCTTTCAAGTAAAAATGCTGGTCTTCGAGTTCAGGGTCTTAGAGACTCTAAAATCGGGCCGTGCGCCGCACACGAGAACAGTAAGGGCAGTGTTGATGCGTCACTGTAAAACTCTGCACATTCATACTTAGACTGAAGGGACAAGAAGTGCTGCAACATAGCAGTTTGTGGTACCCTGGTTTTATCAATTTTTACTAAGGACCAGTCACAACACACAGGTTGAAGCTGCCAGGGTAGTAAGACGTCAGTAAAAGGAGATGTGTAAATGTCTAAAAAGGAGATGTCGAAATTTGAAGCTTCCTGTCTCACTCTAAGTAAGGACGGCAAAGGAAACGACGGGCTGATTTACAAACATGTGCGATGTGGATGTATCATAAAAACAGGTTTAAAATGTTGGTTATTCAAAGATGAAATTTTAAAAGCGTAGAAAAAGTCCACATACGTTCGTTGGTACTCAATGGCACCACTTATTACATTCAACATATAGACTCTGGGCCGGGATAGGGCAGAAGGCACCCGACGCTAGGCGCAGACCCAAGTGGAGTACTGGATCAAGACTTTTTAGGGTTGGTTTCGGTGCCGACCCATACACGACACTGTCGTAGTCTAATCGAGACCCGACTAACGCGGTAAAGACCCGGAGAAGCAGTTCTTTGTCTGCACCATAGGATTGTTGGGAGAGGACCTTGAGAATATTTAGTGTTTTTAAGCATTTATAATTTAAGTGCTTTCATGTGTGGGATGAAGGTGAGCTTGTCGTCAAATTTGACACATAAAAACTTGTGCTACCGTTTAACAGGAATAGGTGCATGGTTAAGCGTAATCTCAGGGTCCGCGTTAATCCCGCGCTTGAGGGAAAACACAACACAAGTACTTTTGGACGGGTTTAGTTTAAGCCCATTAAGGTCCGCACAGCAAGCAAGTTTCTTAACACCGACCTGTACTTGACGTTCGCATATTGACAGGTTACAGGATTTAAAAGATCTTTGCACATCGTCTACATACATGGAACAGGAAATATTCGGCGGCAATGCCTTTCGGAGGGAGTTCATCTTAACTATAAACAACGTGCAGCTTAGAACTTTACCTTGCGGCACACCATTTTCCTGCAAATATACATTAGAAAGTGCACTGCCAACCCTCACTCGAAAGGTTCGTTCGGCCAAATAACTACAAAGAGTGTTCATTATGTTGCCGGAGACACCAAATGACTTAAGGGCCCTGAGGATGCAGTAGCACCAGGCTGTATCATAAGCTTTTTTAATATCGAAAAATACAGTAAGGCCGAAATGGGTATGGACAAATGCATCTTTTATGTAGAATTCCAGTGCAACAAGTTGATCATTGGTAGATCGCCCCACCCTGAAGCCTGCCTGGCAGCCCTCGAGAAGACCGTTGTAGTTCAGAAAGTACGAGAGCCTACGGTTTATCATCTTCTCGAGGAGCTTACACAGGCAGCTTGTCAGAGCGATGGGACGATAATTTTCGGGAGACGAAGGGTCCTTCCCCTCCTTCAGAAAGGCCACAACTAGGGCCTCCTTCTAAGACCTTGGAAGCTGCCACGAAAGCCATATTCTGTTGTAGAGGTGCAGGAGTGTCTCAAGAGTGTATGCGTGTAGGTGTTGTATCATGGTGTATGTAATGCTGTCTGAGGGCTTACAAGTGGAAAGAGCAACCTTCAGCTCATGAAGTGTGAATTCAGAGTCGTAAGCAAAATTCGACTTGTTCTTGTCTCGTAAGGGCTTTTTTTCCGCAGATGTTTTGTGTTGCATGAAAGTATTAGTGTAGTTGCTGAGCTGGTCACGTGTTGGGAGTGTTGTGCGAGTGTGTTAGCCTGGTCTTCCACTGTGTCCCCTGTTGTACTAACCAGTGGCAGGCCGTGTGTCTGTTGTCCTTTTAGTTTTCGTTTTGGTGTCCAGACTTTGTGTGTATCAGTGGATGAATTGATGGAAGTGATGAAGGTGCGCCCACTCTCCCTTTTCGCCTCACGACGCACTCGCTTCCCAAAAGCCTTTGCCCGTTTAAAAGAAATGAGGTTATCTGACATGGGGTACTGGTGAAGGACACCCCACGCCTTGTTCTGGGCCTCCCGCGCCCGCCTGCAGTCCTAGTTCCACCAGAGCCTCCTTGGGCTGCAGGACCCAATGGAGGCCTGGGGAATGGACTTTTCGGCGGCGTTGAGGATGGGCGCCGTGACGAGTTGGGCGACTTCCGCCACGTGTAGTTGTTTTATGGATGTGTGGTGTAGTGGAGATGTTTGTGTGAATGTGCTCCAGTTTGCTTTTGATTCATTAAACTTTTTATGGGAAGATGGACTGCTCGGGCCTATACCTATATACGTTAATGAAGTGGGGAAATGGTCACTCCATATGGGTCTGTGCCCACACCCCACTGAAGACATGGACAGAGAACTGCGGAACCAATAGCCAAGTCAAGATACGAGTATGTATTGTGTCCTAAGGTATGGTATGTAGGCTGTTTTTGTTGAAAAGGCATGCTCCGGAGGATGTAATAAACTTCTCTATCAGGTGACGTCGGGCATCCGTTCTGGAGGAGCCCCAAAGAGAGTTGTGCGCATTAAGGTCACCTGTTAGTATGTATGGTTCGGGGAGCTGGTCAACCAGTGCCTCGAAATCAGAGCTCAGATGTGCAAAATCAGGAGAGATGTAAATGGAGCGTACTGTTATTAACTTATTAAATATTATCGTACGGATTGCTACAGCCTCAAGGACAGTGTTCAGAGTGAGAGGGTGGCAGGGTAAGGATTTTCGGGCGACAATTGCCACACCTCCTGAAGATTGTGCGCAGCCAACCCTGTCCTTTCTGAATACCATGTACATATTTAGAAATTTGTTTGTTTAGAATTGAGGTGGTTATCCTGGAGACACATGATGCTTGGCTGACTGGCATGCAGAATCTCATACACATCGTCAAGATTTTTAAGGAGGCCTCTGCAGTTCCATTTGATGATGTTTACTGTTCCCATTATTTAAATTTAGCAATAACTGGAGTGTGTGTGTGTATTTGTTCAGGTGTCGTCTTTCGGGGCTGTTATTCTAGGATTTTTAGGCTTTTCTGTCGGCTTGGACATCCGAGGCCGCTCCTTGCTCTGCGTTGCAGGCAGGAACGGCGTGACATCCATCTCCTCGTCGGATGCCAGAAGGGTGCCCGCCGGACAAGGCCCCCCGGACTTGGCCCCCTTTCGGGACCCCTTCCTTTGAGCCGCCACCGCCGAAGGCGTCCGGGGCAGCAGAGGTGGCATGGGAGGTGCTGTGGCGGTGGGAGCCGATGCGGGGCCCCCGGTGTCCATCCGGTCGGTACCCTCCAACGCACTAGAGGACGGGGAGGTAGAGATGGGAGCGGCACCGGTCCTCACAGAAGAGGTCACCACAACCGCTGCTGCCTCAGACAGAGGCGTGGCAACGAATTGTTATGCCTGAGGCACCCCAGGGGGGGGGGGGAGAGAGACCAGGTCAGACTCGCTGAACTGGGTCCCTGTGGACACTAGACGCCGCTCCGCCCCCCGGCGAGCCGCGTCGGCGTACGTCCCCAGGGGGAAAGAGGCGAACCTCTTCCCCGCCTCTGGGAAGGTGATGTTCGCGGTTACTTTGACATTGCTTATTTTCTTTTTCTGTTGGAATTTCTCACACCTGCGGGAGCACGCCGCGTGCGATCCCCCGCAGTTAACGCAAGTGAAGGTGGTGGAGTTGCAGTTATCTGTCGGGTGGTCCTGTGCGGCGCATTTGGCACAGGTTTTGCCGCGGCAAGAGTTTTGCCCGAACCGCGGCATTTGAAGAGCCGCGGACTGGACATCGTATGAAGCCTGCATTGACCAACTCGGGGAGCGTTGATTAGTCAAATGTCAAGATCAAGTGTTTTGAACGGATTTCGGTGTGATTTCGACGCATGATTATGCTTCGCACTGCCGTCACACCCTGATCTCGAAGGCCATCGAACAGATCCTTCTCTGTTTTGTTCATCAGGTCAGGATCGGAGATGACGCCTTGGGAGCTGTTCAGCGTGCAGTGGGGTGCGATCTTTATGTCTGTATCTACCATGCGGGTTTGTTTGAGGAGGTTGATAGATTGCTGCCTGTTGTTAATTTCGATCTGGATTTCCCCTGTTCTGAGTTTCTTGGCTTTGTAGGATTTCCCTACAATGCCCTCAAGGAACTTGGAGCTGAGAAAAACAGACTGTGCAGTGAGGGGCTTTGACTTGTCAAGAGATTCCATTATTAGAAAGCGGGAAAAATTGTCAGGTTTTGGAAATGTCAACTCTGTCAAGGGAGGAAAGAGACTTCGGTGCGGCCCCTTTTCGGGGGCCGATCACGTTTTGGGAGGGATTTTGAACTATCCATATAGCATACGAAAAAGGAGGGGACGGGGGTACTTTCTTCGCTCGGTTTACCCTGATGCCGAGAGAGGTCCCGGAGCTCCCTGCCTGGTAAACAGACAGGAAGCCTATCCGCCGGAGCTTGACTTGGGCTCCGACTGCCACCGTTCGTGGTTTCTAACCCTCCACCTATAAACACATCGCCACGGTTGGATCGAGATTATGTTTGGGGGATCGGGGTCCGCGGTGTCGCCAATACCATCACCAAAATTGCTCAAGTGGCCCCGTGCGGAGACCTTTTAGAAATTTTTTTTTTAGATTTTGATCCTAAAGTGATTCCTTTGAGTTTTCCTTAAAAAGGCCTGTTTAAAAAGACCCTTCAAATATGTGACCAAATAAAAGTGAAAACTAATCACAATTTAATTACTGAAATTTCCCAAATATGACACATGACGCCAACAGTCATAATTGCCGATCCCGTGATACCCAACAAAAATGGCTTGACAGCAACGTAGCCGTGCATGCAGGCTGCGCAATGAACTAAAATATTGGCCTGTCATCACTATTAGGATGATATAGCAAAAAAATGCGTAATTTCAGGTGGTTGCATTTCTGTCGCAATTTTATATCAAAAGTTATGCATGGTTTTCGGTTATCCTAGTTCATTTCACAGAAGAATGTCCCACAAAGAAGGATGGGAAGTTTCATCTGAAAATAATTGTTTATTCAAAAGTTATGACTTTTTGGGCAACAAAAAAGAACTGAAAATTGAAAGTTTGAGAAAAACAAGAAATAAGTATTCCAAACATGTTATATACATTACGGGAAGTTCACGGGAGGCTAAAAGTCGCCAGGCTCATAGCTGGGACCTTCCTGAACTGCCACGCGTTCACCGTGTGATTGTTTAGCAGCTCGTCGTTTTTTTCGGGCTTGTTCTTCGTCTGCCGTTGACTGGCGCTTGGCGTTCTTCAAGCGTCTTCGGTCCCTGCTCTGGCAAGCTACTGTGGTGTAGTAGCCAGGATCAACACAAGCGTGCATCAAGATGTCCCGCGTGCCACTATTTTCATTGTTGAGTGTACACTATACAATCGTATAGTCCAAACAAAACAGTGCGCAGACCTACATAAACATCTTTAGGGAGACGCTGCCAGAGCATCCCATTCGCGTTCTGCGTTTTTCCGTGGAGGCATTTCGTCAAGGGTTCATCAGAACAGAGGTCTGCATACACGGGTTTCACTTTGTTCAGGATGTCACTAGAAAAACCTCCCCTGTGCTTGTAGCGTCCTGTGCCCAGATCTTTCACCCGGTTGTAGGCACACCAACTTTTCACACCCAAAGGTCTGAGGCCATGTCTAGGAGTTCCATCAGTCGAACTGCAGTGAAATAGAATTGCTAGTGTGGCCTGCTTTATAGCCTGTAATTTCCCCACATTTGCCCTGATTGCGATACCGTAATAATTTTGCAATCTATCGATCATACACATCCGTCAACTTCCCTTTACCTCCGATGCAACGAGTTGTCTTTTTTAGTTTCCTCAGTCGGCATCCGACATGCTTTTACACGTGCCCAATGTACTCAAGTTTGCCCACAGAGCCAGTTCCGTACATATTTTTGACAGCCGCATGGCTTTTCGAGTCGCCGCCTACATAAAAGTGAATGTACTTCAAGTCGCGTGTAGTTTCGGACCGCTCAAACATACGGTACAGTCCTACCGCCTCCATGCTACCAGCACGGCCTGTGTGGTTGGCTTGGCAGTCAGTGTGGTTCGCCTTCCATTCTTCGAACTCGGTGCTCTGAACATGCCGATGAACATGCCCTGCATTTTGTAGACATTGCTTCCACGTCAATCACCTTTCCTGTGTCCACTGATATAATAGAGGCACAACCATTCAAAGAGGAGTGTCCACGCCTTTGCCAAGTGCCGTCACCCGATACGCTACACTCGTTACTGCCGACAACCTGGCGCACTTCTCCAGCGGCATCCATCATTGACTTTGACGCGACAATTTTCGCGGCCTCACAGAGCTTGGAAGAAACCTTGTCATAGGCCGAATGACAAAGTGGCAGTGGCATATTCATAACCTTCGAAAACGCCACAGCACCAGTACGTCCTTTCCCAAGCTGGCGCATAGCGTATACAGGCCGAACGTTGTTTTCCGCTTCACTTCCTGCTTTTTTTGAAGAGGAAAACAAATGTTCGTAGACACATGCGCTATATACCACGGCGTATGGAAAACGTACTCCTTGGCGTGAACGCTCCTCAAGTTTCAGGGAAATATTTTTGCATTCCGGGCACGCCAGCCGATGCCAAAAGTGAAGAAAGAATTTCGACATCTTATAATCCTGTTCCCCTGTAGCACAACACCGTCCGGCGGCACTGCACAGGCACAGTCTTCCTCCAACTGGCCCAGCTTCACTTCGCTTCCCGAAACAGCCGCGTTCACGTCACACTTTGTCCAGTCGTCCGTCGTGTGCCGATTGCCACACAACTTGCGTTTCGGCCTTTGGTTCACTCGGAACTTAGCCATTAACCTTGTTATATACGGTGAGACAACAAGCTAGGACACTGAAGTGGCGAAACAATAGCTTTAAAACGCAGTACAACACGTCGATGCAGTGTAAACACAATGTCCCGTCGTGTGCCCCCATGTGGCAATTTGTTCAATTTGAATAAAAATTATCGCAATCACCATTGCTCAACTTATCAACCTTTAAACTACGTCACCACAAACTAATCTATAGTATCCTGCGTATTTGAGCAGAAACCTAAGTTGGTTTTAATGATTGAAATGTAAGGTTCGTTTTCAACAAATTGTCAGTTTCGGTTTCCGCTAAATGTTAGTTCCGTTTCAGAGAGGTCTGTCGGTAGTTGTAAAAAATATCATAACTTTCGAAAAGAACCAGATAGAGACATACTTTTTGCACCAGCAGAATTCAGGATGTCGGTAGAGTATTAAAATGTTAAAAAATGAAATGCGCTATTTTTGAAAAAAAAACGCAATTTTCAAGTGTGGCAACATACCTTAAAGCACAAGCTAACAAAATCTGCCACTTCAAGTCGTAGGGGCACGACCACGCTATAAGGTAGGGGTTGTTAGAAATATATTGTTTAGCATTGTTTAGATAACTGAGCTGGAAGAGCAGTGTCGTGAGCATTGTGCTGCAAGCGCTGTCGTTCCCCGGGATTTTGTTGGCGAGCTTCTGATTAAGTAGACCGCGTGCGTCCCCCGTGACTCGTGACGTCGGCGGGTACATCGGTTGCCTGGCGAAGTCAGTTGAAGGCGTCGAATCAAGGTGGTAGACGGCTGGTGGCGGGTTTTGGGGGCTTCCATGCTCCAGCAGGGTGCGTTGGTGTTGGGGTAGGGCTCCGGGCAGCAATTCGCTGACGTGGCAGGAGTAGTCTGTGGTCGGCAGGCAGCATAGAAGTATCTGGAGGAGCAGTGTCGTGAGCACTGTGCGGGAAGCGCTGTCGTGCCCCGGGAATTTGGTGGCGAGCTTCTGATTAAGTAGAGCGCGTTCGTCCCCCGTGACTCGTGACGTCGGCGGGTACATCGGTTGCCCGGCGAAGTCAGTTGAAGGCGTCGAATCCAGGTGGTAGGCGGCTGGTGGCGGGTTTTGGGGGCTTCCACGCTCCAGCAGCCTGGGTTGGGGTTGGGGTAGGTCTCCGGGCAGCAATTCGCTGACGTGGCAGGGGCAGTCTGTGGTCGGCAGGCAGCATAGCTGTATCTGGAAGAGCAGGGTCGTGAGCATTGTGCGGCAAGCGCTGTCCTGCCCCATGCCCCGGGGGTGTGGCGCCCAGTTTCACAATGCCGCGGTTTTGTGTGGGCTTCGCAACGTGGCGCTCCGCTCGCTAGCGATTCCTGTCTACATCGCTCTGGGACCGGAGACAATCTGCTGGATCGCAGCCAATTACAGCTCTGCTGAGAAAAACCGTTCGTCAGAAACGTTTTGAGATGTCGAGCGTATAACTACCTCTATGTTCACATGTGCTGTTATACTTTCACTGAAAGCTGTTTTGTTTGAGCGAGAGATGATTCAGGTGCAAAATAATACTAATATGATAATTTTATTTTTACAATAACATGGTTTTTTAGCGGGAGACACGGTGGTAGGTGCGTTATTCTCCAATTCATCTACGAAAGTTTTCGATTGATGTAAGCTTCCTCGATCACTTAAATGCGCAATCGGAAATTTTCGTTGCTTTATGTAACACATTTCGGCGTAACACACTACAATTTAACCTTATAGGTTAAATGGTAGTGGTTATTTTGAAACAGCTTCAAAACATATAACTATAGCAAGTGAGTAAAATTGCATATTAATAGATGATAATCATTTCACCGTGTATATGTATAAAGACTTAATATGTAATACATAAAGTATACATTAATATTGCCAACAACAAACTGAATTCTTAATTTTTCTATTTGAGACAGTTACATTTTCAGGTATCCATCAGCTAGGGCCACCTAGAGACGTTATTCACGTCTGTATATCAGATAGAAGAAAGAATAATAAACCATACACCTCGCGGTACAATATGCGAAGTGTAACCTTATTGATGCAAACATTAGAACCGGTGGCCACAAAGATGCCGTACAAGTTCATGTCACATTTGTTCGCTTTCATTCCAGCGTGCTCCCAGCAACAAAGATAATCACAACGCCTAATTATCTGAGATGGGTGCCAGTAATGCTGAAATAATAATGATCATTCTGGTTCCAGCCATCAGCATGCTTATTTTCATAAAAAACAAAAGAGACTATATATTTCAGTCAGCCCGTCTATCATGTACATCATAAAATAGTTCAAGCATTCATAGCATATTTGTAACATAGCCACCGAACATTAGTCGGGTTCCAATTCAGGCCAAAGAATAAATTATAATTTCCCAATAACACACTTGGCCTTTCATGCTTTCACCAGTTGTGTTTGAAACATGTTATTTGTGCAACTGAACCTAATAAAATGTCTTAGATCAATCACTACATGACTTTTATATGTGCAGCTGATATACTACAATACCATTTGGCTGCAACCACAACAAAAAAAAAAAGGAAGAGACTCAGATCTACGAGCAACTCTCAAGAAAAAAAAATTATTTCACCGCCACTTATCACACGATGCCTTGTGAGACGTTTATGATGTTGGCAGTGCGCGGCCAAGATAAACTAATCTGCGAGTTGAAAGAAACGAAGAAACAGTAGAAAAAAGGTAGGTAGGTGGGTAACTAAGGAATGAATGATAAGAACTCTTTGGCTGGCTGCGGTACACACGGAAATGAGAATACGGGACGTGAAAGGGAAAGACGGGTCTGGTATAAAATGAAGAGAGAAAATTAGGGAGAAAACAAAAAAACAGGACGTGGAAATGGCAAGTACCAAGACAACAACTTGGACTTTAAAAGAAAAGGCCTAACATGGCATTGATGTGAATAAAATGTGATACGCCGATGTGGTGCACTTAGAAACCATCGTTATTCTGTTTCTTATCTTAAATTTTTCATTGGTTACCTTTGTGCAGTCTTCTTTGTTTTCGGCTGTCAACATCCTACGGGCCGTAATATTCCAGCCTCTACGTTAGGGGAAGCTGGTTTCTGACGGTCCGACTTCCACTCTCCCGTTAAAAGTTCTGTACCAAACGCCTTTAGAAACACCGCCGGTAGAAGCTGTCTAGGCACCTACGAATGGCCAAGCAGCCTCGTTCTTATGATGGCGCCTTCTTTTCGCAACGATACAAAATCACCTGGCCAAATAGCCCGGATATTCGTGTTGTCACGCCTGTCGAAGAAACGCTTCATCGTATTTTTGTACTTCATTTCTCCCTAAGCCGTCGTTTTCTTTTCTTGCAGTCGAATCTTTGTCATCAGACAAGGGGTCTTCTCAGCGGAAAGGTATGATGGCATGCCAAAGGCTGCATAATGGCATCTGCACCCTAGCACTATTGTGTCCGACAGGTTGGGCTGATTGACCACCTCACCCAGACAGTACTTCCAACCCTCGAGAAAGTGAGGGTACAGGGCAATGCACTGTTTAAAATATCGTACAGACCGCTCTGCAAGGCTGCTAGCTTCCGGGTGTTATGGTCGTGCAAATGTTATCACGATGCCTTTGCTTTCCACCCACTGTGACTTGGCTAAGGTACTGAAAACAGGCTCATTGTAAGACACAACGTACTCCACACCGTTAGACGACACTATGTGCAAACGTGGGTATTACAGTATTGGGGTTCACCTTTCCTGGGTTTGCAACCACTGTCCTGGAGCATTTATCGACACAGGGTAAGAAAGTCTGTGTCCGGCTTACACATTCACCCTTCTTATGTTGCGCAAAATCGACATGAACTGTCTAAAATAGTAATTTTTAATGTTCTGGCACAGTCAAAGCTTCAATTTTCGGTTTATGTTTGGCCTGCCTAATTTGCCATAAAGATCTGTAGCCGACGTATGCGCTTACATCTTTTTTTTTAGTGGCCGTGTGGGCGTAGTTCTATTTTTTCAATAGGTTCGCAAAAAAAACAATCACCACCCTCCGATTCTGGCCTGCCGTGGTAGAGCTCCAGAATATTTCTGACCAGCGTAGGTGGAACGTGAAACCATCCAACTACGCGGTGTAGTTTTTTTTTATTTCCCAAAACATCAGAGGTTTCAATGCATTGGTGATGATGGTAGGATGTTAATGTCGCCAGGCCAACTAGGGTAAAGAGCGCCAAAACAATGGTAATATATAGGAGGTGTTAAACCGTACACGCTAAGATAAGTCAGCAAAAACTAATGTAAAATACGAAAACAAAAATGCACATGGCTTCTGCATATGGCGAGCAAGTCGTCTTGCTGTTATTAAGTTAGGGCGTAAAAATAATATCGTCTTTTAATTATTTAAAAACGTGCTCGGTAGAAAACATGAGATCGCCCGACAGGAAAAAAGACTGGCTATAGTGGAATGTGTAGTTTGTATAGTTGTGGGAAGTGTTAGCGTCATGTTGTGTATAGTGCTTCGCAATGAATGAGTATGTGAAGTAGTAATAGGGCCTCTCCGCACCTGCTACACAGAGATCTTGAATACCCAGTGAGCAGATACGAGTGTTGGACATGTGTACACTATCTGTAACATAGCAAGCGCTACTTCTGCGTATCTGTTGCGTATTCCAGTGGTGTATCGTCTCAAACATAGTTTTAAAACGTGTAACGTATTACCTCTCTGTTCACTGCAGTGTGTTTGCCATCTGTTGCAATGGTATTGTTTGATGTGTGGCTTTATGTCGTTGTATGGTACTGTTCCTTTGTCCATTATATTCAAGAGCGTAGCAGCAGTGGCCATTTGTTGTGCGGTATCGTTCCCGGCAATATCAGTGTCCAGGTACCCAAGAGAACGTTATTGTAAGGTTTGATGCATATCCGACATGATCCCGTTAAAAACATAATTGAGGACAATGGTTTTAGAACGCTTTGTGGATGCAAGTGCACGTACAACGTTAAGAGACTCTATGTACACGATGGACTTAAAAATTTGAAGTTAGTATGTGTGATTTATGACAAACGAAATACTTTATGCTTCCAGTGTGAATGTACTTTTACAAAGGTTCGTTGTTTTACTGACATAAAAGCAGCAGTTGCAGACTTGGACATGTCCCTGTAAAACTCTGCACAATGGTACTTATCCTGCACAAACACGAAATACTGCGTAATTGCAATTCTTAGTGACCAGTTCTTGTTGAATTGCCTAGAAGGCAGGTCACAGGACAGGGCGTAGATGCCATGGCGCAATGGAAGCAATGTGGGTGTCTCGTGGATGCCTGAAAATTACACTTTGAGCTTAGAACATTCTCGCACTGTGAGGGGAAACGGCGTGGAGATTGATGGACGATTTTAAAGAGAGTTTCTGCGACGATACATCATTATTGGTTGGAGTAAAAGGATGATCTGTCATAGACATGATTTTTGAGTCACACAAAACGTCTATGTACAGCCTGTGGTGATGTTGTTGCTTTCTACATAGAGACTTTGGATAGGGCTAGTGCAAAAGGTGCCAGATGCTAGCCGTAGCTCAGAATGCAGCGCCGGGTCAACCATTTTGGTGCCGTTTTGCACACGAATTTACGACAATGCTGTAGTCTAAGTGCGATCGCACTAGTGTGCTATAGAAACGAAAAATGAGTTCCTTGTCTGCACCATACTACTGGTGGGAGAGACCATTCATGCTTCAAAGATATTCATAGTTTTTTTTCATGTTTTCTTAAGATGCTTCAAGGGTGAACGAGTGTCAGTTTTTATCAAATATTACGCCTAAAAACTAGTGCTTCTTTATAAAAAGAATTGAAACGTTACTAAGATAATTATCTGGGTCCGGGTTGACTTTGAAACCATTCTTTTTTGCCTGGCGGAACATTTTTTTTACACCAAGATTGACCTGGCCTTCACAAATTGACAGATTACACGATTTAAAAGATATCAGCCCATTGTCCGCATACATAGAGTAAGAAATGGTACCTGGCAATTCTTTACCAAGAAAGTTCATTTTATCTATACACCGAGCACAGCTCATAATTGTAGATTGCGGCAAGCCGTTTCCTTTCACATAAATCCTTGACAGGGAATTATCCACTCTTACGCAAAACATTCTCTGAGACAATTAACTAGCAAGGGTGTTTAGCATATGGAGCGAAACACCAAACGAATTCAGGTGACTGGAGGTCTAGTAACGCCAAACGGTGTCATAGGCCTTCTCTTTGTCAAAAAAAACATCATTGCGCAAAGCTGTTTATGAATTAAAGCGTCGTTGATATATCACTCAATGGCTACAAGTTCGTCATTCGAGGATCGCCCCGAACTGAAGCATGTCTGGCAGCATTCGAGAAGACCATCGTGCTCAAGTACACAAGTCTCCTTTTTATTCTCGTGTCGAGGAGCTTGCACAGGCAGCTTTTGAGGGCGATGGGCCGCTAACTGGTACGACAGATTGGGTCATTCCCTTTCGTCAGGAAAGCCACAACTATCGCCTCCATTCAAAACTTTGAAATGAGCCCGGAAAGCTGTATTTTGTTCTAGAAGCATAGGAGTGTTTCAAGTGTGTCTACGTGTAGGTATTGTAGACCTGGAGGTGAAGGCTTACAAGTTGCGAGAGCTATCTTTAGCTCCTCAAGTAAAATGGCTTGTATATATAAGCTGTTAGAGGTATTATTATCATGCAAGGACTTCTTTTCACAGGATGTTTTGGTTGCACGAAAGCTTTAGTGTAGTGTACTGAAGTGGACACATTTTGGATGAGTTGTCTGAGTGTGGTGGCCTGGTCTTCCAATTTGTCCTCGGTTGTAATAACGAGGGGTACGCCGTGTGTTTGTTGTCCTTTGAATTTTCGTATACGTGTCGAGAGTCTGTGAGTGTCAGTGTACGAGTTGATGGATGTGAAGAAGGCGCGCCAATCCTCGCCTTTTCCCTCACGACGCGCGCGGTTCCCAAGTGCTTTTTTCTGTTTGAGCGATACACGGTTATCAAATGGGGCGTACCGGCGAAGGACACCCCATACTTTGTTCTCGGCCTCTCGCGCTCGCCTGCAGTCCTCGTTTCAACACTGCCTCCTGAGGTTGTGCCGGGGACCGGACGTCAGGGAATGCACTTTCTGGTCGCATGAATGATGTGCGCCGCCAGGCGTTGGGCCGTTCCGTTTATGTGTTAGTCTTATATGGCTGTGTGGTGTAGTTTAGATGCAACCGTAAAAACACTCCAGGAAGCTTTTTCTTTGTTAAACTTGCCATGAGAACATCAATTGTTCTACCCTTTACCTATATAGGATAATGCAGTTGCGAGGTTCTCGCTACTATACGGGTGTGTTTCGACGCCCCGCTCTAGTGATGGAAAAAGACCTGCAGAGCCCAGTGCATACTAAAGGCATGAATAGGTGTTCTGTCCCGGAATATATTTGAAGGCTTCTTTTTGGTGAATAGGCATGCTCGCGATGATGTGAGAAACTTCTGAATGAGGCTTTCTCGAATATCTATGCTCAAATAAGTGCATAGGGGGTTATGAACATTTACTCTCCTGATGAAAGAAACTGTTCTGGTAACTGGTCTATCAGAGGCTATACTTTGGAGCTCGATAGCCCGTGCTCAACACGAATGTAGAGGGAGCATATTGTTATCAACCTATTGAATATAATTGGGCGAATTACGACAACGTCAATGAGAGTATTCAGATAGGTTGGGTCACAGGCTAAGTATTTCCGCGCAATGATGGTCACACTGTCCTATCCTTTCAAAATACCATGTAGCTGTTAAAGAAATGTGCATGTCAAGAGTTTAAACGAGTTTCCTGAAGTCACATGACACTTGGATGATTCGACTGCAATATCACTTGACATCATCAAGATTCTAAAGAAGACCTCTATATTTTCATTGAATAATAATTTCTCTACCCATTATGGATATTTAGGAGCTACTGGAGTCAGGGTGTATGTGTGTTCATGTTTTGTCTTTCTGGGTTTGTACATTTGGAGGGGGCTTTCTGGGCCTTTACGTTGTTTGGACGTCGAAAGCCGCTCTTTGCGGTGCTTTGCAGGCAAGAACGGCCCGACGTCCATCTCGTGAGATGTCCTAGGGAATCTCTACGAACTGCATTACCTGAACTTAACACCCGTTTGATTGCCCTTTGTGAGAGCCGTCCCTGCCACTGGCGTCGGGAGCGCCCCGGTTGGCCCAACCGGTGGGGAGAAGGTACGAGCCGAAGCCTGGGCTCCCGTGTCCATGTCCTCAGCACCATACAGTGTGCTGGAGGCTTGGGGAAAAGGGGCAGTTGCGGCATTGGTCCCTATGGAAACGGTTGTCACTACAACCGCTTTAGGCTCAGCAAGCGGCGTGGTGAGTGGTTGGTCTACCTGAGGCAACCCTGGAGGGAAGCGGTGTTGGGACCTGGTAAGACTGGCAGAATGGGTCCCAGTGGAAACTAGATGCCGCTTCACTACCCGTCGAGCTGCGTTGGCGCAACTCCCCAGTGTGAAAGAGGCGAACGTAATGGCGCCTCGGGGAAGGTCATGTTTTCTGTGACATTGCGTTTGATTATTTTCTTCTCCCGTTCGAACTTCTCGTATTTCATGGAGAAGCCGCATGTGGGTCCCAGCAGCGTGCACAGGCGAGGTTGTCAGAATCAAAGTTTGTGGGGTGGTCCAGCAGGGAGCATTTTGCACGGGCTGCTTGGCGTGGCAAGAGGTTGTGCTGGGCCCGAACCGCTTGTGTTCTACTAATCCCAAACCGCTTGCGTCTGAACCGCTAACGTGCGTTTATAAACTTCGGAAGTGAGGAGCGGGTAAACGTCAGGATAATATGTTTCTTGGTGACGGCGCGTCGTGATGCCGCACACATTTGTGAAGCCCTGATCCTTTAAACCTCCAAGAAGGTCGGCATCTGTCTCGGTAAGGAGATCTTGCTCAGACATTACACTCTCGGACCTATTGAGGCTGCAGTGGGCTGTGACCCTGATGTCCTGATGTACCATTTTTGGGACCAAGAGGTCCAATTGCCTGATGATGGTTTTTCACCTCAACACGGACTTCACCTTTGCGTTGTTTTTGCCTAAGTACGTTTTTCAATTATTCCGTGAAGGTATTCTGTGACCAGAAATACCGATTATGAAGCAACAGGGAAGGACTGCGTCAAGAGATTTGATGACAAGAAAACAAGAGTAGTTGTCTGGCGTTGTTAAGCCCATTCTTAGAAATGAAGGAAGCAAGACTTCTGTGCAGCATCTTTTCAGGAACCGGTGATGTTTTGGTGGGGGTTTGATTTTTTTCATGCATCATGGAAAAAGCAGGGGACGGGTGTACTTTCTTTGATGGGGTTACCCTGATAGCTTAAGAGGTCCAGGAGCCCCCTGCTCGAAAAGAGGCAGGGAACCCATCCAATGGAGCTTGCCCATGGTTCGGACGGCCACCGTTTGTGGTTTCTTCCCTTCACCTCACTACTCCTAGCTACGGGAGATAGCACGCTGAGTATGTGGACTTAGGGTCAGTGGTGTTGCTTGGTTCAATTAAAAAGTTGATGAGCTGACAACTGATAAGATATTCTTGTAAACTTAGTCCGTAGATTACGACAGAAACAGGTCAGTGCCCTGTATTCACTGAAGTTAAGTTAGTGCACTCATTCCGCTTTGTACTATACACAAGACATTCACCGTAACTACCTCGCAAGCACCGTAACTACCTCGCCGTAACTACCTCGTAGATTCACCGTAACTACCTCGCAAGCTGGATATGTTGCCAGAAGTGTCAGCTATGTGCATCAATACTGCATGGGTGCAGCGTGCAATTGGCAATGAATAACTCTCAGACCCCCGTAATACCCGAAAGGTTGATAGGTAAAGAGGTGCTCTCAGGTCCGATATGGAAGCATGCATATTTTCTTTTAATAAAGACCCATGCGCTACACCACCCATATGCGGTATGATCATAGACCCACTGTTTACACTACTCGATGTGTCAGTGGTACTGAACCTGCAAGACCTTTTAGATGCAAAGCATCTCTTGCTCGGGGCTATTTCCTGCGCCCGTCCGTTTGCTTTAGCTGTCGCCGGTTTCGATCCCACGACTCTCTGGCCGCAACGGGAGATAGGCGGCGCTCTTCCCACTGCGATACAAAACCGAGACAGGAGCAAGTGCTACGAACGCGCCTTATATCCTTGACTCATTCAAACTACGTCAAGAAGCTACTGATACAACGAAGGCACACGAAGCTGAAAATCAAAGGAAACGACGAACTGGAAACTTTAAAGGAGAATGTTGAATTTCCCGTTGGAAAACTGTGCCGGGAAGCGCCGCGCGCTTTGCAACTCAACCAGAGAAGAGAACGAAGAGGGTGGGCAGCCGGCTAGGAGCGTGAGCACCCAATAAAGAAAGACGAGAACCAGGAAGCGTTCGATCAGTAACGCTGGTGTCGGTCTCTTCGCTGTCTCTACATTTCTCTACACTTCTCTGTGTCTATGTGGGGGTTCACACCACGTTCCCATTCCTGCTCCGATAAAAGAAACAACTTAACGGCAACACAATGGAACCTTCACGGAATCCGTATGATGCTTGGCATCCTCGTTATGGTTCCCCACGGTAAGATGGTGTAATTTCTTTTCCTGCACAGATTACCCGCGTTATGACATTACCGCTTTTTAAACTCAACAAGACGTTACCAAACTACCAAAGCATGTGGAATGGGCAAATAGCAACAATAAACATATTGAAAATGTCTTAAACATGCGAAGGTTCACACCACTCAAAAGGGTCATACAAATATTATTCCAGTTTTATGTAACAATAAATATCTCCAGCTAATAAGGGGATATTTACTAAGGCAAAAAATGCCCTAGAGCACTCAAAAGGTGAATTTGGAGCCTCTGTTTCTGTGTTCTTATTTGGGTCGCATAAGTGGATAACGTCGTTTACAGCTTATCAATTTGGCAGCCATTTTTAATAGAAACAGTTAATCAAAGCATAATAATAGGTAACTGCCAGAATAAAAACTCACAGTATTCGGCAATCCTGCGGAAAGTAAGAACACTTAGTGAGTAATTGTTTAGTGTTTTAAAGGCAGTTACTTTAACCGACTTAGTCTCAGAACTCATGAATGCTGTTAACACCAATGCTAAAAATGGCGTAAGAGTATCAAGAGCTGCGACGGAAGCATAGAAAGCCTTTAGGCCATGGGAAATCCCCTCAGCGAAGGTTCTTCATAACTACCGTTTGTGGAAAGAAAACAGTAACTTATTAAGAAAAAGCAGCACCGGAAAACGCAACAGAAATTGTGTTGAGCGTGCAACCAGAGGGGAAAAAATGTGGTAAGGCTTTTATCACCGAGTCGGTTTTTCGAACTATTCATATTCTTCAGTTTTTAAGGGAAGGTTTGTACCGATGAGTTGAGGAGTCGCACATTGTATTTTGCTTTTTCAAAGTTGCCGACCTACCAAAGCAAAACAAACATGAATTGGAATTCCCTGCCGCACGTATTCTACGAGTGCGCCAATATTGCGGGAGGGCGGGCAGAGCTGCTGGTCCTGCTTCACGGAGGGCGACCACTTGAGGAGCTGCTCTGGCCCCCGGGCATTGCTAGGGAATGGGAGAAAGTGCTCGAGGCTCTGGGTACATACCTGGGGACCTCAGGGCTGCACAGTGAACTCCACTACGACTCCGCCTAACGGCCCAGATTGTAGTGGAGTGGTGCTGCTCAACATAAATCTGTACTATGAGGGCTTAACATTGTCCTTTGTAAATTCATGTGAGGTCTATATCTGAAGTGTTTCTCTGTAATGCCAATTTTCTCAATGTGTAACTCCTTTTTACTTATTCCTTTTTACTTTTGTGTTTTATACTTACCCTTTTGTGTGCTATATACATTTTAACGTCAAACGTTTCCCCTATCCACCTATTCCTGTGTATCCTTTCCTTCCTATCCCCCCTCCCTACACCAGCAGGCTTTCCGCTGTCCGCCCCCTAGGCGAGACAATTTCCGCCTGTTGGTGGATTTTCCTTTTCCAAAGATCAACAAATACAAATAAACATACATACACAACATGATTCGCCAATATACGCACAGCCTGTGCGATACAAACGCACAAGCGGTGCCACACACCTCGATTCATCAGGGTTTTATTAGGAGCAGCAGAAATGATTTCAAACACTTCCTAGAAAACTCCGCTGTGCCTATCACCTACCCGTTAGGCCGCACTAAACATATTGCGCAGCGTCGGCACCATGTAAGTGCATTGGTCTTGCACTGACCACACCGTTAGACGGCTGTTGAATGGTGAAAACAAGCAATAATAGGTTTGAGACACAGAATCTTAGTAAAACAAGAAATAGCCCTAGCCAAAATGAACTTACCGTATGCCTTTATAAGGGCGCACGAAACAGCGCGCTGTTCGTCGATACTCTCTGGATATATTTGTGCTTATCCTGAAACTCATGCGTTCCGAAAGTGGCAAGCTGATTTATGCACAGATAAACGAGTTTACGACAGATTCTCAACGAAAACATGAATTACAACGCACCTAGTCATCGATCAAGCCTTGAACAAAATCCACGGGTGAGGTTACAAGGCAAACGATCGAAGTGCCGCATGCATCATCAAATTGGCGATTAAGTATTATCAATATTTGAAGCATGTTTCATTTAAATTGTTCAGTATTTTTGATTCAGAACGTTTGTCTTGAAACATATACCGACTACACTTTCTTGAGCTCCACCATCTTGTCCTCAGCATGTTAAGACTGACACAAAGGTATAAGTCAATATCGATTTCAGCGTCTGTTAAATATGACCGCACCCAGAAAAAAACGCGAAAGGCGATGGGGATGACGAGTAACCTTTGCTTCTTTTTGCATCGGGGTAAGGGCACCCTCTATCTCGCCTGTGTTACTCAATTATTAACCTCCAACTTGTTTTGACTTTTCATTTTCTTTTTTTCTGTGATCCCCCTTCATGTACACGGTCACTTGGACTTGTCTGGGCCATCAACTGTATAAAAAAAAAACTGCACGTACCTTACAATACTGTTCTGGTCTTACAAAGTTTGGCATACGGCATTCTTCAGCGTAATCTTGCCCAGCAGGCTATTGATCGTTCGGCGAGCCCATTTATAAATGATGATGTGGGATTTATAATTGAAGGCAGAAGCGAAAACTTTGGGGTGCATGAATGAGGTCGTAAGGAAATGAGACAAGGTTACATTGCACTAATTGCAGCCTAACTGATTTAATTATTACAAAGGTAATGTTTTGTTGCCAGGTTCACTCGTCTTTCCTTTTTCCGTCCTCATGGTTGTACAAACCATGCACACCTTTCTCCTCGCAAAATATGCAGGATTCATGTGAGCCTTTACTGTACTCGTACGGGACTATTCACTAGCATTGTTTGTGTTCTCAGGTGTTTTCTTGTAGCTACTAGCTCTGCGAAGACGGAGCAAGGAAGGGTACCTCTGTGATACGGTGTGGTCAGGCTGGCAGGGAGATTTGCTTTTCACACATTTAGGAATTAGGTTGGGTAAAATTTACTAATAGGCGAGGCAACACAAACGTGTTGCCTCGCCCGGAAACCTTAACACTTAAAGATGCACAAAACGCGCGCCCAGTCCGAGCGTTCATGTAATATTGCTGCAACCATTGTTAAGGAGAAAAAGCAAAACTCTCGCAGCTCTTGACACGGCAGCACTGGAGTGTCGTGAACCTGTGCCATCACTTAGTTTCAGTACAGACTATATGTTTGAAGCCCTCTCTAACACTACAATCATCAGAGAAATGTGGTACTCGTCATGTATTCTGCATGCTAACATCGTAAGTAGCGCTTGAAACGGGGCACAGAAGAGAAGACACACACGACGACGGCTTCTCAAAGCGCTCGTTACGATGAATCAAAACCAACTAGCCCAACTGTCACTTTTACTGTTCTGCATGGGGAAAAGCTATGCTGAGGCTCTCTCAAATTTAGGTAGGCCATGCACACTTAGACATACCTGGCTGCATAAATTTTTTAGCGGGATGGGTATTGGCTTGTGGTGTCCATCCATACTGACCGCTCCTCGGTGTCGGTTTTGTTCAGTGTGTGCGGGACAGCTTACTCTTCCCGTTAATATGGCATAATAGTAAATAAACCTCCAAACTAACGTGTTTTGTGGAATATTTATTTTTGGTTATATTGTGTTTCGAAGATGACGCAGGAAACCCCAAGGGAGTGAGGGGCGGGGCCTTCAAGTTACACGAAGGTAGATTTTACCGTTCCCCAAATTTCACAAGTAATGACAATAAGATACATTTCCTTCATTCGCCTAACGTGGGACCCTGGAAGCACAGGTCTGCGCACAGGTAGATCCTAGCACCTTAAGGTGCACAATGGCATTGATAACGGCGACCAGCGTGGTGCCCGACTGAGCTGTGCTTTTTAAACTGACCCAGGATCACGCCTATGCATTTCAAGCCGGGAACCCCCGCCGCTGAGCAACATCCTGGAAAGCCGAAGTGCCTTTCCCATCAAGTGCGCGTGTGAAACCACAGGCCCGGCAAGGAGCGTTTTGAGCAAGGGCGTTGCAGCGGCATTTGGAAGTGGCGACGGGAAGTAGCTGCCAAATTTGCTGTCTTGAAAATGATTTTGGATGTGCAACGCGGTCTGCTCGTCGTCTGTCGCTGCTGTATCTGTCGGTCGCTTAATAAATGCAAACTTCCAAAGCATGAAATGCTCGGAATGTGTGTTTCTATTTCACGTTGGCGCATGCACAGGTGTTACTGTGCAGACCTTCTACTCCAAGCGTGACAGCTATAAAAAGCGTGAAAGTGTCTTGCATGTAAGGGCAATTCACAAAATGCAAAGACCGAAGATGAAAAGCAAACGTTTAAACAAGACTTAGCGCAGAACTAGCTCAAACGAAAACTAAGCTAGACCGCCTCCTAGAGATACAAAGAAACGTAGAAGAGCGTGACATATTTGTGGAGCATACGTCCGATAAGTTCGGCGAATTTCAAAGCCGTCTACTCAAGCAAGACAACTTGACGTAAAAACTTGTAAAACCGGTCGACGAACTTCAGAACACTTAGTCATGGAGAAAAATTGCCCATCTAAGAACTGCCGTTGATAACCTTGAGTGGCGAAGTCATCAACTGTATATTGAAGTACATTACATTCCGAAACTGGAAAAGAAATTTTGTTGGAGAGAGTTATTGAACTGTCACTGAAACTGAAAATCCCATCTGTCACAGACCTTGACATATCAATGTTGCACAGGCTTCCTGCCAAGCAAGGCAAGAAGCCCGCGTTAATATGCGTTTTGTAAGGATGTCGTTGCGTAATAGCGGGCTTACAAAGAGGTACGCGCATAAATAAATAGAGGACAAGTGCTTCTTCTATTAAAACATGGCCCATTGTTTAAATATAGCTCAATAATTGAACATAGCTCAATAATAGAATGGTCAGGCTCGTCCCTTCAAATAACCTAATTGTAAATGAGCAATATGATTTCCCAAAATTATTCGCTTGAGTCGGCTTTACTTTATTTAAAGATGGCATTATTGAAAACACCAAGAAAAAGGCTCAAACATGGGGCATAATTCTAGCCTTAAAAAATCGTTAAACACCGTTAAACACAACACACTACTGAAAAGCTTCTTCTTGATGGCATCCGGGGCACTGTATGGTCTCTTCTAAAACGTTATGGGTCTTCAATACCAGAATATTGAGTAGTAAATGGTCACAACTCCGAGAAAGCAGCAATTACATATGGTGTCCTTCAATGGTCAATACTTGGGCGTATATTGTTTTTACTATATATTATGACATTGTGGATATACAAGGGAATGCTAACTTATTTCTGTACACATACAACAGAAACGTCATCTTTTCAGGCGTGGACACTGATAATTTTCTCGTGTGCTAGCAATTGGTTGTCTGGCTTGATTAAGTTGCTGGCGGCTACCAAATTACATCTAAAAACCACGAAAACAAATTACCTACTTTTCAGGTCTGTAGGACAGGCTGCACCCGCGAAATCCCTCCGCTAGGAATTGGTTGTCTGGCTTGAATAAGTGGCTCGCGGCTACCAAATTACAGCGAAAGACCGCGAAAATAAAATACCTACTTTTTAGATCTAAAGTACAGGCTTCACCCGCCAACTTGAGCCTGAAATTCAAGAATACCTATATAAGACAATCACAAACAATTCATTCTTTAGGTGTTCTGTTTAACGAAACCTTGTCCTGAACACCACATGTAGACGCCTTGCGGAAAGACCTTTCTCGAGCAGTAGGGGAACTTAATGGGCTGCAACTTTATCTGCCCAATGAAATAAAAGGCAGATTAATTAGGCACTTGTTCATTCTCCACTAACTTACTGTAGCCTTGTGTGGTCCACTTCAACGCAGACAACCTTAGTCTCTTTTCTTCGCTACAAACACGGCCGGTGCGGGCTATAGATAACATATATCTCAGGGAAAGTTGTATGCCCTACTTCGAGGTAACTGGGATACTAAATATCAGGAAAATATAAACGTATCGGCTGCCTTCAGAAATATATCGTAAGTACGAATGTGACACACATAAATTAAACACTGAGTTTCATGAAATCTAAAGCCCATACGAATTAAGAACAATCTTGTTCATGAAGCCATAATAAAGTACACGTTAGGGAAGCAGCGTTTGGTGTCTCAAACACCAGAGTTACTTAATCAGTATCCTTTTCTGTATCCTTACATATCTGTGCTTCAAACATAGTCAAAAAAATATGTAATCTCTCTTCGTTGCTGAAAATTTATTTTGTACCATACTGTGTCATCTGGCTTATATTGAATGAAAACCTTCTACCTGTGTGCTCACCTTATTGCACTTTGTGATTTCTGTATTGGTTTTCTTTTTAGTTTTTGACTCGTTGGTGTAAATTACTTTGCTTTAGCTGTAGAAGAACCACTGTTGTGGTATATTATCTCCACTGTCCGAAAAATGAACCCTTTTGCGTGCATGTTTTCAAAAGCGATTTCTCTGTGTTTTACTGTTGTAGTGCATCCGCATGTTTTTTGCGCAGTTGAGCAATTCGGTTTTGTTGTCGATGTTTTTTTATGTTCACAGTTATTTCACTGCATGATGGGCTGACAACAGTAGCTGAATAGTGTCTTGGCACTGTCAGGCGTTATTTCTGCCTTTATCTGGCCCACTTAAGACAAACTTGTAATTAGGATTGTCTTGAATAATGTAAACTAAACTAAAAAAAGGTAGAGGTAGATTGCAGTTGTCTTGTTGCGGCTTCCTCAAAGAATCTGTTCAAAGTGCTGGGAAATAATATTTTAGTGGCCGTCGGCTTTAGGAGCACTGAGTCAGCATGTGTCACTGTCAATGTTGGTGGAAGTTTCGGATTTTTGTATCCATGGGGTGTAAACTGAGCCAGGGAACTTTGTTTCTCATAAATCGGAACAATGCCGTTGTCTTGTTGAATTACGTTGCGCAGAGAACGCATGACGAGAGGTTGAGACTCAGGTACGCACCGCAAAAGACACGCTCACACAGACTGGTCTGCCTCACGCGACCTTGAGTGAGTACCCCTGGTTGGCGGAGTTTGTCTATGTCCTTGCAACTATAATAATGTCGGTCAATATGGATCAATAATGATCTGAAAAGCTTTGTCAAAAATATTTTTCAGAATACATTTTATGCTTTCTGCTGCGTTCATGGCACTGTCAACCCTTTTTCGAAGGTTAGCGAGGGCTTCAACGTAACAGGCGAAGTTCTCGCAAGTGCTCTCCTTGTTCGAGCAAGCGCTGCTTCAAGCAGAGCTCTTGTATAGCAGGACGCCTGAATACGTCCCTCAACTGAACGTCATTGGCGACCACACCGTAGATTCTGCTTTATGGCTACACTACCAGAGAATTGCGACACCGGACAACCAGAAATTTACGTTTTTGCATTTGCGCCCCCTATTTCAGTTCTGGATGTTCCACTTTTGGCAAAAAAAAGGAGCCAGTCAGCCGCGTCTTCTTCATTAGTGTAACTAGAGGTGGATTGGTGCTGCAGCAGGATCACTCGATAGCGGAGGATGAATGTTAGATCATGTATCGGCTTGTGGTCTTTCTGAAAAGTAATTGTTGGACGTTGTGGGCTACTGCGGAGCTGTAGAGCAAGCAGATGAAGACTGCAGGACCTCAACGAAACGTATAAAAAGATGTATTTCTAAACTAAAAGACTAACGCAAAGCATTGATGCCCGTTAAAATTGTAGCCCGTTAAAAAAAAGACGCATGATAGTTATCCTTGCGCTCTGCCTTCATTTCCGATAGATGTACCGCGCATGGCTTTTTTGTGGATAAGCCATTTTGCGGGTGATGCCTGTGCTATAGCTTGGTCTTTGTGGCTTTAGGGTGGTTGTCAGGCTGTGTACAGTCTTCCCTTTATTATGTACAGACTGAAATAAAAGCCTCCCTTATTTTAATGTATTTATGACTTACAAATGTCACCGCTTTTACATTTATTGGCGTACCTTTTGGTACCTGTATTTTGAAAATATTCATTCGACTCAGTGATCTACCAACTGACTTAAAAAAAATGTTACCACAATATTTCAAATTCCTGACCTGAAAGTAAACAGCTCACTCATTTTAAAGTATTAATGCTAATAAATGTTACCGTTCTACGTTTACCCGCGCCCCTTTTGGTATCCTCATTTTGAAAACATCCCCTCGATTGGGTGATAGACCAACCGGTCACAAAAAATGTTACTACAATATTTCAAATTGGCGACCAAAGTAACTTTTACAACATTGAGCCCAGATGGCTGACTATCGTTTGCACCAAAACAACACAAGAAATTATATACAAACTCAATGTATCAAAGATGAAGTAATTATTGTTGCAAATGAAGCATGGTTTCTTGTGGGAGCCGGAACTTCTCGATCTTTATGACGGTGCAACATCGATGGAGTAGTGCACTCACATTGATTGCATATTTCCAAATTTTTGCGAAGGATTACTTAGCTTGATAAAATTCTTGGTTGTCAGGAAGATATGCGCAGCCCAGCGAACTGCATAAATGGATTTATGCTTACCTTATTCCAAACGTAGTGTGGTATGTTTGAAGGGAAAAACTTTTCGTCCGTATGCGTTGTCTCTTGTTTTGAGGATCTGTTTTGGCTTCTGTATAAAAACAATATTTAGTGATCTCAAAGTAAGAGAGTATGCGCTGAAAATGGCTGAATTTGTGTGAGTTCAATAAACTAGCAGATAACATGCTGTTCAGAACAATAATAATTTTGTTTTATATTGGTGTCTACCATGGGAGATGACACTGAATCTGTCAAAGTGTAATCTTGTTAGGCTTACCCCCAAAAGCAGCCACTGCATTGCGGAATTATTACCTGTATCCTCCGAGTGAAAAGACGCCGGGATATACATTCTCTGAACTCATTACGTTCCTCATCTGGTAACCTAAACAACTGGCCCCTCCAACATTGTCTCCACTAAAGGAGTCAATAAAATCAGTGACCAGAGCACAGGATTTGGAAACTCATCTTTCACTTTACTGTAGCACGTGAAGATTTAAACTGGTTTTAAAAATTTAATGGTGTTTTCAAAACACTGGGAATAAAGAACTGGGGTATGATCTAGCAGTAAAATATGATACGATCTGCAGAACGCTGCATCAGAATAAGCTATGATTGCGTACAATGGAGCAAAATTTTAGACCTATACTACAGCCACCTTGAATAACAATCTTAAATTGAAAATTTCTTCTTAGATCTTAGACAAGTAATTGGGTTAGACAAGTAATTACTTAGACAACAAATTTTTTTCTTAGACAGGTAATAGGGTTGGCTTTTTTGCGAGTAGCGCCATTTGAATGAGCGAAATACAAATATTGCGTTGAATCATGTATGGTTTGTTCGCTTAGAGTTTTTTTTGCTGCCCTGCCACGCCTGGCTGTGTTATCTGCGTCCCAAGCGAAGCGCGTATTCCATTTGATTAAAATCGAATGCTTATAATCAGATCATTTTACTAAGAAGTTTGTTTTACTGGCAAGAATGGCGCTATCAGTGAAGCATGGAAGCTTTGCAATAAAAACACCCTTTAAATGATTAAAGCCATGCAACGCAATCCTGGTCGTTCACCTCTCAAAAGTACTGTCTTAATTACCACTTAAAACAAGCAATTGCTAATAAAACCTAAAAATCTTGGAAGAATAATTTAATTATTATGTTTGTCTCGTTTAAAAATACGTTACGGTTCTTATATTTCAACGTCTATGCCTCGAGATACCTTTCGTCACGTTCAATTTATGTAGCCGCTTTCGCTGCTTAAAACAAATATACTGTAAAACCAAGCATTCATCTGTTTGAACACGCACAGAGGGATAGTAGTACGGGTTGAACTGAAACCCAGATTGATTTCAATATTACAAAATGCATCGTCTGCACCAAGTGTACTTGCATACTTTATGCCAATTTTGCCTGGTTGTACTTTAGAATGTGTAGGTTCGTACCGCCGTTTGATTTCCTTTTTGGATACATAGATGTTTGCCGTAAACGCAATTGCGCTTGTGATTGGAATTCGTGTTACGTTGCAGCCCATTTCCTCTGTCATAGCCAGCTTGTTTTGTAAGTTTTGGTGTTTTTATATCAACTCTTTTGTTTAGTTATGCAATATGGTGACATTCAGTTCAGTATACCACCTTTTTTCTAATATATTCGGGCTATTATGGCTGTCGTTCTTTTTACTGGTCGTTCCAGCATAACTCGGCGAAGAATTCGATGAAATAAAAAAAATATTTATGTTGCCATTTTATCGAATAATTGTAAGCTTTTTGCCATATTTTCTGTGCCCAATACGTGTGTAAGTTTGATCATCCGCAATCAGTGTAGTTCTGGAATTTATATATACTTGCTTTCTTAAGTGTGGCTGCCGCAAAACCATCTATATCCATTTTGTTTTTATACCCTTTATCAAAAGACATTTGCAATTACATTTTACTCTTCTGCGGCATAGCCCCTGTTTACAGCCTTACTGCTTTTAGGGGAATTGAATAAATAGGCAAAAAAGTAGGACGTTTTTTTACCCTAGCCAGTATGAGCTCGGAGCAAACACAAAGAAGCCCATAAAACTCTTAATATAGTGAATGCGAATGCATAAAATTTATTTGCGTAACGGGTATTGCGAAAACCTTGTGCCATCGTGCTGTGAGGCTGTGATTGTGCCGGGAGGCTGTGACTGTGTCGAGTACACCCCAGTCCAGTAAAATTAGTAGAACGAAAATATCGTGTAGTGCAACGCGTTTATTGTACATGGTGCCTGCAGGTAGCAGGTGAGCACTTGTGTGCATGTGATATCTCATTATCGTTATCAGCCATTCTAGTCCATTATTTTTCCTTAATATTTCTATAGTTTATTATTTTTCTTTGTGAACTTTTTCCTCATCCGGTCACTACAACTCAGAGGCACGGAATTTCTCTTTGCCGGTTCTTTAATATAAAGTGTATGTGCGTTGCTGCTTCCTCAATGGCTACCTATGTAACTCGCTAAAGTGTTTCTGGTGCAATGTTGACATGTCTAAAAACCCTTTTGCCTATAGGAAGACTAAGCACAATAAAAAGGTCTTCCTTCCCAGATGCGGTGGTTGATAGTTCCCGTACGGCAGTACGAAGAACCTCTACCTGAGGGTAAATTAGAACAAACAGTTATTCTTTTTTAAGTGTATTAGAATTTTGAATAGGGCAGCCTCCGCGAGGAATATCGCGTTATGCAGAGTACTGTCAACAAGATATTGAACTGGTGAGCCGTTGGGCATTTTAATTGGAGTGAAACCCACGTTTTTGTACCGCATACTAAACTAATCAATGTGCAATATTAATATTGTGTTTACCTACAATTCCTTTCCACTCAGTACTCACTAGGCTCAACATGACCAATAAAAACAGTATATGTTCATTATTGACATGCCGAAACAAGAATTGTTCTATGTGTTTTTGCAGATATCTTGAATGATTAGGATGTTACTGGCGGTACAAACTGGGTCTTTTTGCGAATTTAGTCGAATTTGTGTACGTTTGACACTACGAGTATTTGAAAATATAAGCTTTCCAAAAATATTATCAATGGTTATGGCGTCGTTTGCCCATAGGAATATTTTGGCTGCATGTAAAAAGGATGAGAGGTAAACGTTCTACTAGCTTGATTTCGCTCTTTTAGTGCGAACAATTTGGGCGGTCAAGAAATTACCGAAATGTTCTCACTAGTTATTCCGGGAAAGAATACCGGCATATGCCAAGAAAAGTAATATTGTCTAAAAAGTTTGTTCGAAAATTTTGAAAACCTGAATGTCTTAAAACGTTGTTTTCTCAGCTAAGCCGCAAGGATATGAAATTTCTTATGATGGTGTCATTGACATCCGGAAATTCAGCCTCTTCTTCCGCTTTCATTACCAAGTCGTTAAAAACACAGGCGGAATTGTTTGTCTTTAAAAGGGAGTGAAAAGAAGCTGATTATTGGGAGATAATCCGCAAATTCTTATAAAAAAACAAAGCACGACGCTTTCAAGTTATTCATTTTTAGGCAGAGAATACACACCCACGTGAGTGTGTTAACCGCCGTGTAATCGGACTAAAATAAGCATTAAGTTTACGAACGTTAAAGAGAATAATTTATGATAGTAAGATGAGTCGTATATATTAAACCATTGGGGTAGTTCCAGTTGTAATTTAGAGTATACAGTTAAGCCCGAAATGCTAACAACAAGACATCTATTGTGCAATTGCATATAAAACTTCATTGCATTTCATTTTAATAACATTACATTATTGCATATATATAAAATAATATTGTTGCTTTGGTATTATAACGTTATTGCGGCGGCTGATAGTGTTAGTGGCTTTGTGTTTATCTAAAAATACAGATAGGCGAAAGTATTCTAGGTTCAGTGGATTCAACTTTTTGTTTTGAGACAAACGAACAAGGTCAATCGAGTGTGCTTCGTCAACACCAAATAGTGGACGTAGTAGAGGTGATAGTTGCTAGTTCATTACCTGGACGACTGTGATGTCTATTCTAATACTTCACTTTCAGTTTGAGCTCCCAAATCTGCTGATCATAAAATATTTGGGTTGTGACAACTTTCAAAATACAAAAACATTGCGTTTTAATCCTTTTTGGAAGGAAAAGTGTTTCGATTGAATGCTTGAATATAGTCACATATTATCCAACATTTTCTTAGAAACACTTCTTGCGGGTAGACTCAACACCAACCTGACAAGCACGATTTTGAGGTGGAACATTGCATAGGGAACTTCCCCATACTTAACCAGACCAAAATCAAATAAAATGAAATGAAACAGGACAGTGAGTGATGGGTGTTTCATAACAAAAATAAAACACTGATAACTCAACAATCGTTGCTTTTGGTTTTTGCACGCTGTATGCTTTATTGTACACAGTACGAAACAAAAGTTGAAAACCAGTATTGTATTACAACTATTCTAGGGGTAAAATACACAGGCGATAGGTAAATAATTTCTTTCAACTGAAACAGCTACTGGAAACGTTCAAGCTGAAACAGTGCGTGTGAATTTCTTTTATTGAACAGTAATACTTCCATTGAATCAAATGACGATGACCACCTTTTGGTGCATATTACAGGTCAAGAAAGTAAGTAAATTTGATACTAAACTCCATCCTATTGGCGGCCACTTGTTTTGTGATAGAGTATGAGTGTTTTACTAAAATGTATGCCCATAGTTACCTAAAATGAAATATAACAAAAATTTGGTCCAAATCCTAAAAGATTGCTGCTGGAAATGCAAGAGAGAAACGCATAGTGCCGAGGATGCTTGAGAGCACACTACAATGGTGAGGTATAGACAGGTTTTGTATCTATTTACTTTTGCAAAACCCACAGCCAATGTAAACTGTAAACTTTGGCAGCGTGAACACAAATTTTTTTGCAAATATTACAAAAATAAATGCACGTTGAGGGACAGGAAAACAGGTGCATGGATTAGGGAACAGAGCAGAATTGAGGACATTCTAGTTCAAATTAGCAAAGGAAATGGGGATGGGCTGGTCACGTAATGCAAATGAGAGACAACAGGTGGACCATCCGTTTGAAAGACTGGCTGCCACTAGACTGGAAATGCACTATGGGTCCGCTGAAGCATCGTTTGCGATATACAGCTACGACAATTTGGGGAAAAAACAAGGGCTCAGCTGGCACTGGGTAGGCGTGGGAGGAAATTTTTGGAAGAGGCTTTTGTCCTCCAGTGGACACAGACATGCTCATAATGATGAATAAAGCTTGTGCGTGGAATTGCCTGGAATAAAGCTTCGTATGCCCGGAATAAAGCTTCGTATAACTGTAAAGTACAATGGGTTTTTTGGCAATGTCAATCACCGTCTTTAAAAAATTAGGGACGGTGTTGTGTTTGTGTGGTTTTCTTCTTTTAAAAAATACCCCAATGCCATTGAAGCTATGACATTAGAGGAAAAATTTCCGCTGTTTCGGCAGTTTCGGTTTCGTGTCCGATTCTAACGCGCACGCGATTATGAAGACATGAAGTTATAAAAATTTACAACTATTGAAATTCCTGGTAATTCAATTAAAATATTAAAGGAACTTTCCACACACAAAAATATTGGAGACCTAACTTTTATGAAACACACAAAAAAGCGTGGTAGCATTAAAAGGAAGTCCCAGGCACTCCTTATACGTTAACAGAGTATTTCCATCTGAGACACAATTTGATGCCAGCAACACCTATTTGCACATCCTGATTTCCTGAACTAATATATTGTTTTGCCTTGTATTTGAAGAAGTTACACATATCAAATTCCATCGAATCCTTATTTCTTGATCACGGTCATTACAAATAAAAGCGCAACGGCACAGAGACAAATGCAGAAGGCTTGCAGGGCCTGTTTTCCTTGATCCACACACATAAAGCACAGGAAGAGTGCATCGAGTACGTTGGTAATTGCAATGAAACAAGAATATAATGTTGAAGTAATGAGGCAAGTTTACGCCAATGAGTTTGTTATAAACAGGCTAAGGAACCCACCGGGAACAGCACAAAAGCTGACAGTAAAATAACGGGCACATTGGAATGATTCATTAAAGAGCTGTAAATGTCTTTCACTTCGATATCTTCTAAGCGTAGGCTCGGTATCTATATTTCCAACTCTGAAGCACACCAAAAATTACAAATAAGCAAGAAATTATTTCATTTTATTTGTCAACGAAGATAGTGCAAATGACCAATAATCTCGCCAGTAAGTTGTTCAGACTAAAATCTTAAACGATGTTTCGGACAGTCATAACCTTTGTATGTGAAAGTTCTTTCAGAGGTTAGATAATTCCTAGATAAATTTCTTTTACAGCGAAACTGAACTTGGTCAGGGCACTTGTTGCACAACCCATCAAAACGCGGCTTTAGCCATGTGGGGAGCTCAAATGCCACTCCCATGGGCAGCGTAGTGAAAGTAACAAAGTTAGCGCCACACAAAGGTGCCTCGTATTGAATAGAGAAGATCGGGCACCATATATGTTCCGGGGGGCCAAGGCGCGGGTGAGAGCGCCTGCTGAGAAACATTGCAGAGACAAAGAGGGGAGTCTGCAAAGATATATACAGTTTCGCTCGGTGGTAGTTTTTAGAGTGTTCGGAAAGAGAACAGATTGGATTCGTGCTCCCAGCAGAAAAGTCCGCCTCATCTGGAGTCCCCGCAATAGCTGACAGCGTGAGCAGGAATCAATCTGCGGTATGCAAGAAGCCCTTTGAAGCTATTTTAGCGGAACGCGAACTCAAGCCAGCATAGCTATAAAAACAGGGTTTTGTAATTAGGTCAATAAAGCTATAATATTCAATACCGTATTAGCACAAGTATTGGCACAAGTGTTGAAAAAAGTGGTAGAAAAAATTAGATATCTTGCACTGGAGGTGCAAGGTTGGACAAACAGCACAGCTGTCGCCCCTCTGTCGGAGACCCCACTGTCGCACCGTAATCACAATCAGTACCCGACTGTGTTCACTGCAGCAGGAATGCCTTTTCAGTCGACCTCTAACTTCTTCGGTACCGTTCGGTTCAGGTCCACATTTTGTGTCCTAATTTCCTTATTTCGTCTCTATATGGAATAGTTTCCCGTCTCATCTTCTATACCCGTCTCTGGGTGTCCGCCCTGTCACCGTAGTCGGCCACCGATTGTCCTTTTGCCTGAATACGCTACCAGCTCAAGCCCGTTTCTTTTTCTCTTAACTATATATTTTTATATACTGGTTTATTCTCGTAACTAGGAAGCCTATTTTCTGTTCAAGTGTTACGCCGATCAATATTTGTTGCCTGGCTCGTTGAGGCGGCTTACCTTTACTTTAAAGTTTATAAAGGCTCCACGTTTCCGCTCAATATCAATTCACGTCAGAAGTATTTCCGACTTGGCGACTGAAGAGTTTTAATGACAGGCAGGCCAGGGCAACTTTGTTTGCAGGCTTGTACATCTCTCCCAGAGTGACCCACCTGACCGGGTATTTGTGAGGACGTATTTGTGTCTTCCTAAACATCTCTTCAGTTCACGAACTTTCACAGTGCTTTGGCATAACCTGTTGTGCGGACTCCCATGATATGTTTGCATTTTATATATTAGCAGGCAAGGCATATTGTGTTTCTTTTAAAAATTGGTTGGTCGGGAGACAGGTGTAAGTAACACTTCTTCAATAATTTAATCATGACCGCGAAAAGCTCAGTACCACTCGAACACGTCAAGCGGAGCAGACGTGTTCGATATTCTCGAATGGCAGGTGCTGGAACTCTTTCCGCTTTTCGGTTTTTCTCAGCGAAGGCCATCATCCTCAACCCCATCATACTATATCCACTGCAGATGGAAGCCTTTAACAGCTACTGTTGAGCAATGTTCGAGAGAAATGTTTATGCACCATTATCGTTAATTTGTCTCTTAATTGAGTTTTGGCTCCCTCTTTTGATAGCCATCCCATTGTATTCACTATGTTACCATGTTGGTTCACGGGTGTTTGTTTCTTCTGACTACGTGCCAGCGTAACTGATATCCTCTACTAGAGTTTCATTTATTATTTATTTTCAATACTGCCACTCTCATACGAGACCAAAGCAGAAGGGCATCAGTTCTTGGATACACAACAGTTTTCAGTTTCACATTTGTACAGCGGCATATTTGTCAGACAATATCTCAGAGGACACAGGCTGGAGGTAGAAATGCCTTAATGGGACTCGAGGCCTTTACATAATTCAATAGGTACATTTTGAGAAAATGGCGTTTATTACATACAAACACTGAACAGTCGGTGCATACATAAAGATGGCATACAAGACCGTTCTACTTATCAAGTAGACAATACGGCACTAGTTGTACACAAACAATTGAGCACTGGCAACAATACACCACAAAAACATACACTTTGGTAACGTAGAACCAATGTTTCAATCAGAAAAATAAATTCGTTTACGCGCAATTGTACGGCAACATTTAAACAACAAATATAACCGCTAGAAAACAATACGGCTCACCAAAGGAGAAAAAACATAACCAAAAAAATTATTTACAGATCATGTCCTCGATTTTTGAGCTGAACTCGGACATTGATTGTATACTGGTAATCGAGGAATCTAAACTATGCCATTCTCTTATTGTCAGGGGAAAGAATGAATGCTTGAAGCAATCGCTGTGAAAGGTGTATTCGGTAATTGTGTACGCATGTTTGTGTCTTAGTTCTCTGGATTCTGCCAGGGAGATGTATTTTGATGCATCAATGCGGCTGCGGATATGAAGCAAGTTGTGTATATATTTAATCGTGCCAGCTTTGCCCTTGTCGCTAGCGTAGGAAGACCACAAGATCCTAAAAGGTTAGTTGGCGAGTCGGTGCGTTTATACTTGTTGTAGATAAACCTTATGGCCTTCCTTTGTACCCCTTCTAACCTTGCAATATGAGTGGCATATTGAGGAAACCAAACCTTGTTGGCGTACTCTAAAATTGGACGGACGAATGTTGTGTAGGTTAAGAGCCTAGTTTGTGTCGGTGCAAGTGGTAGCCGCCTTCTTAAGAAAAACAGCTTGCGCAGAGCTGCAGCGGTGACGTTGTTTATGTGCGCTTCCCATCTCAGATCGGAAGTTAATGTGACACCGAGATATTTCTGCTGCGTAACTCTTTGTAAAGGTGTGTTGTTTATTGTGTAAGTAAACTCAGAGGGAAACTTCTTTCTGGTCACCGTAATACAGACTGTTTTTGTTAATTTTATCGACATTTGCCATTCTTCACACCAGTGAGCAATCTTTTCCAATGAACTATTTAGTGCCTTATGGTCATCGCTGTCTCTAATTTCCCTGTAAATAATGCAGTCATCCGCGAAAAAGCTTCATTTTGATTTCTATGTCGGCTGTAATGTCATTTACATAGATAATAAATAATAATGGCCCAAGGACGGAGCCTTGGGGTACACCTGACTTAACAGAAGCTGTCCCTGATAATGCGCCTTCGTAAACCACAAACTGTTGGCGGTCGCTAACGGAGTGTTTTACCCAATTCGTAATCTCTCCGCCCCCTATTATGTTTTCCAATTTTGAAGTCAGTTTGTTATGACAGACACAATCGAACGCTTTCGAGAAATCAAGCCGTATTATATGTTTGGGGAAGGTCATTTACTCAAACGGCAAGATCGTGACAACTTCAGTAAGCTGGGTGACAGTTGATAACCCTTTCCGAAAGCCGTGCTGGTGGGGAGACGGAAGGTTGTTTTTTTTTTTTCTAGAAAGACAGTTAAATGCTTTAGGATTATATGCTCGGGTATTTTGCATGACGTACTGGTGAGCGATATCGGTCTGAAATTAGAGGGAACAGCTGTATCTCCGGTTTTGTGTATTGGAATAACCTTCGCTACTTCCATTCGCATGGAAGTTTAGCAGTTTGAACAGATTAGCGATATATAATGCCTAGGTATTTACTGCACCACTCTGCATATCGTAACAGAAAATTGTTGGCGATATCATCAGGGCCGCATGCTTTTTTGGGGTCTAAGTTCAGAAGAAGGTTAAAAATGCCCTCGTCACTTATAACTAATGGTTCAATTGGCTTTGCGACAAGCGGAATGATTGTGGGAGTGATACCATTGTCATCAGTGAAAACAGATTGAAAATAATTGTTGAACACATTGGCCTGACTCGTTCTTTCGCTATTGGTTAGAGATGAAGTTGTTCCTGTGCCGGGCCGAAAGTGTTTCCAGAATCGATAAGGGTTGCTCTTAATGTAGCCGGGTAGCGCGGTGGTGAAATAATGTTCTTTAGCAAGTTTTGCCTTTCTCTTGAAGTCTGCAGCAGCACTTGCCAGGTTAGACATGCGCACTGAATTTTTGCCTTTCTTTTTGATTACATGACGTAGCCTTTTCACTTTGCGCTTGGCCTGCAACACTTCGCGTGTCACCCAAGGATTATGTTTGCGTTGCATTTTAGCCTTTAGGGGAATAAAATTGGTAATACAAATTGTGACAATAGCCTTGAAGCTCGACCATATGCAATTCACATCAGTCAATGGATCGACAGCCAAGCTTGAAAACTTATCAAATTCGTGAGCCAAGTAGGCGAGAATGCTAGCATCATTGGCGTTATGAAAATTTTGGACCGTTGTTATTGTTGATCGCGATGTTATGCTAAATCCTAGCTTCAATATACAGATTGGTATGTGGTGATCAGAAATCTCTGGGATGACAATAACGACTGCTTTATTTGGCGAAAACTGGCCACTAATCAATATAGGGGCAAGAATTGTTTTTGTTTCCTCTGTTATTCTTGTTCGTTCTAAAACGATCTGCTGTAGGCTTAAGTTTAAAATTAAATCAATAAGTGTCTCTAATGACTGTGACGTGTACTGCATGTTGTTCCAGTCTATAACAGGAAGGTTGAAGTCCCCCATGATAACTAGACGGGAATTCTGAGCATGACTTTAAAGATATTTTTGAATCGCTATAATAGAATAATTCCCAGAAGAGGAGCTTCTGTAGACACACCCAGTAACTATGTTAATTCCATCGCAATTAATTTTACAAAATACAGCCTCAGCGCCCAAAACATCAGTAAGAGCGACAAAAGGAATAGACTTGCTTATCAGCAGGTCTACGCCACCACCGCGCGTGGGCCGATCTTTCTGGATTACGGCGTAGTCCGGAGGAGCGATCTCATCACTGAAGATATCAGGCGTCAACCCCGTTTCTGTTATAGCTAATTTGTGTGGTTCTTGATCTAGCAGTAATTGTTCAAGGCATGAAGTCTTAGTTACAATGCGGCGGGCGTTTACAGTTAGTATTGTTATTTCTTCGATTTAGCGTTTCGTCTCGTCTTTAGACGATTTACAGTGTCGTCGTTTTTTTGCAATGGTACCCTCTCATCCTTTAAATCGTCCCAGACATAAGCGATGTCGTTATTATACCGCTTCGTGCATGCCAACGCTATTTTGTCCTTTTTTTCTCGGTTGGATTTTCCACTGTCTCGATTTCACGAGTTTTGCGAGAAAAATCCTCCCCTATAGACAGATCAGTTTCCTTGAGTTTGAAGCCATTCTTTATTATCAGTTTCATAATAGTTTCATAATAACTGGCCTTATTTGGTTGGGTGCAGGCCTGCCCAGCCTGTGAATTCTTTCAAACTGAACCGGCTCCAGCTCAAGAATACTTACTATGATATCGTTATGGACCGCGCGTTCAAGTTTTTCGCTTGTTTCATCCTTCGTTTCTTCTAGGCCGTAAACGATTAAGTTAGATCGTCGGCTGCGGTTCTCAAGTTCCTCAATTCGTTGCTCGAGCGTTTGGATTGTGCTAGTCATTGAAAAAATTTGGTCTTGGCAGAAAATACGTTTTTCTTCGAGTGCGCCTAGATCATCTAGTTTGTTGTCGATATCGACTAGTCTTTTTCGTAGTTTTTTTTTATATCCGTTGAAATTTCTTTCAGTTGTTTCATAATTTCAGTAAGTTCAGGTCCGGGATTGGTCTCTACGTCGCCCCCCAGCAACAACAGTCTTCCGAGAAACGATGCGCAGTCACGGGCAAAGTCACACAGTCGAGAGCACGGCAGCACCAACAAACAGCGGTCACTTGAGCAGATACATTTACCAAAAGTTTCCTCACCTGCACCATGAAGACGAAGCGGTTAGAACACCACATCGCTACGGTGCCGCCGTGCCCTGTGGCCGCCGCACCCGTGAGTGGCGAACTTAAAGGTGGGTCTAGGAGGCACGACCATGGCTGGACGCATGCGCCGAGATCCGACCGTGTCGACGATGGCTGTTGGCGTTGACAGTCTCGGGCGATCCGTGCGGGAGCCGTGAACACGTGGCTCGTCGTTGCATTTCTTCCGTCATCGCTTACAGGCAGCGGCTTAACGGTGATTGCAGTGCAAGATCGAAGTGGTAGGCCGAGTAGAATCTGCACGATGAAGACGAAGTGGTTAGAACGCCTCATCGCTACGGTGCCGCCGTGCCCTGTCGTGTTCTGCCGTGTCCTGCCGTGCCGTGCCCTGCCCTGTCGTGTTTGATCTACGCGGTCCTGTCGTCTTCTCTTCCCTAATGTATGTATATACTGTTTTCACCGCCCTATAATTTACCTCAGGTAGCTCTCAAGTTTTTATTAAGTAGCCAAGCTTAAGCTGGGCATGTCATCAACAGCAGAACCCGTTCGTTAGGCATGCTTTTCTGTGATATAGGTAGCGTTGTTTTCATTATCTGGATGTGATTATACGGTGCATATCTACTGTGCGCTTATTTGGTCCTTGTGGTTAAGATCAGCACCCACAAGCTCGGTCTGTTAGTTGCAATGTAATACTGGTCCTCCCGTTCTATTACTTATGCTGAACAGGTGCCTTTCAGCAAGTTCACTGCTTATTTTTTATATCATTACTTAATTTTCACAGCTACACTGCCACTTTTCCTGACTTTACGTACTCAAGCATTTGAATGTACTCAATCAGGGCAATTTCACCTGGAAACATTCTCTGTTCATCGATTATCTAGTGTTTTACCTGTCCAGCATCCAGAGTACCCTTTCCCGACCTTTTGGGAACCCTGTTTATTAAATGGCAAAGTTCTGCCGTACGCCGTTTTAGGCCTGACATTTTTCAATTGGCACGTGCAGAATTATCCTGCTGGTATACCTTTTTTTATGTTGTAGTACAATATTCTAGTTTATGTCTCTATTCCCACACTTCTATGCTTCTGGCAGGATCCTTCGAAATTGTGCTCCCCTAAGAACTCAAAAGACTACAGAGGCAGCGAAACAGCGGTCAACAAAGTGACTTGCTTCGGCGAGCGTCGCTGAATCGAATGCCGCGGCTCTGCTGTGCAGGCTTTTATCTTTCCGCGCGAGAGTTTGTGGAACCGTCGATTCACATCCAGAACATTGTAGATCACAGAAGATTATTCTGTGCTAGCGGAGTTAGGGCTAAACACTCTGCTTATCTGAATGAGATAGCCCGTGCGGCATAAACATAAAGAATGGAACAAGCGCTTCGCATGGGACACAGATCACAGATCCGGGCGCGGCCGGGCAATTAAAAACAAACAATAAATAAACAAACCTTATATGGTTCGCGGCATTACCCCCCTCTAAGAATGCATCGACCCAATGCTAAAATAAAACTTAGGTCCGAACAAATAACAACAACAATACAACAACAGAAAAGTTCGTCATCTTGCGAAGTACGGTTTGAGGCGAACCACGTGGACGACTTCGGGTCGCGTGCGTCGTCGTGATGTGCCGGAATCACCACTGGGGATCACATCGTAGGTTAATTGGCTTCAGGGGCTTCATGTCACAGCACAACTTGATTTATAAAGAACATGGCGACTTCTTGTGCTTAACCTTAAAGGAATAGCGGCGGTCTCTGCGTAGCGCATCATGTAGTCTGTCGCTACGACAATCCACTTGTTTTCTGATCGTGACGTAAGAACGGGCCTAGAAGGTCCATTCTAATCAGTTGAAAGGGCCTCGACGGGATGGCGATCGGTTTCAGAAATCCGGCGGGTCTTGTCGGCGGCGTTTTTCGTCGCTGGCAGTCACGGCAACTCCGAACGTACTGGGTGACGTCGGATGTAACGCGGGGCCAGAAGTACTTCGCCTTAATTTTTGCAATAGTACGAGCTGTGCCGACATGTTCGGAAGACGGGTCGTCGTGGCACGCTTCCAAAATTTCTTCACAAAGGTCTGCGGGTATGACAAAAAGATAATTAGTTCCCGTTCCGGGGCTGAAATTATTCTTCACGAGGGCGGAGTTTTTGATTCTGAATGCTGGTAAGTTCCGCTTGAACGCTCTAGGCACGGCGACATTTCGTCCTTCGAGGTAGTCGACCATTACGCGCAAGTCGGGGTTGGGACGCTGCTGGGTGGCTAGGTCGCTCTGCGTAACAAACCCGAAGAACGCGGTGCCTTCATCTGAGTCTTGTGGTGGTGGGTCAACATGGGCGCGGGACAGGCAGTCGCGCCGGAGTGTTTCCTGCCGGATTTGTAGACAATTGTAACGTCGAACTCTTGCAGGCGCAAACTCCAACGCCCAAGACGGCCAGAGGGGTCCTTCAAGTTTGTGAGCCAACACAGCGCATGGTGGTCTGTCACAACCTTGAACGGTCTACCGTACACGTATGGGCGAAATTTTGAAATGGCCCTTATGATTGCCAGACACTATTTTTCGGAGGCGGAGTAGACCACGGCTTGCATAGGCGATTACATTTTCCCACCCGCTTTGCTTTTGGACTAAGACGGCCCCTAAAGCTATATCGCTGGTGTCCGTGTGCATTTCCGTTTCGGCGTTTTCGTCGAAATGAGCGAGCAGGGGTGGGTTTTGCAGGCGTTGTTTCAGGTCGCAGAATGCTTTTTCTTGAGCGTTTTCCAAGGCGAAAGGGATGCTATCTTTTTTAAGGCGTGTGAGTGGCCCTGCGATGCATGCGAATCTCGCGACGAAGCGCCGGTAGTATGCGCACAGTTCGAGAAATCTTCGCACGCTCTTTTTGTCTTTTGGTCTTGGGCAGTGCGCTATGGCTGATGTTTTCGCTGGGTCAGGAAGGACTCCCGCGGTGTTGACGACGTGTCCCAAAAACTTCAGTTCCTCGTAAGCGAAGCGACACTTTTAGGGCTTCAGCGTTAACCCCGACGAGCGAATAGCCTCAAGTACAGACTCCAACCTTGCAAGGTGTTCGTCGAACTTCCGGGCGAAAACCACAACGTCGTCAAGGTATATGAGGCAGGTGTGCCACTTCAGGCCAGCTAGCACACTGTCCATGACCCGTTGAAACGTGGGTGGTGCCGTGCACAGCCCAAACGGCATCAGCTTGAACTCGTATAGACCGTCCGGAGTTTTAAATGCAGTCTTCTCTCTGTCTCTCTCGTCCACTTCAATTTCCCAGTATCCGGTCTTCAGATCCATCGATCAGAAGTACTTCGCGTGGCAGAGGTGGTCGAGGGCATCGTCGATTTGTGGAAGGTGGTACACTTCCTTTTTGGTGATTTTTTTAGTCTCCGGTAGTCAACGCAGAACTTTAAAGGACCGTTCTTTTCTTTCACGAGTACGACCGGCGCAGCCCACGGAATTTTCGATGGCTGTATTATGTCGTCGCTGAGCATGTCGTCGACTTGAGTGCGGATGGCTTCCCGCTCGTGGGAAGTGACGCGGCACGGTGACTGTCGAATAGGTCGGGCTCCATCTTCGGTTATTATTCGGTGCTTCGCTAGAGGTGTCTGACGTAGTTTCGAGTTCGACGAAAAACACTCGCTGTAGTGACGCCGCAAAGCCAATGGTTTGTTCCGTTGTTCCTGCGGTAGCGCCGCATTCACGTCGAAAGAATACAGAAACTTGCAGGTATCTTCGGGTGCGCGTTCAAAGTCGGCGACTGCGATCACGTCACTTGCTGGTTTCGTTTCTTCGAGGAATGCAATTGTAGCGCCCCTGTTAAAATGCTGGTACTCGTCGGTGAAATTGGTTACCAGAACGTGGGATTTGCGTTGCTTAAACCGCACAATGCCTCTTGCGACAGACACACCGCGGTCGAGAAGCAACCTTTGGTAACTCTCTACGATAGCGTCGGCATTAGGAGCAGCACCTTTACAGTAGACGGTGATCATCAAGCTTGCGCGGGGTGTCAGGGTGACATGATCATCGGCGATCCTTACAGGTGCATGGTGTTCGGGGTTCGGTTCCGGTGACAGAGTGATCGGAGGAAAATGTTATCGACTTTGTCTGCACATAAATTACTGCGCCATTGTCTGTCAAAACGTTCATTCCGAGAATTACGTCGCGGGATCAGTTTGGCAAAACGACGAACACTGCAGGGTACGTCGTGCCGTATATGGTGACGTGCGATGTGCACGTTCCACTTGGCGTCACGAGGTGGCCTCCTGCTGTGCGTATGTGCGGACCGTCCCATCTCGTCATACGAACCATCTAGTAGCTGGTTCCTTCGGAAGTTTCCCTCAGGATAGCTGGTGCTCGATGGGAAGCAGTCGCACCTGCTAAAGCGAATGATCAGAGGCATTGGGGTCGAAACGTCCTCAACCTATTCTCAAACTTTCGATGGGTGTGTGGGAGGCCTTCTCGGTTTGAGGCCTCCCGCTGCGATGAGAGTGCCAAGTGGGCCACTTTTGGTAAGCAGAACTGGCGCTGTGGGATGAACCAAACGCCGGGGTAAGGCACCCGAGACGGGACGCTCATGAGACCCCATGAAGGGAGTTGGTTGCTTAAGACAGGAGGACGGTGGCCATGGAAGTCGGAACCCGCTAAGGAGTGTGTAACAACTCACCTGCCGAATCAACTAGCCAAGAAAATGGATGGCGCTCTAGCGTCGCGCCTATCCCCGGCCGTCGCTGGCAGAAGTGCAACCGAAAACATATGGGAGTGCTACGCCGCGACGATTAGGAGGGCCGCTGCGGTGAGCGTTGAAGGTGTCGGGCGTGAGGCCGCCTGGAGCCACCGCTGGTGCAGATCTTGGTGGTAGTAGCAAATACTGAAGTGAGAACCTTGAGGACTGAAGGGGAGAAGGGTTCCATGTGAACAGCAGTTGAACATGGGTCAGTCGGTCCTTAGGGAAAGAAGAAATCCTTTCAGAAGCGGGCGCGTTTGTGTAGCTCAGTCTGTGAATCGGAGACGCCCCGCTGCAACCAAAAGGAAATCGGGTTAACAGTCCCGAACCCGGCTACTGAGATCGGTCCTTCGGGACCCAGTGTTGCAACGCAAATTAGCTCGGAGACGCCGATGGGAGCCGCAGGAAGAGTTTTCTTTTCTCTGTAAGGAGATCGAGTCCCTGGAATGGGTTCAACCCGAGATAGGGACGGTGGCTCCGTAGAGCAGTGCGGCTCTTGCGCTGTCCGCGGCGCTCCTGTCGTCCCTTGAAAATCCCAGTCAGAGAGTGTGATTTTTGTGCCAGACCGTTCCCACATCCGCAGCAGGTCTCCAAGGTGAACAGCCTCTAGTCGATAGACCATCGTAGGTAAGGGAAGTCGGCAAAACGGATCCGTAACCTTGAAAAAAGTGTTGGCTCTGAGGGCTGAGCCGGTCGGGCTGGGGTCCGGAAGCAGGAATGGCACTGCACCGGGACTGAGCGAGGCTCGCCGCCGTAAAAAGCGGTGCGGCCGATCCCGGACCAGCGTCGGGACCTTCCTGTGGAAAGCCACAGCTGTGCTTGTTTCCATGGGCTTCGTGCCTGGAGGTTCTTGCTTCGGCCGGCAGAAAACAGCCAATTCAATACTGGCACGGACCGGGGGAATCCGGCTGTCTAATTAAAACAAACCATTGCGAGGGCCGCTGGTCGTTGCTTACGCAATGTGATTTCTGCCCAGTGCTCTGAACGGCGGGAGTGACTATGATTTTCTTAATCCACGTGGAAGCAGGGATAACGAACAGATTTACCCAATGGCCGTGATCAGTAACGCGCTCCTTTAATCCAGCGTTGGAGGAGGCCGGGGTGTCAAAGTTGCCTGTAACTACGTCACTCGACGGTACACACCTGGGTGTCCCATCGAGTTCCCATCTCTACATAACTTTCTTCAGCTTAGACGCAAATGGTCCGCTGATTACGGAGTAGTGGGCTCCCGTGTCTACGAGGGCGACTACATCAAAGCCGTCGATGCGCACCTTCACGTCGGGTGCCGCCTTCCTCGAGTTTCGGGTGCGTCGGGGCGTCGCATCTTGGCTTGTGCGTGTTGATGGTCGGGCACTGTGCGTCGTCGTTGTCGTCGTCTTCTCAGCGGACGTCTCGGTCAGGTCGGGTCCGTGTCGCGCCGTATTGCTGTCGTCGTGTTCGGCAGTCTCGTCAGGGTTAGGTCGGGTCGTCGGGATGAGGGCATGTCGTGAATCACTATCTTCGGCGCGTCCTTGCGTCGTTGGAGGGTTTCCGGTTTTTCGCCGTAGAGCAACTTCACCTCCAGAAGTTGCTGCTTTTAGTATCCCCCGCGCGGGCTGGGGACCTTCCACAGGCAAAGTCAGCGTTGCTACGGTGGTTCGGCGATTGGTATGGGTAGGGCGAAGGCGAAGGGTTGAAACGCGCTGGGCCACGGCTGGTTTCAGATAGATACTCGTCGATTTCGCGTGGTCGTTGGCCAGGGAGAGGGCGAGGTGTGTCGACGGAGAAACCACGCAGTATGGGCAGCGACGGTAGATATGGTCGGCCTCTCCGCAGTGGTAGCACAGAGGACGATTATCAGGAGTTCGCCATACGTCCGTATTCCTCGGCGTCTGGTTTCGGGCTACCGGGGGTCGGGCGGGTGACAGTGGGCGGCGGTACGGCAAGGCTTCTTGACGGCGTGTTGTTGCTGGGCGGGGCCGACGAACAGCCGCGGAGTGTATCATAGCTTGTGGCTCTCAGGGTACTTCGGATGGCGTAGAAGTTCCCAACGCTTCTTGTACTTCTTCTCTAATCACGTCGGTAAGGGTAGCGACTTGGGGCTGTGGCCGCGTGGGGAGAAATTTCCGCAGCTCCTCTATCACTAGTGCGCGGATGGTCTCGCGTAGGCTTTCAGCCGTAATCCGCATGTTGTCGATGTAGTTCGCATTAGCCGCGCCAACAAAGCTCCGCTCGTACTGCTTAGCACGCATTTCGAGGGCCTTCTCAATTATAGTGGCTTCGGTAACGAATTCGGCGAATGTTTTGGGCGGGTTTCAGATAAGTCCAGCAAACATGTTCCTCCTTTACACCGCGCATTAAGAAGCGTACCTTCTTTTCTTCTGTTATATGGGGGTCCGTGCGGCGTAATATTTGCTTCATCTCATCAATGAAGATCACAACCCCTTCGTTGGGGTGTTGCGTGCACGTTTCCAACAAGAGGGCGGCTCGTTGTTTTCGCACGACGGTAGCGAGTGTTTTGAGGAATTCGCTCTTAAAGAGAGTCCAGTTGGTTAGGGAGCTTTCATGGTTCTCAAACACACGTTTGGGCCGTATATTCTAGATAGAATAAAACATGGCAGAAGGTTTCTTCGTCATCCCACCTGTTAAAGAGGCGGACGCCCTCCACTTTCTCCAACCAGTACTGAGGATCTTCTCCGGGGGATCCGCGGAACGATGGTGGTTCCTGTGGTGTAGTGGCGCCCTCTAGTGGAGCGCCCGCGAACTGCGTGCGCTTGGTTGTATGAATTGTAACTAGATGTCGTTGCTGTGGACGCACGTGACGGGTCACGTGCGTATGCGTCTCGGTGCCGTCTTGTTGAACAATAAACGCTCTCTTTGGGTTCTGGTCTTGGTACGAGCAGGCCGCACTCTTTCTTCTTGGGCTTGTGGGTGGGCCCGGCGGCCGTCCCTCGCTCCGTCGCTGCCGAGGCCGCTCGCCGTCGCCCACGACACAACATCTTTTTGGCGACGAGGATGGGATCATTTTCTTCTGCTGCGACGACATCGTCGACGGGTCCGGCAGAATGAAAACGTGAGTGCGTTTGACCTCGCTCGAGTGTGACTGTCCGGCGCGTCTGGCAGTCGCGAGGCCTAGCGTTCTTTGTGCTGACGCTTGTCGAACCGTCGTTTAGGCCTCGCCCTACTTCGTTCTTCTGCTTCTGCTCCTGCATCTATCTCCTTCCTGCGTGGCAGCATGGGCCTCTTGGATAACCTGCCCGTTTTCCTCGAATTGCCGGGGCCGCCTCCGATTCCGTGGCATAACTGGAAAAAATTGTTTCAGGCCCATCTCGAGGCGGCTGGCGGCAGCGACTGGAATGACGGACGACGCGCGTCGGCGCTCGTCAGCGTTTTGGGTAGGGAGGGGCAACGAAGGTATTTTGCTGAGGCGGAGCAGGACGAAGCAAGGAGGGACGCCGCCAGTAACGTGACCGACGTTAATGTAACCAGCCCTATCGGGAGTTACTCCGCGACCGACTCAAGTTTGACCGCATCATCGGCTTCGGCCGTTTCGAAATACGACCAACTCGTGGAGCAGCTAGACAGGCTCTTCGCCGCGTCTACAAACACGCTTGTTGAACGACACGAGTTCACAAGTCATCGTCAATTACAGGGGGAAAGTTTTTTAGAATACGTGACCGCTCTATAGGAGAAAGCCGTACGTTGCAAGTTCGGTCTGATGTACGCGGAACGCGTCCGAGACCAAATTATTCATGGAACGTCTAACCCCCAAGTTAGAGAAAAGCTGCTCGCGCATGGTGAAAAGTTGTCTTTGGAGAAAGCTGAAGAGATTGGTCGGAGTTTTGAATTCGTTGTCGCTGGCGAATCAAGCCTTCGGTTCGCATCATCATCAAGTACAAGCGGTAGGACGGCGCGGAGAACGTGGCGTCGCAGAAGATGGCAGTCGGGGAAGCCGGCGCGCTCAAGATGACGGCACAGGAATTCAAGATGGCATGGGCCGGCGGGGAAGCCGACGCGCTCAAGATGGCGGCACAGGAATTCAAGATGGCCTGGCCAGCCGGGGAGGCCGTGACGTCATTCCACCGTGTTCGGGAAGGCAAGATGGTGGCCCCCAAGATGGACGTTTCCATTCGCAGTCAGCTGCAGAGTTTCGCGGTACAGTCCAGGCGAAGAAGTTTGCAGGCAAGCTTCAGTTGTGCGAACGATGCGGAAATAAATGGCATAATTCAGCATTTCAAAATTGTCCAGCCCGAAATCGGCGCTGCAACTCTTGTAACAATTGGGGACATTTCGCGTCGATGTGTCGCAAGCCGGCACCAGTGCATCGAGTTTCTTCGGAGGAAGCTACGGGCTTCGCTCCGGCACCGGAACCTGTACAGCATCCAACATCCACGGGGATCAACTCATCTTCGAGATCTTCCGTCTTAACAGTCAGCACTTCTTCGAGGAAGGACTTAGTCGTCCAAGCGGAAGTCAGCGTCAACAATCCTCCGAGAAAGGACTTAGTCGTACAAGCCGAAGTCAGTGGAGTGACCATGCAACTCTTGGTCGATACCGGAGCATCCGTGTCGTTGATGACTACCGAAGATTTCAAGCGTCATTTCAGTAAACAGCATGCCTTGTCGAAGGCCTCCGTCGAATTGTGGAATTTTTCCAAGCAGCGTATCGGCATCCGCGGCTCATTCCAAGCTCCTGTTCAAGTCTTGCAACGGTCTTGCTCCGTCACATTCTACGTCACAGACAAAGGGACATCGCTTTTGGGACTCGACGCCATCCAGCAATTGGGTATTCAGATCGACGGTGCGTCTCTTACGTGTCGACTAGCATCGATGTGTGTAGTGCAGTGTCCCGTGAACGTGCCCTCGGGTTTCGAACATCTCTTCAACGGCGAGTTGGGTCTTGTCAAAGACGTCTCGCATAAGATCCAACGGCGGCCAGGTGTGACTCCAGTTGCATCTAAGCTACGACGATTGCCTCTTGCTCTCCGTGATCCAGTGTCCAGCGAGCTGCGACGCCTGGAGGACAATGATGTCATTGAACGTGTCGACGCCTCGTAGTGGGTTTCGCCACTCGTCGTCGTCCGGAAAAGGAACGGTGACATTCGGCTGTGTGTTGACCTCCGGGAACCGAATAAGGCAATTATCATTGATGGGTATCCTTTACCGCATGTTGAAGAGCTGTTTGTTTTTCTAAGCTCGACTTAGCGTCGGCTTATCATCAGTTGTTGCTGGAAGAGGGAAGTAGGGACTTAACTACCTTCGTGACTCATGAAGGCTTATTCAGGTTTAAGAGGGTGTGTTTTGGTCTGGCGTCGGCGCCTGCGGTTTTTCAAAAAATGATGTCTCAGATCTTGAAGAATTGCAAAAATGTCGTTTGCTATCTTGATGATATTCTTGTGTGGGGAAAGACTCAGTCAGAGCATGACGCGAGCTTGGTTGAAGTCTTAACATGTATAGCAAACAGTGGCATGAAGTTGAACGACAAATGTCTTTTTTCGGTCAAGGAACTTGATTTTTTGGGTCACAAGATTTCGGCTGAGGGCATCTCACCTTTGGACAGCAAAGTAAAAGCTATAGTTCATGCTCCCGCTCCTACGGACATAAAGTCACTGCAATCATTTTTAGGTCTTGCAGGATACTATGCTAAGTTCATAAAGAACTATGCAGAGATAGTTGAACCACTTCGCCTCATGCTCAGGAAGGGTGAGACGTTTTGTTGGTCTGATGATGCTCAGCGCAGTTTCGATCAGTTGAAAACGTGCCTCACGTGTTCTCCTGTCGTGAAGGTCTTTAATCCTGACTTGCCTGTAGTAGTTACTACCAACGCATCTCATGTGGGAATTGGCGCGGTACTACAGCAGCGGTATGGTTGTAGGCTTGAAACAGTAGCCTTTGCTTCTAGAACTTTGTCCGAGACTGAGAGAAAATACTCTGTGGGAGAGCGCGAAGCGCTGGCTTGTTTGTTCGCGTGCGAAAAGTGGCCCATTTTTCTTTGGGGCAGACGGTTCACACTTAGAACTGACCATCAGGCTGTAGTTGCTTTGTTAGGCGCAGGAGACTCAGATTTCACGGTGGTCAGCGCGTTTGCTGTATTACAATTTTAACATCGAGTACTGCAAAGGGTCAGAAAATCTGGTAGCTGACGCTCTATCGAGATTACCCATTCAGACCGGTCAAGAACTTGTTAAGGAGGAAGAGATAGTGTCACTAGTAACATCAGTAGTCGATAAAGAAACCGTGCAGCTGGCAACGAAGGCAGATGTGACGTTGCAGAAGGTAGCAGAGTATGTCTCTAAGGGTTGGCCTGATAAGAAAAAGGTACACAGTGATTTAACTGCTTACTTTCATGTAAGGGATGAAATTTCTGTTGTGGACGGATTACTCATGCGTGATGACCGTGTAGTCACTCCTTGTGTACTGGCACCTACGTTCCTCGAGTTGGCACATGAAAATCATCAAGGAATAGTACGTACGAAACAACTTCTCCGGGAACGTTACTGGTGGCCTCAAATGGATCGCAATGTTGAAGAACATGTAAAGCATTGTCACGTTTGTCAGCTGGCAGACAAGTCTGCTAAGCCTCATGTAGCTCCGTTGCAGCCAGTGGAATGGCCTGAAGGGCCTTGGCAAAAGTTGGGAATGGACATCGTCGGTCCGTTAGATGTGTCGTACCCCCGATTTCTTGTTACACTAGTCAATTACTACTCTATGTGGCCTGAGGTTCTGGGCACAAATTCCATTTCAACTGAGGATGTCATTAAGTTGTTTTGTATCATCTTGACGAAACAGCGTAAAAAACGGGGACACTAGGAGAGAAAGACAACAGGACGACGCTGTTGTCCTGTGTCTTTCTCTCCTAGTGTCCCCGTTTTTTACGCTGTTTCGTCAAGATGATACATAACCAGTACCAACTCGCCCAAATGTTGATCCTTCTACATTAAGTTGTTGGACTGGTCTTTCAGTCGGGAAGGGCTCCCTGAGGTTTTAGTGACGGATATTGGACCCCAGTTTGTCTCCAAACAAATGCAAGAGTATCTAAAGGAGAAATGTATACGCCACGTGTTCTCGTCGAATTATTACCCTCAGGCTAACGGCCAGATTGAACGGTTTAACAGAGTTCTCAAAGAACATTTACAGGTAGCCAGACTTGAAGGCAAGGATGCTTCGAAAAGCATTACACAATTTCTTGGGTCGTATAGGGTCACACCACATTCAGTGACAGGTCTTTCTCCAGCTTTTTTGCTACATGGACCTCAGCCTCGTTCCAAAGTGGATATTAGCAACTTCAGGATACGTAAAAAGGCAGCAGAATCGGACAATTTCCTGCCTCATGTTCGGAATCAGGTCTTCACGAAGCAGCATCAAGCTAAACAGTACTTTGACAGAAGGAAAGGTGCGCAGCAGACCCGCATAAAGGTGGGAGATGTCGTCAAAGTAAAATTCCGTAAGCAAGGATTTCTGAAGTATAGTAAGCCGTTGACAGTGCAAGCTCAGGTTGCACCTTTCACCTTTAGCTCAGTGATGGAAAGATCTGGAACGCTTCAAAACTCACAGTCGTTCCGAAGGGAATCGAGGTTGGCTCAGCACCGTATTCCTTTGACAAAGTTGAACTCTCGTCGAGGCATACAGAGTTTTTGTACTCTTTGTCTAACTTGGACATTTGTGACAGTCAGTCCCCTAGTCTACAGTTGTCAGAATGGACAAGCCCCAGGGTTCAGACAGACCCTGATCTGTCGGAGGTTTCTACCAGTGCAAGGTCTGAATCCGTTGTCCCTCGGGAACCATTAGAATGTCAGGAAAAAAATAGTGAACAAATAGATCCAAATAACCATGTAGACAAAACAAGGGAAAATGAGGGGGCGTCTGGGTCGTCAAATATTGCAAGTTCAACGTCTACGCGTCCGCGCCGTAAGACTAAGCAGCCTCAGTGGCTTCGCGAATATGTGCAGTAGGGGGTATACGTACGGTTCATGCTTTGCGTCAATGTTGGACGTGTCATGTCCTGGGTTGAATCGTATATCATCATTGAAAATGTTTTTGGACGGGTTTTTTTTTGGGACTTATAGAACTGTCGTGAGCGACTGATAGCCTGTTGTGTGAGTCAAGTGAAAGGAAGACGCAGACATTCTTCAAAGCACGGGAGAATGATGTGGAGTGTGCATTTAAGATGCTGCATGTATATCGCAGAGTGTGCGAACTTCTTTTGCACGGGGAGATAATGTGGTGTAGTGGCGCCCTCTAGTGGAGCGCCCGCTCACTGTGTGCGCTTGGTTGTATGAATTGTAACTAGATGTCGTTGCTGTGGACGCACGTGACGGGTCACGTGCGTATGCGTCTCGGTGCCGTCTTGTTGAACAATAAACGCTCTCTTTGGGTTCTGGTCTTGGTACGAGCAGGCCGCACTCTTTCTTCTTGGGCTTGTGGGTGGGCCCGGCGGCCGTCCCTCGCTCCGTCGCTGCCGAGGCCGCTCGCCGTCGCCCACGACACAACAGTTCCCGGGGCTGCTGCAGGACGATTTGCGACGCTCGTTCTTGCACCATGGTGTTGGTTGCAGCGTTCCTTCTATTGGGCCCTTCTGGCAGATGACCAAGCTCGGGTAGCAATGCTTGCATTCGGAGGCTGGCTCTAGTTGGACTGGGCTGGCGGCTTGCAGAGTTCGTCATAAAAAGTGCGTACCCCGCACCTTCACCAGATGTCATGAAGCCAAGGACGACGCAGTTGTCTTGAAGGAGAAACAAGTTTATTGGAGCGAACTTGTGCTTCTCTAACATCTCAAAGAATACACAGGTGGCGAAGCAGCGGTCAACAAAGTTACTTGCGTCGGCGAGCGTCGCAGAATCGAATGCCGCGGCGTCTGCTGTGCAGGCTTTTATCTTTCCGCGCGAGAGTTTCTGGAACCACCGATTCACATACAGAGAATTGTAGATCACAGAAGATTATTCTGGGCTAGCGGTGTTAGGGCAAAACACTCTGCATATCTGAATGAGATAGCCCTTTTGGCATAAAAATAAAGAATGGAACACGCGCTTCCCATGGGACACACATAAGAGATCCGGGCGCGGCCGCGCATTGAAAACAAACAATAAATAAACAAAACCGTATATGTTTCGCGGCAATATATATCACAGGGAATGCAGCGAGCGCTGTGAAGCCCGTTATAATATTTATATTCATAGGACATGTAAAGCGGACTCCTTCATGTTGTGCAACGGATTTAAGTATTTCTACAGATATAGCAGAAAAAGCGGTTATCGCAGGGTACACATCTATTTATACACCCTTTGCGAGAAAATGTATACTCAAACCTTGCCGGTGCTACGTATATAGTTTTGGATAAAAACCGCACAAGAAGTTCACGACCAATAACGAAAGGCTGCCTGGTCCGAATTATTCCATTCTCAAAGCGCTAGTATACTTTCGGCTTTTTATGCTGTTCTGTCTCTTCAGCGATAGCATGCCTTCGGGCGTCCGCATCACTGTCTAGCCTAACTCACTACTTCCCTGCTATTGTTAATGCCTATGGTGGGATTAGGTAGATACTGCTGTCGACAAATTAGGTAGCGCCTCCTCAAAAGAGTTACATCTGCTGATTTACGAGCCTCTTGTTGTACTCCCCCTCTCCCTCTACCGTCGACTACTCCTCTCGCACCCTTTGTTTTATGCTGCTGAAATTCCCGCTGAGCGTTTATTAATCACCAATGCACTTTGCAATACTATGCAATACACTTCATTCTGTCATCAAATAAAACTTTATTACAGTGGTTCTCAACCATGAGTACACCGTGTACCCCTTTTCGGCTTAGGAAAGTGATGGGGCACCCCAGGCCCTAATGTATCTTATTTGGTGTCTTAATGTCAAATATTTTGCGCTTTCAACTTACGTGGCCCACCCACTTATTCAATGCCCGACTTTTGTGTCTGAATTTTTTGACGCGTGTCATACTGTAAAAAATTTGCTCTTGAACAGTCTTCTGAACAAATGCATACTTCCTTCCGTCTTTCTTTTTTTCTTTCATTTCTGGTGCGCTGTCCAAAAAAAATTCCCCGCATTTCCCCGAGGGGAAGAATGTGAAAGTGCGAATGCACGAGTTGAATTTGCGCGGTTCGGTAATGTTCGCGAAAGAGAGATCACACACACACACACAACTACAGAGAAAGAAAGATGCATTATTCACAGACACCTATTTGTGTTGTCGTTGTACTTGATTGCTAGAGCGGATCTCAGCTTTGAAATTTCGTGTCAATACTCCTTTAAGCGGGTGCATTAGCCCTTCTCACGCCCGATTCCTGGCCAATCCCCCACGTGGGTATGTGCCATGTCAGCGGCCAGGCAGCGCGCGCCCATCTCCCCCCGTTGCCAAGGAAGACGAGGAGCGCGCGCACCCGCAGCTGTTGCTACGGACGGCGGCGGACGCTTCAGGCTCGCTTAAGAAGTGCATTCGAACGTAAAACACGTTAAAATCGTGCTTCGCGGAGAAACTAAACGTACATGTCACGCGCCGAAGCCCTCTTTTTGAATTGCCAGGAAGGTCTGCAATAATGGAGGAAAAAAATGGCAGGGGTAAATGTTTTGGGGGAGGCTTTCCGGACCCCTACATAGTCTCGCGGATCCCCCTGTGTCCGCGGACCCCATTTGACAACCACTGTGTGAGAAAAGTCCACAGCTTAGTGTAAAAAACGGACACGATGGTCAGGGAAGGGAGGCGTTTTCAAAGGGAAAGGCACATCCGTAATTTATATCTCAGAATGCGTTCCAGTATGCAGAGCAGTACGGTGGGGCTAACCGTTAGGCGGAGCTGACTGTTAATAAACTTTTGGCTCGTAACCTCTAGTAGGCGACTGCTAACAAATTATTCCAGTTGTCCAAACAATCGAATTATAAATAGCATTTACCCGACTGCTGAAGGATTATATTTCTTGCGCTAGAACTGATGAAAATACTACACTGCTGATATTTAAGCACGTCCTCTGGCAATCTACAGAGGGAACTGGATAGTACCAGGCCGAACTCTACTGCTTTATTGTTCAGTGTGATGGAGGTTACACCGAGGGGATTGCCATTTCAGCATCAACAAAAAAAAGGAAAGTTGGGTAAGTTTACCGCCCAGACAGTTTAGAACTTCTTGTTGGGCGAGTTGGTGCCTCTTGGTGAAGGAACACAGGGTTAGCGCAAAAAATTAACCATACAAAGGGTGTCCCGTCGGTCCTGTGTCTGGTGTCTTTGTTCGCGCAAAGCACGCGTTCATTCGCACAGAAAGTTATTACCCTTGTTTTTAAGTACTGCTTGCGACAACATTGGGGCTGGGCAGAAATGTAGCAGCTAAATCGAAACTGCTTGCGTGGTTTTTATAACTATGGGGCCTACCTCCTCACTGTTGCTCTAAAATACGGCTACGTTTATTGGGAAAAAGCAGTATTTATATTAAACAGAATTGCTTTTATATATAAAGGTCACATAAAATGGCAAAATGTAGTTAGCGCTTCGCTAAGAGCTCAGCGAGCATGTTTGTAAACCCATTCGGGTTTTGATTAAGTTGCAACGGAACTGAACCTGAACCAAATGAATTTCATAGAACCCGAACAATGACCGAACTGATATTTTTTTTCCGTTTCATACACTGCATTTTTGTGTGTATTCAGTTGAGTTTTTTTATTGTATATTCTATGTACATTATATGTATTTCCACTAGGATTTCCTTTAAAATATTATCTGAAATCTTAGTAATATAAACGTAATTGTCTAGACGGTTATGCTATGAACTCTGTTTTCATTGAATCTCCTCTTTGCTGTACTTTGTAAAATCACGCATATTGATTTTGAAGAAAAAAGTTCAGGACGCCGACCATAAGCTCTTTCTAGTTAAGAAGCTAGAAATAATTTGTTGTCGGCGTCCTGGTCTGTCATATTCAAAATGGTCTGTCTTATTCTGTCTTATTCAGACGGGCTTTCGTCACACCCTTGACTGCAAGTATATTATTAATATAGGAGGCCCATTTGCAGTCTGACTCTGGGACCTCCTTTAGTATAAGCGAACAGTTCTCCATCTACTATTTACATTAAAATCTTTTAACTGACTTTGGCTGCGTTCAACGAGGCCCTCGCGTCTTCTTCTATAGAAGAAACTTCTCGAGGAGCTAGAAGGAATATTTGAGAAAATGGTTCTCTCACGAATAAAACAAAAACTGTGGTTTACGAATGTTTCTCCTGAGGGGAATTCTTTGTGAGAGTAACGTACAACCTAGATACATGAACGCTTAAATGGATGCGGAAGGTGTGCTACAGCGCACCGTTTTTAAGAAAAGCATTGCGTGATAGGGTGAGGGAACATGGACAGAGTGGGCACAATACATCTGTGTAGAGGCTTTCGTGACGTACATTTTCCGAATAAGTTTCCCTGGCCCTAAAGCAGACCCATCTGCAACAGCAGACGAGCTCACGCGATCGCCAGCCACAAAAAGCAAAGCAATCAAAAAGTTTCTTCCGTGAAATAAAAAAAAAGGAAGAGCTGATGAAAACTGAACACTTCACGGAAGGATTACAGGTATAAAGAAACGGTACAGCGGAAGTCACAAAATACGAAGTGCAAAGCAAGCACGCTGACAGGCGCAAAACATGTGGTCAGGTGACAACCCATTTATAATACTAATGAAAAAAGCATGAGGGATCGCAGGGGCAGTTCGCAAGTTCACAGAAGTACTCGGGAGGAATGTTTGAACAGCAAAACCACTTACAAAAATATTGTTTACACAAACAGCGGATGCCGGCATGAAACTAAACATTAACGGTCACCAGTAAGGGTCGAGAACTTTCTGTGTACATGACCATAGCCAGAGCCTGTCACAGCGGAATGGAAGCAGGTAAACAATATGTTAAAAATAGATATTAGAGGTAAATGAATTGTCTAAAAAGCAGAGCGGTAGGGTAAGTACCGCGGTCATTGCGCGTTCGTGGTCACCAACCCCATTCGCTGGATTTCGGCTCGCAGTGAATGGTCTCACCTCTCAACGAGAGTAGGAGGGGGGAGCAGAGTCGTACTTGGGAGGCAGCTGCGACGCAGTGTAAATACGAAATGTTGGGTGGAAATTTCGGTGGCTTATAAGTGTTCGGTATAGAGTATGAAACCAACTTTAACAGAGCAAGTGGAATTGGTTTAGGTATAGCAAACGCCATATTTTTCCCAACGTGCCATCATTGCTACAAGACGCAGATTAAAAGTTGTAATTTAGTACAATTTGAAAATTATTTGATGGTATGACGAGTGAAATCCAGATTCTAATATCGTAGCTCTGATGTGGTCAAAAGAGTTCCCGGGATGGTTAACATGTTTTGTCAGAGGAAGAGATGGCGACGTTTTCGAATGGGAGATGTGAATTTTAAACCTTGCCCTCAATGACATTTTGTGTTTGCGGATGTATTGCGGGCCCCACACCATGCGCTAGAGTAAATCTAGGGCTTTTTGAACAGTACCGTTAAAGTTCCCTATAATTATTAAAAGAATGGCCGAAACCGTTTAGCGTTTGTAATCGTTGTGCCCATGTACTACAATGTAGTTAGAATGGACACTTGTGGCAAGGATTGCACCCTCCTGTAATCTGGGTCCTTTTTTGTCTTAGGTAAGGAAAGGCAGACTTTTACTGTTGGTCCTGTACAAAAGCCGTAGGGCTCCGGTCAAACATGTTTAATGCGCTTACTTGGGCAAGAAACATTATGAAAATTTTCAGGTATAGACGAGACTGCTAATAGATACGTAGTGCATTGGGACTATGTTGGGTTGGGGAGTGCATGTGAAATTTGGGGATCTTTGAGAAGGTCTGAGCGATTCAGGCTTTGTGCTCAGTGAAGGGCAATGACAAATATTTCTACGGGGCATTTTTTGTGTCAAAACTGCACTGGGTAATACCTGACAATTGACAATTCGGTCAACTTCTTTTAGCAGATTCGTCGAAAACTATAGCCTTGACTTGCAAATTTGGCAATGTTTGACGTGACTGGTTTAAAAATTGGTACGTTTCACGCCTATTTTAGTGATCAGTTTGCATTCTGTGACGGCGACGTTCACATAAAAAAAATCAGCAGTTGAGGGGGTACTGAAAAGAAAATGAAATGGATAATGATTGGAATGAACCGCGTCAATCAAGGTTTGTACGTTTGTCTGTTCGTGCGTCCTAACCATGAATACGTCATCAGTGAAACGCTAATATTACAGTGGCTTTAGGTTCTAGCTATTGAGGAATTCACCCTCCAGGTCGGCAATGATTACATTGGCTTAGATCTAGCCTATGAGTATTCCCCTGGATATGGCGCTTATTTGGACGCAGTGTTTTTGTTTAAATCTCAAAACTTTTAGGCTGTTAATTACCTGAAGGAGAGTGCTTAGTATAGTTTGGTTAACAGGTTTGTCGACCGTGGCTTCCCTCTAGGCGTGAACTACTGCCGAATTCTATCGACGTGCGGAAGATTTTGTTTTAGGGGACGCAACAACCATTGTAACCAGGACGAACGTGCATGGAATAATTAATAAAATGTCCCAAATAAGTGGTTGGTACCTTTAATAAAGAAATAATGTTACGTGATTATGCTTACAATAAAATTAAGCTGATTATCGAGTCTATTTACGGTGAAAGGTGTTTCGTTTAAGTACCTATCCCTGCAATGATCGGACGGGCGGCACTGTCTTTCTTGGGAATTTTTCGTAGAAAGTACAACGTTCCGGCTACACTATTTAGCGTAACACGCTAATTGGCTGTACTTTCGTTCATTGCTCCATCCTTCATATATGAGTGACGTGTTCTCGAACGGTCTGTTTAAATTAGGCTCTCGCAACATCTTCGAGTGGTTTGGAAAATAATGAGCTGGTCTGGCCTTCTTTAATGCAGTCATGTTGTTTAAGCACTCCAATTGCACCACCCTTTTTAGCTGTGACACGTTATCAGTGCTGTGCGTGAATGTTTCTAATCCGTTTCTTCTTCAGATCAAGAGCTGAGGGGGGAAGGGTGACTGTTTTTGTAAGCTTCAGGGATGTATTTGATATACGTCTGTAATATACATATCTATGCACTGCTCTCGCTGTAGTGGTCTAGAGTTTAAAGCTCGGAACCAATATACAGTGTTACTAGAAGTTTCGTGCTCTTGCACGTGTTCCTTTATTCTCGAGGCGCTGGCAAAATTTTCGAAGTAGTCCAAAGCAGATCAGCGCCGTACAAAACTGCCTCTGACATGTTGACTATGTTACTACAAGTAATATTTTCATGCTGTATGACTGATAAGATGCGAAAGGGGCCCCGTCTGGTTTAGAACTAACGTTATCTCTCCAGAATTTTCTGCCATTGATATAAGACAGCTTATGTCGTGTCTTTAAATTCGCGTGAGACCAGTGATTTCAGCTCATGCTTGCTGAGGTTGGTAAGGGGCATTTTTTATTCTTTACAATATTTTTCAAGTTTGTCTGGTAGTGATCGAGAATTGTGGGAATCAAGTCCAATGAGGTGGATTTAGGCACACTATGCCACTTCGACCTATTCGAAGGTGACAACTCAAACGTGACTGGTTTTAACTCGATTGCCAGTCCCTTGGGCACAACGGAAATATTTAGGTACTGTTTAAGAGTGGAGGCATTTATTTCATGACGCACACGTTCGTCATTTATGTTGTGGAATCTAAAAATGCCTTAGGAACAGTTTGGGGGTTCCATTACCGGCATCAGCAGATGATGGTCAGTTCTTCCTGGGGGCTATGGGTTGAGAGCGCTCGTGTGTTCGGTTCGTCTCTCTTAAAGAAGGGTATGAGTCATGAATGGTTTCTAAGGGACCTGGGAATGGTTCAACAATGACAGAGCTCAAATTATTAAATAGTGAGTAGAAGTGTTTTTAGTAGAGTTTTTATGCGTGATAGGACGCTGGATGTTTAAATAAATATAAACCAGAAGGCTGCTCTCCTTCCTAGACGCTGGGATGTACAATCGCCAAACAAAATAAATATACAGCTTTCCTATGTAAACTTTTCGGTCATAGTATGTAGGAATGGTGCAAACAAGAAAGTATCTAAAGCTTGATTTCAAAAGTACACGTCAAGATGAACATTTTTTGCACCTCTACTTTACCATAAAGCCATAGCTATCCACGGTACAGCTCCATATCATACAGTCTGACCACGCAGAAACATTTCGTTAAACCATTGCAGACTCCAACGCTATATATTTGCCCGCTCACGACGTAATTGTTTGTCGCGAAGAACAGTGTATTCTTTCGTAAAATAATCCGCCGGCACAACTTTGTCAGGGAAGCAGGTCGAGCATCGTACCTTTTCGAAATAGGGAGGCACATAAGGGTTTATAATTTGTGCGGAAGCCAAGCACTTTTTGGCAGTATATTTGGAAGCTCATTCTGAATATGCGTTCACAATTACCACTCCGCATTCACTGAGAAACTCTCCAAAAGGAGCGGAACAAGCGTCTGTTTGGACAGACAGTAGCATCATTCATGGCAGCAGTAGAATCGACACTGTCAATAATCTCAAATAATGCGTATATTGCGTACTTGCTCTTTATTTGCGAGCACATATTGCGGTTCTCTGTAACCAACAGTTCACAAGCTTCAGAACGTAGGGCACAGGCTAAAGCGGGATACAAACAACGCTTTTCTGCCGGGTTACCGGCAGACCCTGAGGATGTCCGAGCTGTTCGATTGGACTGCTACACAACAAACATTTCGACGCCTGCAACCTTGGTGCATTTTACTAAAAGAGGCCCAGTTCATTATTGACGAAACTCGAGATGCAGATGATGAAGCCCTTTCTAACGCGTCGTGTTTCTTGCATTGTTGCGCAGAGAAGGCCTTGGTCTAACGAGCTCCTATGACGCAGTCATACTTTGCGGGTGCATCTCAGGGTTCTCTTATAAGTACTTCTCGGCTTCTTTTCGCTTGCTCTCAGCACAGCACACGCACCTTATCTTGAAGAGGAAAAATTATGGCCGCCCGCAGATTAGATTTTGTATCGGTCTCAATATGCAGATTGCCGTTCTACTGGCGCAGGGAGTTCACCTTTTGTGCTGGGAGAGAAATTTTCTTCAGCGTGTTCCAAAGGAGCTCTCCGCGGTGAAGGACGAGCGTGCTCTTGCGGCGTCACGGGTTAGGCGAGGCATCCGCAATGGCGGAGGTCGGGTCCACGTCTGTGATGACCTTGCATTGCTCTCCGCACCCATACCCGCACCATATCAACGGAATGTGACCGAAAATTCATCGTTGTAGCTCCTCATCGCGGGAAGCGAAATATTTAAAATGTGTTCGTTGTCAGCACGGCGTAAACCGAGGTAACTGATGTGGGCTTGTAAATATGTGGGGAACCGGAGACGCAGGTATTTTTGTCGGAAATCATCTTGCCGCAGCTCCTTCGCAGAAAACATTCGATGGTTTAGAGATTTCTAAATACTGGGCAGATTGTGTTGACGGAGGTGTTTGCGAATACCGCGCATCCCTTTCTTTCGAAGAATATGTTTGCTGCAGAATTAGGGGTTGAAGTTGTGACTGTGTTGCTATCTTCGGGCCGAGATGCTGTGAGTGGCCCGTTCAGAGAAGTGGCCCGTTCAGGGAAGAGATGCCCTAGTGGCCCGTTCAGAGAAGTATTTTATTCTAGCGTGTAGTCTTATGCTTTATATTTGGAACGCCATAACACTGTTTTACACATTCGTTGAATATCATAGGTCATTCCTAATTGGCCACCATGAGCAACTTGCTTTTAGATCGTTCACAATTATTTTGTCTTTCTTTGTTGCGTATCTATAAGAACAAACACCGTTTTCTTCCAGGGATGCAATGTAAATTGACACCTCTAAATTTTCTTCATTTAGATGTATCACTTTGAAAGCCTCAGTATAAAAGGATAAAATGTTAGAATTTGTAACAAAAAGGCTAGTTTTCACTAAGCTTCAGATATTATGTGACCGTATTTTTGCACTGTATTGGTAGCCCAGCAATCGACACCAAATCAGTTTTTACCTCTGCTACAGTCGTAAGTTTTGCGGTGGGGGGCTTAGGAATGATGACGTACGTTGAGTTTTAAACATATTTCGAGTAATATTTACTATCGCCGATGCAATCAAACCTGTAAAACCAATAAGTACTAACGGTATTTTCACCTTCACTGAAAAAAGTTTTAGTTGTAAACATTTGCCTTTTAATATTTATTTGTTTGTTGTTTAGCTTCATTTAGCATAGAACCACTTTGTATTTACATCATTTCTGTAAAGCGTGTGTGAGGTATTTTTCAAGGTTTATTTACCCTTTTCCGCCTATTTGTAGTGAACTTTTAGCAAGTGCTAAAGTAGTACTTTAAACAAATAATTATGAACCAAGCTGAGTATTCTTGCTATGAGCTTCGGTATATATGATGGCTACAATTGGCGGGGGACTTAAGGATAGCCGGTAAAGAAAGGATACGCCACCTATTGGTGTCCTTGTTGTTTACACTCTCTAGCAAAGCGTCATTACCTCCATTCAGGCCCCTTTCCCTCTATGACATGGCGAATTTTCTGCTTCCTCGGCGACTTCGCATTGGGAGCCTAGGTAGTCGATCCTGCTCCGTTGTGGCCAGGAAATACATACATCAACTCTTTAAAACCAAGGTTCTTTCGTGCAACAGCTGTTCGCAATATTCGAAAAAAATATGCGGGTGTTCTGAGAGATATCACGCCCACAAGCGCCACCTGGGCTCTTTGTAACTACTTATTTTCTTGTTTTCAAATGTCTGGAGGAAAGAATGTACGCACTGTGCGTAATTTTATCAGTTATTTTATTTAACTTATGCTTTTTAATACAGACAGTATAAGGTATCAATACACATTACTAATTTAACAAAAAGCTTATTGATCGACAATATGCCTTGTTGTGGTATACCGTGGTTAATGTTTCCCGAAGAGATGCTTTTCACAGAAGGCCTATTTTTGGTCAGGTTGGCAGATAGTGATCGTTTTTGTGCTTTCAAATGTTCATTTGTGCAAACACTGTGCTTTCGACTTCAATTAAAATTTATGTATGTGTGCGACTGAGTGTCTTTTGTTGCACTTCCATAAATTTGCTGGTTGACTGTGCCGCAATCAGGGATGATAGAGCTAAGCGGCGAGAACTGCTACACATGGGTCTTGGAGAGCCAGTGAGCAGGTGTGAGTGTGTTGCATGTGTATGGCCTATCCGCAACCTAGCTAAGGTAACTTCAATTTGTCTGTTGTGTGATTCAGTAGTGTATGCTCCCAAGTGTGGTTTTAATACGTGTAACTTGTTATCTGTCTGTTCACTCCAGTGTATTTGCCATGCGTTGCGAAGTTGGTGTCTAATGTGTGGCTTCATGTCTGTGTACGGCACTGTCGCTATGTCCACTGTATTCAAGAGTGTACCAGCAGTGGCCATTTGATCTGCGGTTTCATTCCCGGCTATTCCACAGTGGCCAGGAACCCAACATATTGTTATTCCAAGACTTGAGGGCGTATGCCGACATGAGGGCCTTAAAAAAGATTGATTACATAACTTCTCTGTGCGTTTTTTTACCAAAGTGCACGTACAACACTAAGAGAATCTGTAAACACTATGGACTTTGAAATTTGATGTTGAACAATGTGATGTAAAATAAGTAAAATGCCGTGTGCTTCAGCCGTAAAAATGCTGTTGTGGGAGTTCATTCTTCTACACACGTCAGGTTCGGGCCCATGCGCAGCACAAGACACAGCCGCAGCTGTCTTTGATTGCGTCGCAGTAATACTCTGCGCATTGATACTTCTCCTTCAGGAAGAGGAAATGCTGAATAATGGCTACCCTTGCTGCCCATTTTTTGTCAAATTGCAGAAAGAACAAGTCACAACAAACTTTCCGGAGTTGCACGGCGCAATAAAATCAGTAATGGGTGTGTTGTGAATGTGTGAAAATGACACAGCCAGCTCAGAAGCTTCTGCTCTCACTCTGAGAGGGAACGGCTGGAAATTGATGGACGATTTGCAAAGAGCTGCTCTGATGACGCATCATGAATGGTTGAATTAAAAGGATGATTTGTAATAGAAATGATTTTAGAGGCATACAACAAGTTAGTGTTGTCCTCTGGAATACAGGGATCATTTGTGACACTCTTGCATAGAGGCTTCAACGGGGCTAGCGCGAAAAGCACCACACGCAAGACGAAGCCCCAAATGAAGCACCGGGTCAAGTATTTTTAGCGCCGTCTTCGTCGCGGACCCATAAACAAACCTGCCATAATCCAAGCGAGATCCTACCACTGCAGTATAAAGCGCAGGAGGAGCTGCTTGTCAGCACCATAAGATTGGTGTGACAGGTCTTTAAGAATGTTCATTGTTTTTAGGCATTTGTGTTTAAGGTGTTTCAAGTGAGGGATAAATGTGAGTTTACTGTCGAATATTATTCCCAAAAACTTCTGTTCCCCTCTGACAGGGATTACTACAACATTAATAGAGATATCAGGGTCCGCATGAATTCCACGCTTCTGGGAGAACACAACACAAGTACTTTTTACAGGGTTCAGTTTAAAACCATTTGTGTCCGCCCAGCCAGCAAGTTTGTTCACCCCAAGCTGGACTTGGCGTTCACAAATTGAAAAGTTTATCACGACCTTAAAGATATTTGAATGTCATCTACATAAAATGGTTGGTGGCAATGCCTTCCGGAGTGAGTTCATCTTAACAATGAATAGTGTGCAGCTCAGGACACCGCCTTGAGGAACGCCATTTTCCTGCACATATACATTGGAAAGTGCACTGCCAACCCTCACTCGAAAGGTCCTTTCCGACATGTAGCTAGCGAGGCTGTTCAGCATGTTGCCGGAGAAAACAAACGACTTGAGGTCACTCAAGATGCCATACCGCCAGGCAGTGTCATAGGCCTTTTCCATATCAAAGTTAACTGTTAGCAAAACTGATTATGGATAAAGGCATCTTTTACATATGATCCCAACGCAACCAGTTGATCGTTGGTGGATCTCCCAGCCCTGAAGCCAGCCTGGCAGCTGTCGAGAAGACCATTGTACTCTAAGAAGTACATGAGTCTCCTATTGATCATCTTCTCGAACAGCTTACACAGGCAGCTTGTGAGGGCGATGGGACGATAACTTGTGGGAGAGGAAGGGTCCTTCTCCTCTTTCAGAAAGGCCACTACGATGGCCTCCCTCCATGACCTTGGGAGGTGCCCCGAAAGAAATATTTTGTTGTAGAGGTGAAGCAGGGTTTCAAGTGTGTCTGTGGCAGGTGTTGAATCATAGTGTATGTAATGTTGTCTGCGCCTGGAGCTGAAGGTTTACATGTACTAAGTGCGATCTTCAGCTCATGCAGTGAGAAGGGGGTGTTATAAGATGACGTCGACTTATTACTGTCTCGCAAGGACTTCTTCTCACAGGATGTTTTGTGTTTTATGAAAGTGTTGGTGTAGTGCGCTGAACTGGACACATGTTGAAAGTGTTGTGCGAGTGTGTTAGCCTGGTCTTCCAGTGTGTCCCCTGTTGTACTAACCAGGGGCAGGCTCTGTGTCGGCTGTCCTTTTAGTTTACGTATTCGTGTCCATGCTTTTCGCGTGTCTGTGTATGAGTTGATGGAAGTGAGGAAGCTGCGCCAACTTTCCCTTTTCGCCTCACGACGCACTCGCTTCCCAAAAGCCTTTGCCCGTTTAAAAGAAATGACGTTATCTGACGTGGGGTACCGGCGAAGGACACCCCACGCCTTATTCTGGGCCTCTCGCGCCCGCCTACAGTCCTCATTCCACCACGGCCTCCTTTGGTTACGCGGAGCGCTGGAGCCGTGGGGAATGGACTTTTCGGCAGCGTCGAGGATGTGCGCCGTGACGAGTTGGGCTGCTTCCTCCACTTGTAGGTGTTTTATGGATGTGTGGTGTAGTTTAGATGTTTCTGTGAATGTGCTCCAGTTTGCTTTTGATTCATTAAACCTTTTATGGGAAGATGGACTGCATGGGCCTTTACCTATATATGTTAGGGAAGTGGGGAAGTGGTCACTACCATATGTGTCAGTGCCCACGCCCCACTCAAGACATGGAAAGAGAATTGCAGAACCAATAGCCAAGTCGAGATGTGAGTATGTATTATGTCCTAAGTTATGGTATGTAGGCTGCTTTTTGTTGAAAAGGCATGCTCCTCAAGATGTAAGAAATTTCTTTATCAGGCGACCTCGGGCATCCGTTCTGGAGGAGCCCCAAAGAGAGTTGTGCGCATTAAGGTCGCCTGTTAGTATGTATGGTTCGGCAAGCTGGTCGACCAGCGCCTCGAAATCAGAGCTCGAAAGTGCATGATCAGGAGGAATATATATTGAGCATACCGTTATCAACCTATTAAATAATATTGTTCGAATTGCTACAGCCTCAAGGACAGTGTTCAGAGTGACAGGGTGCAAGCTAAGGATTTCCGGGCAATTATGGCCACGCCGCCAGAAGAGTGTGTGCAGCCATCCATGTCCTTTCTGAAGACCATGTAACTATTCAAGAAATTTGTGTGCTTGGAATTCAAATGTGTTTCCTGAACACACATTACACTTGGCTGATTAGCATGCAGTATTTCGTATACATCGTCAAGAATAATAAGAAGGCCTCTACAGTTCCATTGACTTATGTTTTCTCTTCCCATTATTTAGGGTGAGAGTACTGGAGTGTGTGTGTTTGTTTATGTGTCGTCTTTCGGGGCTGTGGCTCTCGCCTTTTTTGGCTTGTCGGGAGGCTTTGGCGTCGGGACGCGTTCCTTGCGCTGCGTTGCAGGCAGGAACGGCCCGACATCCACCTCGTCGTCGGATGTCCGAGCGGTGCCCGACGGACCGGGCCCCCTGGACTTGGCTCCCCCTCGGGAGCCCTTCGTTTGAGCCGCCACCGCCGAGGGCGTCCGGGGCGCCAAAGGTGGCACGGGCGGTGCGGTGGGAACCGGTGCAGGGCCAGTGGTGTCCATCACCTCGGTACCCTCCAACGCACTGGAGGACGGGGAGACACAGCGGCACCGGTCCCGACAGAAGTGGTTTGCGCCACAACCGCTGCTGCCTCAGCAAGCGGCGTGGTGCCGGGTTGGGCTGCTTTAGACAACCCGGCGGGGGGCGGGGGCGGGACCAGGTCAGACTCGCTGAACTGGGTCCCTGTGGACACCGACGCCGCTCCGCCCCCCGGCGAGCCGCGTCAGCGTACTCCCCATAGGGAAAGAGGCGAACCTCTTTCTCGCCTCTGGAAAGGTGATGTTCTCGGTTACCTTAATGTTTATTATCTTTTTTTTTCAAGTTGGAATTTTTCGCACTTGCGGGAGTATGCTGCATGCGGCCCCCCGCAGTTTACACAAGTGAGGGTTTCGGATTGGCAGTTGTCACTAGGATGATCATGCGCCGCACATTTTGCACACGTCGTTCGGCCACGGCAAGAGTTTGTACCGTGCCCGAACCGCTGGCACTTAAAACAGCGCCGCGGGTTCGGGATGTACGGACGTATTGAGCACCGGATAAAACCTGCATATATATGTTGTGGGAGAACTGTGCGGTCAAAGGTCAAGATGATGTGCTTGGTGGGAATCTCCTTGTCGTCTCTACGGATAGTAATGCGTCTCACGGCAGTGACGCCCTGATCCTTCAAGCCGGCAAGGAGATCCGCATCCGTTTTGTTCAGGAGGTCTGTCTCGGATATCACACCCTGCACTTTTGAGGCTCCGATGGGGTGTGACCCTGATGTCGAGATCAGCCAGTCTAGTCTGAGCTAGAAGCTTTGCAGACTGCTGCTTGTCATTTATTTCAAATAAGAGTTCACCAGACCTTTGTTTTTTGCTTCAAGATTTTCTTCAAGTTTTTGCTTACTATTGTTTCAAGATACTTGGCGATCAAGAAGACTGACTGAGATGCAAGAGGGTGGGTTGGATTGAGGGATTCCATGACAAGAAATCGAGAAAACTTCTCCGGTTCAGGAAATGTTAAAGATGGCAATGAGGGAAAAGATACTTCGGTGCGGCCCCTTTTCAGGGACCGATCACGTTTGGGGGGTTTGAAAATGCCATATAGCATAGTATAAAAGCAGGGAGACTGGGGTACTTTCTTCTTTGACCTTACCCTGGTTGTCAAAGAGGTCCCGGAGATCCCTGCCTGGTAGACAGGCAGGGAGCCCATCGGCCGGAGCTTGACCAAGGCTCCGACGGCCGCCGTTAGAGGTTTCTACCCTTCACCTTAAAAACACATCACCACGGTAGGTCACGGCTTATGTTGGGGGGCTCGGGGTCCGGGGTATCGCCAGTACCGTCACCAAGATTACTCAAGGTGCCCCGTGCGGGGTTCCTATGGTTACCCAGTCGTTCCTAAGGACACTTCTTATGCGGACGCACTGCAATTGCCATCGATTCTTCTGTTGAAGTTTCGTCACCTCCACCCATGCTTGGCCAGTTAGCAGCGCTGTCGCCTCGACGTCCCGTTCAGAGTACTTACTTAAACTGGCGCCAAGCTGTCGACTCTCTTTCAAAGGTACACAAGGACAGATTTTTTTAGGCATTTGCGGCCGCGTCGCGCATTTTTGGTGGAGGGGTTACCACTATGAACCGTTAGCAATGCACCTAACCAACACGATGTCCGCTTCAACTACACCTCTCGAGGACATGGCTGCCCTTCTGGACCGAACTGTCTGTACCTTCTCTACTCCATCGACTTTTAGTGCTGTGGAAGTGACCCGAGGCGTCGTTCACGCACACGTCCACGTCGTTCCAGGACGGCCATTCGCGCTCTGTCCCGGGACCGCAACCGTTCAACCATAAAATTAGTTCGGAATGCCTGAGGATAGTTAACGTGTAGAAATAGTTCAACACCCCGGCATTTGTTTTTCACCTCCATCAGAAAAACAGTTGCACCGCCAACAATTGAAACAGAAATCCGACTCACAGAAGCCTCAATACACGCGCAGCACTCATCAGTGTCCTATACCCAATCATAACAGTTCTCCACTTGGCTGCAACAAAGAAGGGAGTGTTTAGATACCTCGACAAAAAACACACAGATAATTTTTGCTCACTATACATCGTTTAGCTCATATGAAAGCCAACTTAATATATACTGACGCAAGCGCTATACAATTCTAAATAAAGGCCTGCAAATAATTTTAAGTTACCACGAAAATGGCTGAAGTCTGAAATGTGGCACCATGTAGTGAATAAACAAGGCACTAGCATACGTGCCCAAAAAGCTCTGTCTACTTCAATGCTTGATTGAAATACCGCATACAGGAATAGGAAAGACCGCACATGCTTTAGCTCGGCCCATGCGTTTCTTTCCTTTTGCTTTATCCTTTTGCAGTCCTTTTGCTTTATCCAGTTTATTTGTTAAACTATTATCTGCAGACAACAGTTGCATTTTTGAGCGCTTCATTATCGGTTGATGCGAACTGCGTGACATCGGAAGATAAGAGAGGATAGTAACATCATAAGCGTAAATTATGTACTTTGTATGAGTCTCAAAGTTCACGGTGTCAATTTTGCAGATTTTAAAAGAGGGGGCACTAACCTACTGCCTTGTCGTATGAACAAGTGTTGTGTAGTTTTAGAATAGATGCCATTTACTTCGGCAACCTGACTTCTGTAACCTGAATAAGAAGTGTTAATTTCTAGAAATACACCGCGAAGACTATATCAGTAAACTTTTTTAAGGAGTAGTTCGTGATTTTTGCTGTGAAAAGCTTTGCTGTAGTCATTAAAACTCAAAATGTATGTTGCTTTTCTTTTTTAAGAATGAATACTTTTTTACTTATGGCTAGGTGTGTCTAAGTCGTTTTCTGAAAGCCGACTGTCAAGTACATAACTGTGTTTTTGATAACTTGATAACGTTAAGCAGGTTGATAACACTGCGTTCATCACAGGTTCCTGTACAGTCAATGATGTTGCGTCCTCTCTCTGCAATGTTTTTATTTTGGTCCCTTTCTTACGTACATGAAACAACTCTATCTTCTTCTTCTTCGTATTTTTCTTCTACTTCTTCTTCTGCTTCTTTCTTTCAAGAATGTTAGAAAGTTGTTTGAAGATACTTTTCTCAAATATTTAAAAAAATATTGGAAGTGCAGTTGACGTCGCCTGTTTCGAATGCCTAATTTTTCTTCGTACATTTGATTAATTGAATTTTTTGGCCGCACCAGAACATACTTCGTACATTAAAATATGTCGCCTCTCAAAATGGCAGCAACGACAGGATTGGCTGCTTGATTTGTTACACTGGCCAAGCGTCAGCAGTCCGGCTACCACGGATGCTGAGACGTGTCACCGCCGTCTCGTTTCTTCCATTTTTCCTCTCATTGCAGCTAAAGCGGTGCCGCCCTTCTGTGCCGTTGAGCTCTCTGTTAACCTCTGACTCTTAATTGAGGATATCTCACCTAGCAGCATATGCTTTTGCAACGGGGTGGCTGGCGACCAAAAAGAAGATTTTTTGCTCCAACCCAGATCACCAACAACATCTCGTACCGGGCGAGACGGGCCACAAAACCAACGGCTTCCGCGACTATAGAAGTCCCCCACCGGGCGGTCAACCGAACAAGCTTGACTGCTCAATTAAATGTTTACTTCTCCTCCTTTGGTTGTCTCTTCGCCTTTGGGCTTCCCGTGAGTTTTACGTCTGTTTGTGGGTTTAGCAAGTAGTCCTAGTTGTAGTCGTGATGCGGAAACAAGAAAAGAACGCTCTGTGCTGCTGTGGCTCGCATTTGATTGAATTGCAACTGTGGCTTGCATTAGAAAAAACAAACATAAACTAATACTGGTGCAACAACACGCATGACGAACTTGGCAGGTTTCATTTGCAGGTTCTCGGCACCTGATGTAGTACTGCAATTTACGATGCACATTGGACTCAGTGGTAAGATACAGGGAGATAGTGTCGGCAGAGTTGGTCGTGGTGAAAAGGCTGGAGTTGAGATCAGAAATACTATTGGCTATGCTAGTGAAATGTTCGTTGAAAGTGTCAGGTCGTAACTGTGTGGCAATTTTAACTCCAGCTTCACGGATATACACAGTACATGGTAGTTCAGGTTTTCGATTCAGAATTGAGTTGAGTGTGTTCCAAACGTGTTTCCTATCATTCATGCAGGAGTAACACTAAATATGGTATTAGTTTTTCCTGGCTGTACGTAGATATTTTGTAATTTCCTTTCAAAAGACATATATTTGGAAGTCAACCAGACCACGTGATTCAGAAATTTTCTACATAAGAGATATACCTAGTTTTGATATAACCAAGTAATTTTCTCGTGATCCAGTGCTTTCATATCTTACATGAATGAGCCTGACTGGTAAGAAACTGAACAGAAAGTAGGTGGCATGGGCAGCTTTTGAAATCTGTAAGAGTGACTGGTAGAGAGTCTTACTATCTATTCCACAGTAAACGTCGCACCAGTGAAGTTGCGTAACTGACAAAAATTGTCATGTTGGTTTTTCGTGATACATTGATCTGTACTGTTACGAGTGTTTATCTTATCGATTTCCTGATTTAGCCAAAGAAATATAGGCTTGTGGCCGCTCAAACCCAAGAAGAAAACGCTGTTAAGAAAACGCTGCTGTTAATAAAAGCAGTGTAAATGTAGTAAAAAATAAATCAACGCATGGGGATTTAGAACTCGTTAGCCAAGTTGAAGTCAAAATGCCATTAGAAAATCCGTGCTGGGGTACCACGGCATAAGATCCTTGGGACGTCAGTAGTTGCGAATATGTGGATGTTAAAATCTTTTTTAAGATATGGCCTTCTCCTGATCATCAAGTATACAACCAAATGAATTTTCGAGCAAGCAATGAGATGGTCCCGGGCTGCCATTCGGTCACTGGTAGGAAACGGTTTATACAGTTCGGAAGCAGGGTACCGTTAAGAGTAAGAAATACTCAGTAATTACGCAAAATTGATCAATGCGATCAGCCAAGACACTCTGTTGAAAAAGCAGTAAAATTCCGCCGTCCCGTAAACTGGTAAGTGATGCAATGAAACCGTAGAGACGCCATCATCATCGTAATCATCATACAACTATCATCAACAGTGGACAGGACTGGTGCGTCATTAGTGCCACGCGAGAGGAGTTGGAACACGCCTGTGTAGCTGGGCGGTAGCTCTTCACCGCTCACCAGTTCTGGCCGGCCCTTGAACCACAAAAATAAATATAGGAAGTCCACCTGACTCAGTCCTCGGCTCCTTTTCTAAAAATGGTACCTCGAAAGTTATCTGGGCTTGTCACCCGACCAGCAGCACACCGTCAAGGTTATGGGGGAGGGGGACCAGCCAATATCCTAGTTAGAGCAACGCAGCCTGAGAGGTTGGTTAATCAAGTTCGAGGCTATGCTAGGGCTCATCCACGCCATCATACAGCCTCTGAAACACTCCAACCATCTGAGTAACGCTTCCACTAGATCTCCTCTGCGTTTTCGCCTTACCACCACCCGGCGCCACCCCCTACAATGACCTTCGCGCTGCAGCGTTCGCGCAATACGGCCTCACGGACGACCAGTTTCGGCCTGCAGAAGAAGAGGTACACGAGCGCTCTTCGCACGCTTTGCAGCCAACGTCGTACCCTCTGAGCCATCACCATCATCCGCGGGCGCTAGTGTAGGGACTCTAGACGTCATCTGTCGCGCGGCAGCCACTCTCATTGAAAAGGCTACCAACCGACAACGTTGCGGACGCCTACCCACCACAGCCCGCCTCGGCCGCTTCGAAAGTCTCATACTACGGCTCTGGTGACCGATTTGGCGTAGTTACCACCAAATCCTTCTCAACCTCACCGCCCGCTACGCCACCATTGCTCGTCATGTTCACTGAAAAATTCAGAATGCCCTGCTTCGCTGCAGTAGCAGCATGACGACGCCAGACGCACATCGTTACACCCCACGCCAACTCCAATGACCTCACGTTTCCCGCCCTGATGCAGTTAACAGTGCCCCCGGTTTCTCGAGGACGCGAAAATTCCAGTCATGACGACATTTCCCCGTACATCAAGATACCAGCACAATGCCCCGAAATATATGCACACCAGCACTTCGACAGCACACCGAATGTAAACGCTACAGCCCCAACACTGCCAAACCACGCTATCGCGCGACACATAAATGACCACACCACAATCACACAATCTCCTGACAAGATAAAGCCTGGCAACCTGGCGGGTCACGCCCACTTTGGAAACTGCTTGACTTCACAACGAATAGAGCACGTTTCCGTAATTCGGAACCACCGACGTCGCCAGCGACTTTCCAAGCAGCAGTCGCTAAATCGAGTTTCGCCTCTGGGACTCCTGCAAAACACACCCCCAAGCCATCACTGGCGCCTTCCCAACGTTTTTGGCACGTGCCCCGCCGACGGTGAATCCGGATTCGTGCAAGTACTCGTTGGCGCTCCGGCACTCCGGTGTCTTGCTGCAGTCTCTCTCAGCAGAGATGTCATACCACCGACGCAAAACAAACCTCCGAAACGATGCTGCACTGGGAAACAGCGCTCCGAAATTCCTTGTCAAGAACATCCCCCTCCTCGAAACGCCAGCCAAACGCCGGGATGCACGCGTCGCTAGTGGCCGTTCGTAGAGGGCTATTTCTCGGAGCATCGCCATCAAGTCTACACCATGGCCGCAACTTCAGTCTCTGTCTCTTCGGGACTTCGAAACCATCCGCAGTTTCGTCCCCTCCGCCACTCGCAGCGAAGACCATCCGAGGGCGCCGTTTTACTGGCCGCTCTCACGGAACTGACCACTACCACCTAGAGACAAGAAAAGCGGAAATACCCTGCAAAACACTCGTGCTGTTGCTAATGATGACGATTATTTCTATTAGTTTCCCCTTTTTATCGTGGAGATGACATGTCAGCTTACAAAAAAGAACTAATATACATATTTTTCACACTCTTGGTTTAATACTGGCGCTCTTGGGGCAGGCACAAATAGATTTTTAGGCACAAACTATTTTTTTTATCTTACAGGTGGTAACTGTCTTAGGCAATATTCCCCTCTCTGCTTTTCGTCTAGTAGCATTCTAATGTACTTTTCGTCCCCTCGACAGCCTTGAAGTTAACTTTTTCTGTGGTACTCTTAACCCCTAGCGCTTCTGGAAGCCGAATATTTCCTTCATGTAGATTTGAATGGATACCTTCACATTCTAACACTATGTGCCTCGTATTTTTGGTTTCTTTTCCGCCGACCAGCATACCCCATCATTTTCAGAATACTAACCCACAACGGTTTAATTTCGCAGGGAACCTGCTCTAGCCTCCAATTTCCCTTTCTGGTGTCCAATTTCTCGGCCTTGTACATCTCTAACGACTCTTTAGCTTCCGTTTTTCTCTTCATTTATTGTTTTCGGACTGCCTTGCCACTTTTTTCGTTGCCTTGGCTGTTTTGGATTCCCCACTGTTGTTTGCGTATTTTATTGTTAGCCTTCTAGTCTTCCTTAAGCACTGCGTGTCCCCGCATTTCAAGTATAGATACCTAAAACCTTACCTGCCCACCATCATTGATATTTTGTTCTCAACCTCCTTTCATAGCATATTTTACTCTGTGCTTCTCTAACTTCAAACGACGCCCAGCCCATATCTCCCTGAACTGCTTCTACCAAAGACCAGGGACTGTATATCCCTGTATATAATGTTTTTCTTTGCATATAATATACGGCATTCATTTGTAACGTTAACGCGCTGCACGCGAGGGGTGAGGCTTTGTAGTGACACCACCATCATCCAAATCAAATGTGCTACAATCAGCCCCAGTGGACTCGTTTGGCGCATCAGCAGTGACGCGCGAGAGGAGTTTGAGCACGACTGTGCAGCTGGGCGGTAGCTGTTCTTCGCTGTTCTCCAGTTCCAGCTCTGCTTACGCACACTCAATAAATGTAGGGAGCCCCCGCCCACCCAGTCCGCGGTTCCTTTCCTACAAAAGAGTAATAGTTTGATGGGCAGCAAGGCACAGTTTATTTTTGTGCATTTGCTCCAAAAACCGAAATTTTAAATATTTAAAACGCGTCAATGCCCTTAATCCTATTTTTATTTCATGGTCAGTTTATATAACACATTTTCGTTGATCTGGCATGGTCGTGTTGTATGAACCCAGCCATCAAAGATTAAGTAGGGGTGATCAGATCTACATAAGGTATGATGTTCACTACCAAGGCTGCCAACTTGGGAAATTTCAGGCATTCATTAAACATTCCTCAGATTTCAGTTTTGGGGCTTAGGAAAACATGAGACTTGACAAATCTTTATGCTATTACATGGTTTTCTCAAAGATATGGCAACCTTTACATGCAACGAAAATTAGGTGTTTGTTAAATTAACGTTAAATTGCAGTTCGTTAAGGAGACTTAACCCAACAGAATTTATCTGTGAATTCCTGTGTTCGTTGAGAAAAAATATTGCAGCACGAAAAGCAATATAGAGGGACGAGCATAATGGTTCGAAACGCCTTGCCTGGACAAAATGGTCAAAACGTAGTTGCACAGCACAGCAGTTGGATACCCTGGAAGTGGTTGGAAAGAACCCTAATAAAGTCAAGGGCTAACCAGCGGTGATGATCCCAGATGTCTCGATTTTTATCGGATGCTATGTGGAGCGCTGTTAAAAAATTGAAACGATGCACACACACAATACGTATGTGGTATATAAACATACACCATTTGGCAACAAAAAGTTCAATCAAGATGCAAGTGACGGCCGAGCATTGCCTCAACGAAAGTACCAATGTCATTTTCGCACAAACAAAAATCCGGAGGGAAACTGTGCGAAAGAATGCAATGAAAAAAAAACTGGAATCACAACAGATACAACTTGCTCTTGCCATCTTAAAAGTTATCATATACTAGAAGAAATTCATGTGAAAGAACAACAAGAAAAAGGGGTAGATGGTATAAAGTTTTCAGCTGGCAAGCAAATGAAATAGATCATCTTGAAAACAAAATTTATTGCCGCACTCGCACATTCTGCGGCGCCACAAAATGTATTTGCCGAGGTTTTCACTTGTACGTCATTAAAGTCACAAGTTTTGGCCCCATTTCAAGCCCGAATTGCTTTGAGCTGCATATTGTCACAAATGACACTCGGTCCTTCTGACGATCACTGTAATAAACAAGATTTAATCCGTCTAAACTCAAAGCTGCAGCCCAGAGCCCGTGAGGCCAAGCGCTTGCCCGAGCATTCTCGCCTTCTTTTCTTCCTCGCTGATGGTGATAATCGCGGCACTTCTTCCACCACTTGCTGGGGATGATAGTGGTGGCAATATTTCCTTTTTGTGCTGGACTTGCTTACTCAGTATTTCATTGTATATTGGGCACATCATTTCAATTGACTGCTTTATCTCAGCTATGTATCTTTGGGATGCAAGAAACAAGTTCCTGGTTCATGCTTCCCTTTTTTCCAGCTTTATTCTTCGAATTCAGTCATACGATGCATGCGACACCTCTTTCGGCCCTCCTGTCCTGAGCTTTTAAATGTGGATGGTAACCAGCTGGAACTTTTTCCAGACAGGAGTACTCACATTCCCCGCACTTGATAAGAGGGCCTTCTGATGGTAGCTCATTGCTACAGGAGTAGCGCAATTCGTCCGGAACGGGAACGTACACGTCAATCTTTGCAACATAAAACGCATGATAATGGACAGGGGGAGAACGGCAATAAACAGTACTAACGCAGCCGGACACTCTGGCAGACGTCGGTAGCAGTACAGAAAAGGTCAGCACGAAACGCGAGACTCGCTAACACCATGGAAAACGGCGAAACAAAATTTAGGGGTATTTTTAGCACCGGCGTGGCTGCTATTTGTCCCATAAGTCGTACCACCACAATGAGAACAGTGAAATGACACGAAGACAGCAATACCAGTTGAATGGTCGCACAAGTCCAGAAGAAGCTCGTGAGTATCTTTCATCCTGTAGTGGGAAGATGTAGCTAGGAAAGCATGTCCGCTAACATGAAGCAGTGCCCAGTAACCAGAGAAAAACTAGTATAGTCGAAGATACAGCGGCAGGATTCAAACTGGGAAAATGAAGCAATAAAATTTATGTGACGACTTCCCGCCAACACCGCCGCTGCCAGTGTTCTTTGTTCGTTCTACCATCTGTACAACACGAAGAGAGCATTGTGTGTGCAAGGCTCACTCTTGTAAAAAAGGAGCTGTTTTTCTCGCCCGCGGAAAACGTAGACGGAAAATTTAGGGGACGTTTTTTCACCTCCACAGCCTCTGTCAATATCCCAACAATGCGGCTGCCTCATTGTTCATTTTGGGAAAATCTAAACCGACTAGGATAAATTAGACTATAAATTAATATTTAGGCCACAGTTAATCATCTAATGTGCCCTTGTAGAATCTTTGTCTACTAAGTACCCATACCAACGACGAAAACGAAACACAAAAATTTCGTGTCAGTATACCTGTGAGCTGAAAGCCTTTGAATTCCCAATCATGCTCCTCTGTTAGCGGAACCTGAATGGTCGGGCTGTGCAGGGCCTCTCAGTCTCCAATTGCCGAATATTTATTCGCCGCCTCGGGTGATGGCAGTGTGGCTGATGTTTCACGAAGTACCTAAGGTGAGGTGAATTTAAAATTTTGGCCACACTGTGCACTGATAGTCAACAACACGAGACACATGCTGCCGAGCAAGGATGTACATTGATAGGGCTGCAAAGAACAGGAACCTTGAAAGAAAAATTGTTGCCCCCATTCAGCAGTATTGTAGAGCTTTTCCTGATTGATTTGGAATAACCGTTTGCAACTGTATGTGGCCTGCAAGAGCTATTTGGCATAACCGCAAAGCCCTTACATAGTACGTTGAGCATTCATTCCTCCATGAACATGCCCCTTTTTATTGGTACAGGTTTGTGTGACACAAGACTTCTCTTTAACCGATGGAAAAGTTTAAATAACGTCTTTCACTATTCTACGCTTTCGTGTCAAAGTACTACTCGTGGCAATAAGCGATCACTTGAGTTGGGGTATGGGAGCCAGCTGCAGAGAGACTACATAATTGGTAGTGGACATGCTTCCTAAAAGCGTGTTTTGTGTATGCATGAAAAAACAATTGGTGCACACAGAATGACGACAATACTCCGCTTCAGTGATATTGTTCCATATTTTCGAATTCGTGTTTTCCCATCGAAGATGGTTACGTGCACCAGTAGCATGCTTTTTCCCAAAGTTTTTTTTACTTCAATAGTGCATTCGAGAGCTCCCTTTATTGTGACTTCCTCGTCTTTACCCCTTTTAGAAGACGACACCGATTATGATCATTTCATTATGCTCGTCACGAGCTGCCGCATACTCAAGTGGCTGCGTCGGCTCGCGCAACTTTTTTAGAAGGTTCCAGTAAAGCCTCATCGCATCACGACGTGTCACTCCATCCTTGTGAGCATCGCGCCGCAGCTAGAGGACCCACAGATCCAACACGCTTCGCTTTTGCTTTGCCGAAATGTATACATTGGACATTTCATTACCTGTAGCTAAAGTCAGCATGGTTAGGATGTATATCATTGCTCTCCCGCTCATCTGCTTCGCCAGAACATTGCGGCCGAGATATTTTCTTAACCTATGTTTAGCATAAAGGTTCTTATCCTGCAGTCGATGCTCTAGAGGTTTAGAGGTAGACGTTCAATAGGTCTCGGGTTCGTTACCTAAAACGGTAATATGCTATTGCACTCTTTTCTACAGTTCCACAGCGGCGATACTTTGTAGTCCCCATGGTGTAAGCTACCCTGAAGAGAAGTGCTCGCTGCGTGCCAGAAAAGGCTTTGTAGCATATGTACAATAAGGTGACGTAAATCGTTGGTGAAATCAATGGATACTTGGTTGATGGGCCTAGGCCAAAAAAACTACGAACATGAAGAATATGTTTTGAGATAACCGCAAAAGGTAAGACTCGAAGCTGCAATCTCGCATAATGAGCATTGTAAACAGCATGACCCCGAATCTGTGTCGCTGTTAAAGGATATAAAACAGCCTGAACGAGTATAAACAGTTGCGTGTACTAGAGAAGATATCAAGCATAAGACGTTACACAGCAAACACATCGGACGCTATAAATCATGTCACAAGCCAAATACTACAAGTGTTGAGCCCCGGTGGCCATCAAGTGCCACCGTAAGGATCGGTCCATGTCAGGTGTATGCTGTATAGTAAGATTCCGAAGGTTACTTTTTCTGGTTATTCCTCAACTGAGAGGGCCAACCTAGCATCGTCAGTGGCTTCCTAATCGCAAAAGGGTGGCATGTTGGGCTAGTTGGTGGTTTTCAGATGCAAGGGAAAGAACAGCGCACATTCAAACAAAGGACGACAGAGTAACACACCACAAGCGCTGTGGACCTCGCACCTCGAACCTGTGTACTGGTGGCCCCAGCGGCGCCGATCGGGTGCGCATTGGCCTGTCCATGCCCCATTGAGTTTTGTTTCGACGGCCCCGCAAGGCTACGATTGGCACACTCTTTGCCTAATGGATTGATTTTTTTGTTATATTCAATTAAGGCTTTTTTGGGATTAGTTAAAGGTTGTTAATTTTAGGGGTGGGTGGCATAATGTTTCTTGTGCGTTAAATAAATGTTTTTATACATGCCAACTGTTTTCCGCTTCCATTTCTCTATGCTGTTCGAGACACCACCATAATGTCACAAAAACATTTCTCGGCGGGCTTGCCGGTTGCGCACGGCTACTGTCGCACGATAAGAGTACAGTGCATTGGCCCTTTTTTCTTCTGGTTTTCCGTGCCGCCACTGATGCTCTGGTCACTTCGCATTACGTAAAATATATTTTTATTGGTATCGTTCATGGGTGCTGCCGTTTTGTTGTTTATGCGTTTTATTCGGCGAAATCTGGGATGCTTAGCTTGTCGCCCTGCTTTGCGGCTGCGCGCGACTCACGTCGTTCCGGCTCCCAATAAGAGATAACGCCTGTACCAGGATTTCCTCGGCAGAAGTGTGTACACAGATGGCGCTTTGCTGCATGTTTGGTAGATGTTATGCAGGAGCGACTTAGTCGAAGTTAGCGGCGGCCCACAGATTCAGAAATCTCACATCACGTATACCCGACAAAAACTGCGGTCATTGCAGACTTGCGTTCCTCCGCAGCAGTACTCGTAATACATTAACTACTGGCTCTACCCTCACATTCTCTGGTGGTAAATGATTGGTCCTGCCTAGCCAGACAAATGCTCTAAGCATCTTGGGCAAGAACTGCTCCATTTACTAACACTGGTCCTGTCTAGCCATCAAAGATAATCGGCGAACATAGTATTTACAGGCAATACATGGTGGGTGGTCCCAGTGTTTACAGGCGCCTTATTATATTCAATGATGTGTCGATGCTTGTGTTGTGGTTTCCTCCAAAAAATTCTGATCTCCATCCCGCATGTCTGATCAGCCTGACACAAGCGCCCTACACACCTTGCCAACTTGTCGTTTTCATCCACGGAGATCGCTTTTGCTAGCAGCGAGGAAAGTGTTGGTGGTTACAGGTATACACCTGTGCTGTATCAGGAATGAACAAACAGGAGACTGAGAGCCAGCAAGAATTGCCAGACTACAGGCGGCCACAAATAATCATTTTTTTCGACCATGCCCCGCCTGGTCATGCGAAGTATGGCGCTTAGAAGGGAAAAAAATGAAATTACAACACCCCAAATCTGTATTTGGTGGGAAAAATTTACGTCACTAGCATCTTTTATATCAAAAGGCGCCAAAAAATGCCGGAAGAGTCGCCCAATAAACAGTAGACATTTTTGTATTCCTTTGAATTAACTAGTAATATAGGGAGACGAAAACATGCATGACTGTTGAAACTGATCTTGGAATCATTTCAACTCATCATTTTTTGCCAAATGAAACACTTTTACTTTATAGAGCACCTAACATAATATTTATATGTTGGAATCACCCGATAAAGTTTTTGTGCATTATGGAATGATCCTTGGCTATATTATTGCAGTTACACTTGACACCTCCTGTCAAAACCTTTTAAAAGTACGATATTTGTTACGCGCAAACTTTACCACTCATTTTAGTATGTCATACACAGTTGCTAATTCGGACGTTATATCCCTTTCCAGTTCACACAAGTATGTATCTCCACCACATAAAATTTTCCTTTGCCAACACAAAAGAGGCAAAACGCTACAATTGCAAACTTTTGCAAATAGATAGTTTTCTCCTCAAGGAAAAAGTTTAAAAAAAGAACATTCAATTACTCATGTGGTTATCAGTGGTAGTAAGAGCACCTTTTACAACAGGCTCTTTAATATTACCAAAATGATGACAATAAATGCTACGTATACCGATGTGTACTAAAATATTATTATTGCTAAACGGGTGGCTTGTTTAATCTCAGGGAGTGGTTTAGTAAGATTTTATTTAGGAAAACCATCACTGCACATATTTGACAACTCAAGATTTATATTTACGGGCGAGCATATATTAAATACCACAAATAATTTGTCTTCACTCGCCGAAAACCGGCTAGGGTGGTCAGCTGTAGCTTCTTGAGACTTCCTGCCTCGTCTCACTCACTTCCAGTCTTACTCGCCGTCTCACAATCACTCTGCAATCTCATAAAACAACTGCAGGAACAAAACGCTAAATTTGGCAGTCGAATGGAAGCACTGGAAGCCGAACGAGCGGCACTAACTCATTCACTCCCGCTGGCTACCGAAGCTCCAGCTCCCTTCACGGGAGCCCAAGTAGACGAAATTGTGAACACGCAAATCACAGCCCGCATTGGCCCATATGGCGAGAAGTATATCGAAAAATTCCGGGCATTCATCACTAAAATGATCAAACAGGCGGGCGACGCCACTCCCGGTCTTCTCGCTGAACGATTCTCCTCCTTTGCGGCGACTCGCCTCCTCGACCACCCACCCCAAGACAAAAAACAAAAAGGGCAAAATGACCCATAGGCACACGCTGCAACCTTCTATAACTATGTACCAGTGGAACTTCCGATAAAAATAAATGCAAGAAAGCCTCCCTTCAACTCTACACGTCCACCAACTCCGCGCACGTACTGGTGCTACAGGAAACAGCCACTCCATCACCCATGCTGCGTGACTACACTTACACCCACCCACCGCCCCAGCGCACGACATTTTTGTCAGCGTACACTTCCGGCGCGAGTGATACCCATAGCGTCCGCTGTCGACCACGTTTTGATAGAGCTGAACCCTCACTGGCAAGCGGGAAAAGAGCCGCTTTATTCTGAATCTTTGAGGCCCCACCACCCAGCCTCTCACGGCCGTTGAAGAGCTGCTTTATGCAGTGGACGCACTCACGGGAACGAAGCCGGGCATACTCCTCGGGGATTTTGACGCACCGCATGTTACGGGGGGTATTGTCACGGATATTATAAAAGGAGCTTCCCCCCTTCACGCTACGCAAAATTACTTTTTCATCCTCCAAAATGACCTCACCCAGGCTACCCGGCTCGGCAACAGCGTAAGACAGAACTTTATACCCGAACTCAAGTTTACACATGTCCCAAAAAAGACTGGGAATCGACGCCAGACAACTTGGAAAGCGACCACTTAATAATTACCCCATGTGTCTCCAATCATGCGTCACCAACCGCACCGGAGTGACACGATTGGGAGGCCCTCTGTAAAGCCCCCTTTCCCTGCATACAACACACGGAAGACTATAAATAATGAACTCAACAGTTGGCTGACCTACAACAGACTTACACCAAAAAAAGTATACTCACACAGGATCTCCCTGCTGCCGACACACACCTTGATTACCTGAGGGAAGCTATCCGCGGCTTACTGAATGGAGAAAGTCGCAACAAGCGCAATCGCTAACTCAAACAGCGCATCGCAAAACTAACACAACAGGCGCTCGTGTATGCCCAACATCTCCGAAACCAAAATTGGCGCACCTTTGGCAACCAACTGAACGGATCCCTCACGACAAAGAAAGCAAGGAACATGTCTCGGCACCCGTTGCGCAATAGGACATACGAAACCGCCATTACTCAACACATCACCGGCGTCCTTCGCAATTACTCTCAACCCCCCCCCCCTGATTTATTGTGTTCAAAAGAAGCTTTTTGGCTCACTGCTAATATCGTTGTCTGCTTCCCATCCTCATTACAAAGGCGCTGCAATCTACAACCTTGACGAGCCATAAACACGCGAAGAACTACTAGTAGCACTCGCCTTGTTAACACGCAGTTTGGCGCAAGGGCACCACCAAATTAAATACAAGCTGCTTGGGAACCTGAACAACGAGAAGTTCGAACCTTCTCTTGACTGCTAGAACTGCACTGCAAAGAAGGAACACTACCTTGCCGTGGCGACACGCTAATATTACCTTAGTGCCAAAACCTTTCTTTGGGTTTGACGACCTACGACCCACTTCCTTAACCTCATGTGTTGGTAAACTATAGGAACATTTGGTCAATCCACGCTTACCAGACCTCCTAGAAGATACTGGCCGCTTTACCCACACCATGTTCGGCTTCCGGGAACTTCTGTCTGCTCAAGCTGTACACCTACATTTGAAAGAAATAATCATTGACTACTTCAGGCAAACGAACTCAAGCTACGCCGCAACCCTGGACATAGAAGGGGCTTTCGCCACCGTAACCCACACCGCCATCCTACAACTCCGATCCATGGGATGTGGAAAGCTACTTACAACTTTGTACGCGCCTTCCTCCAAAAACGGAAGGCTGCCTTACACCTCGGACCGCAAAATATATTCCACATCCCTGACCAGGGCATGCCCCAAGGATCACTTCCCTCCCTTCGCTAATCAACATTTGATCTCCTCGTCTCGCTCTTAGGCCTTCAGGTGCAACTTGCAAAGATACCCGACGTATATCATGCTCTATATGGTGTCGATCTCACGCTCTGGACCAACACAGGCTATCCAGGCAATTTGCACAAGCTGTCGATGTCACCTTGCATAACCTCCGTAAGTGTGGTCTCTCACGTTCCCCATAAAAACATGCCCTCCTCGTTCTCCAAGACAGGACCCGAGGACAACCACCAAAGGCGACCCCACAATATTCCTCGGCGGTCAACTGATCCCAACGGTCAAGACCTTGCGCATTCTGGTGATCCACTGCCACCACGACAGCTCGGGAGCTGCATACCTTACGAGACTACAAAATATTGTGTAACAACTAATGCACCTGATCCGATGAACCTGTTCGAGATGACACGGTCTCAGAGAAGCCGACACATGCCACACTCTCCAAGGAATGATAACCAGTCGGATCTCATACGGAGCTCCATACCTCGCCGTCAAACCGCGACAACAGGCAAATATCGACATGCTAATTCGAAATCCTGCAAGACAGCGCTTGGTTTGCCAGCACACACCTTGACCAAACGGGTACTTCAACTCGGTCTCTATAACAATCTCCCCGAATTGATGGAGGCCACATAAACAACCAGTTGCAACGAATGCAGCTCACCCCAAGGGGCCGACACCTGATGAATCAGCTGTGTTGACATCTAGAGCCGAATCCTGACACCCCCAACGAATACCCACTGCTGAACAGGCCAACATCCCGGTACTTCCCATCCGCTTACATTCCGGCTCCTGCTGTGACATTTTCAAAAAAGTACCTACGAGCTTATTTCACTTGCCAAGCTATGGCAACAGCAATGTGATAATGTAAGTATGGCCTTTTCAGAGTCTGCTTGTCGCTGAAGTTAGCTAGGTTCGTCCTTCATGCCTGTGCCTGAACGTGTTCTCTTATCTGGCTCTGAAGGAACATAAAAACGTTTAGAACCTAAATACTACTGCTGCTATCAGGTTCAAAGTTGGTACAAATGTGCTTCTGCTTTAAGACCATGTGAAAGAGGGTTGTGGAAGGCTACGAACTCACATGCAAGATTTCCGCTTGAAAATGTGATAATTCCCCCAGCTGTGTCCATACGCGTGCGATATGAATGAATAGTTCGCGAACGTACAGTGAATGTTTGTTTGCATCCCGGCTCTGGCTGCAACATTACAAAAAGCGACTAGCGAGCCAATTTCAATTGTCAAGCTATGGGAATAAGAACGCGATAACGCGAGTATGGTCTTCAAAGAGTCACTTTCTTGGTTAAGTTAGCTAGATTTGTTTTCCCTGCTAGTGCCTAAATGCATGCTTGTCTCGGTCTGCGAATGAAATGAAAAACGTTTAAACTTTAAAACAATTACTCCTACGAGGTTAGAATTTGTCGCAAACAGGCTCTAGGACGTTACGAAAGGCGCCTGTGAATGGACAAAAACTCACATTGCAGATTTCCAGACAAAATTGCGAAACTTCCTACAGCTTTATTCACACGCATGATATAGAAAAAGAACAAAAAAGAGAAACATTTATTACTCCAAAATAATGGCTGCTACGAAGTTCACATTTGGTACCAATGTATTTAGGACGCTAAGAAAAAGGGCAGTTAAATGATAAGAACCTACATATAAGAATTCCTTGTGAAACTGTGATAGTTTTCACCGCTTTGTCTATAAGCGTGCGATATGAATGGAGAATTCTCCAACGTACAGTGAACGATTGTTTACATTCCGGCTCCAACTGTAACACTACCGGAAAGCGCCTTTCAAGCTGATTTCACTTGTGAAACTATTAGAACAGCAAACTGATAACGCGAAGGTGGAATTCAAAGAGTCGCCTTGCTGGAAAAGTTACCCAGAAAAGTTACCCTGTCCCTCAACGCATGCTCCTTCGAGTCGCCCCCCCAAAAAACATTTAAAACTTTTAACTAATTGCTAATACGAGTTTGAAACTTGTTACAACTGTGCTCTAGGATGTCAGGAAAGATGAGCGCGTAAGTACAAAAACTTACATGACAGACGTCCTTGTGAAATTTGTTAGCAATTCGCAGAAGTTTGTCCACACGCGTTCATTTTAATTGGAAGGTTCTCCTACGTATTCTGATGTACGTTTCACATTACAACACTGGCTGTGGCATTACCAAAAAGTGCTTAGCGAGCTCATTTCACTTGCGAAAATATCCGAACAGCAAAGCGATAACACTAGTATGGCCTTATTGAGTTGCCTTGTCGTGGAAGGTAAATTTGTCGTGCTTTAAATTTCTCGCGGACGTTGAATTCGACTCCGTGGCCCGTGAGAAAAAGAACTTTTCAAAATTTAAAAGTATTGCTGCTACTAGATTCAAATTTGGTACAAATGGGCTCTACGACGTTATGAGAGCGGAATGTGACATCCAACGACAGGTGGCGTGGGTGCGGACGGCGCACGGGGGTTGTGGGAGTTGCCGCCGAACTGGCCAGCTGAGGATTGTACTGTAACACCAAGTTTGTTATTAATCCCTAAGTCTCTTTCAGTCATCACCTGGGAATGTAAAGAGTGGCGACGATGATCAACAACGCGGCGAGCACCCACAGTTTATGAATGCCGGCCACAGCGGCCGGGAGCAAAGAGCACCGACACTCGGGATGACCAAGTTGGAGCCATTCACCGGTGAGGCAGGCCAAGACTCCGAGGATTATGTGGAACGGCTAGAGCAGTAATTCATCGCTATTGAAATGCCGGAGTAAAAACGGAGAGCGGTTTTCTCTAAGTGGGCGTGGAAAGCCCATGTACGCTTTGATGCAGCAGATTATTAGCACCAAGAAGGCCCTCGGAGGTGCAAATGAGCAGAAGGTTACAGCTACTCACTGAGCACTCTTTCCCTAAGTCGTCTGTCATTGTTCAGATCTGTAAGCTTTATTGCCGCACGCAGAAGAATGGTAAACATGTCAAAGAATTTGAGGCTGAACTAAGGCAACTGGCACATCGGTGCGAAGTTGGCGGTGAACTGGAGTATAACCTGCGCTACCTAATCGTGCACGGAATTAGCAATGACATGAAAAAGAGAAGGCTACTTGTAGAACTGATGTTATCACTCCAAAATGCACTGAATAATATCACAGCGATGCAAGCGGCCACGCTCATATAGGATCAGATAACCGGAAAAGAAGGGGGCTACAACGGCGTGACAGCGCCGCCACATTCAGCCGAGTGAAGACACGAGGGAGGAAACAGACGAAATATTTTCGTTGTGACGGCGCGCCCCCCGACACCACATGCAGGTGTGTCAATGTGCGCTCTTTCATCTGCCGACAGCGGGAACACATGGCTAGGATGCGCCCGAACATAATGCCGTTGAAAGACTGAAGAGGGAGCTCGGCCGCAGCTCATGCGTCAGAACAGATACATGGAATGACAGCAGAGGAGGATGACAGCGATAGCCTCGTCGCGCAACTGTGGTTGTTGGCTCCGCAAGCAGAGGAGGCGGGGAAGATCTAACGAACATCATGGGGAGTACCAAGGCCATCGGAGCACAAGGACACCCCTATATACACGCAGGTCACAATAGCCGGGCAACGTTTAAAGATGGAGTACGACACACGGGCAGTTTCTCAGTCAAGGACGGAGCAGAGTTCCGCCAGTGTTTTCGAAGGTGAAAGTGCAACCGTCAACGGTGTGACTGCGCGGATACTTCTACAAGCCTTGTGGTTTGCACGGCCATAGTTCAGGTGGAATTCGCCGGCAAGCGGCAGAGTTGCCCCTTTTTGTGTTTCAATGAGGGGCGGGAACTCTGTTGGGAAGAAACTGGGCGGAAGCGTTCGGCATGCCATATGAGCAACTGGTCCTCGTTCACCCGGTCAGCAGCAAGAACGAGATTCTGGGGAAATGCAACAAGATGTTTTGGGAGGGGCTGGGCATATTGCAAGGCGTGAAGCTGAGCTGCTTGCTACCAGCCGCTTCTAAGCCGACATTTTGTATGCCGCGCAAATTGCCATTTGCTCTTCAGAATTTGGTGAAACAGGACATACAGAGAATGCACCGTGAATTAGGTCTCGGTGGGTGGCGCCTATTGTACCGCTTCTGAAAGAAGATGGTAAATTCAGAATTTGTGACTTTAATGTGACTGTGAACAAGGCGGCTATCACAAGAAATACCCAGTCCCAAGGCTCCAAGAAACGTGGGCGAAACTGACGGCAGGGGCAACGTTTTCGAAGTTAAACCTGTGTGATGCCTATCAGCAAGTTCAGCTGGAGCAGAGCCAAAGCGTTGGTGACAATGAACACACCATGGGGGTTGTACCAGTATAACAGGTTACCGTTCGGGCTATGCTCAGCTCTTGAAATTTTTCACAGAGATTTAAAATGTGCTGAGGGATTGTCAAGTAGTCTTCGTGTACTTTGACGATATACAGGTAACAATCTGGACAGCGAAATAGCACGACGAGAACAGGATACAGTCTTCCAATGACTGCAAGAGGCGGGCTTGACACTCAAATTGGGGAAATGTTTTTTCTATAAAAGTGTGGATTATCTCGGGCATACCTTCGCTGCCTGTCGCAATTAGGCCCGCAATCTTGAACGTGGGAGGGTCGGCCGAACACGACTGACCTGGAGCAGCCGTGCTCGTCAGTGTTTACTGGCCAGCCGTACACAATGCTTCCCACCGAGCCTGGGCGGGCACCGAACTTAGCGGCCACCGAAGAGTAGGGTCGGAAGGCCCTACACACTTGTCATACCCCTAACCACCAAGTTTCTTCTTCCAATGCAAACACAAAACTCCGCCTATCACCCGGCGAATAACCGTCCGGCGGTCTCTATAGTCTCGACTCCGCCTGAACACAGGTGTCGATTCAGGTGTGGCAGCATCCGGTGCCGCCTGAGTCATTCTCGCACCATCCGTCAGCGTTGCAAGTGTCACCGGACCTGCACGTTGGGCCACAGCGCAGCCAGTAGCACCAGCCACTGGTGCTGTGCTGGCAGTGGCCGCTGTAGCTGTTCACTCCCCTACGGGTTCGCCTCCTGAATGGGTGGTCGAGGTTGCCAGTCTACGCCTCATATGGTCTGCGTGCCGGTGCCACATGGTCCTTATCCGACATGCGAACAAGCAGTGACGACGCACTGACAGGAGAGACCACATGCCCGGAAGACAGGGGCAGATCAGGCTGGAAGTTCATGGCAAATACCAGAGTCCCAGGCTCGCAAAGACCCAGGACGGCACCCTAGGTAAGCAGCCAGCTACTGCTTCAGCTGCTTCGGGAGCGCTGTGGACTGGATGTCTGGATGCAACACGTCCAATGGTGTCTTCACCATCAGGCCCAACAGGAGCTCGAAGGGGGGCCCGACCAGTTACTTCGCGGGGTGTGCATGCGGTACTGGAAGAGGACCCGGGACCCCTGTGTCCGGAAATCCCCAGCCTTGCTCTTCTTTACCTTGTCGTTCACCGTTTGCACCACCCGCTCGTCAGCACCATTTCACGCAGGGTGGTACGGCGGAACCATCATCCGACATATTCCGTTCTTTGTGAGCCAGGCCAGTTACTCCTCGCCGGCAAAAGCGGGACCCTTGTCGGACGCGATGCCTTACGGCAACCCCTGGGCTGCGAAGAGTTACCCCAGCGGCCGGAATGGTGGCTCGTGCCGAGGGGGTCGTAACTGGCAGTACTTACACCCTCTTGGAGAAGGCGTCCACCACCACCAGAAAGTCCCCCCACCACATTAAACCCCCGCCGGTTAGTCGATTCCAATCACGTCATACCGCGTCTAGCATAATGAAACACTGGACGCATCCCATCACGGACGCAGAAGCGAGAAGCACCCTGCTATTGATTCGGCTAGGATCTGCATGACCAACAAACTTCTTCGCAAACCTTCCAGACCCTTAAAAACGGCTCTAACTGCTTATTTATTTATTACTTGACACAAGGCACCCTTGCCTAAGCATGAAAACATATCTCCATAACACTAATTCTTAAGCCAGGCAAACCTCTTCCCATCATTTCATTTTATTTCATTTATTTTACCCTCAAGGCCAGAGGCACAACATAGGGGAGTGGGCTACAAACACAAAAGAACAGATACTACAATGCAGCAAAAAGGTAGTGTATAACAGGTTTATGAGGTTATTAAAGTAACAGTGTTAGTTAATGTTATTCGAAACAGTTGATGGTTTTCAATGGCGGCGATTGGTCCAGGAAGGTGGTTCCAGTCATATGCTGGGCGAGGAATGAAAGACTGAGAACAAGATTTTCTGCTACAGGACATGATTGCAACTTGAAGACGGTAATCATTGCGGGCAGAAACAAATAAAGGCGCAGAAATAAAGATGCAAGGCAATTAAAGATTGGGATAGAATATTCTATGAAATAAACAAAGACGAATATACTGACGACTATGGGCGTACTGGGGCAAATGCAAGGTATTTTTCATGCATGTTACGCTGGATGCCCTACTGTAATCACCTGTAATAAATCGCGTAGCGTTGTTTGGAAGGAGTTGGTGAGTTTAATATTAAAAGTTCAGTGCCAGGATCCCATGTTAAAGCAGCGCATTTTAATTGATATCTTACCGATGATTTTTACAAAAGTGCCTTAAGGGAAATAGGAGCAAATGAAAAGTTACGGCGAAGGTATCCAAGCATGGGATTGGCGTTGCTAATAACTTGTTCAATATGCAATGACTATGAAAGCGATGACGTTATGTGAACCCATAAGTAGCGATATGACATTACGGCTTCGAGCGGGACATCTGTTGAGATGATAAATGGCTGGAGAAGATTAGATCCGAGAGACACGCAGAGCTTTACATTTAGTAGTGTTTAGTTTCATGTGCCACTTCCTATATCATGCGGATACCGCGTCAATATCATTCTGAAGCATGTTAGTGTCGTTTTCGTTGATTATTTCGCGAAAAATACGCGAACATCGGCAAAGATAGTAATACTCGAAGAGACACAATCAGGGATATCGTTATTATAAATAAAAAGAGAAGGGGGCCTAACATCGAGCCCTGAGGCACGCCAAAGAAACACGGCTGGGTTATGCTTCTTGGTCATTACACGTTACGTCCTGTGAGCGGTTCAGAAAAAAGTGTTCTATCCACAAAAAAGTGTTACTGTCTATGTTCAGTTGGACAGTTTCAAGAGAAGGGATTTATGACAAAATTTATCGAAAGCTTTAGAAAAGTCAAGAAAAAGGCACTCTGCGCATGAACCCAGGTCTAGAATGGTAATAAGTTCATGAGTGAAGCAGGGTAACCACGTTTCGCAAGAGAAAGTATTCCTGAAACGGTGCTTATAACGCGAGAAAAAGGATTTGTTTCAAGAAATTTACGACGTAGGAGTACAATATATGTTCTAAGATTTTTCATGGGATGCTGTTTAACGATAAGGGACGGTAATTGTTAGGCGTGTCTTCTCTACCGGAATTATGGATGGGCACCACCTTCCCCACCTTCCAGTCAGCAGGGACTGTGTCTGTCTGGTGACTGCTGAAATTTTTGAACCAAAATAACTGGGGAATTAAACACAGTATTCTTAAGAAATTTTGCAGTGATAAGGTCAGAGCGGAGACTTGCACTTTCAATGATTCAATATTTTGGCAACATTTGTGGATAAATTAGGACAGGGTTCATTGGCGGGTACTGATATTCGGTCTCACAGGAAGATAAATCGTAAGATGATGTTACAAAATTTTGAGAACAAACACTGTTAAGTAGGGATGGACAGACAACATTCGGTATCGAAAGCCCACTAGAACTGAATAGCTGCATTGTGTACCGCCCTGGGGGATTAATAACGCGTGAAAGTACCGGCTAGTTCGTAATACATTAGCAACACAGCACGAAAAGGACTAAGGACGAGAGAAACACGACAAACAAGTGCTTGTTTTTTGTCTTCTTCTCGTCCCTGGTCTTTTTCGCGCTGTGTTGCTAATGGGTTAATACCGCGCCAAAACTTTCCATGGTCGTTAGTAAGCATAGAGGGCAATGCATGTGAAAGATAATTATTTTTCGCATGTTTCAACTCGTCGACGTAGGCGTTGTTAGCGATTTTATAAGAAATCCTTCGCTGGTCGCAAGAAAAGCGCTTATCTGCTCTGAAAGAACGTTTCTTACGATTAGAGACCCGTTTAAGGTGGGTGCTGAACCATGGTGCATTTGGGTTGGACCGGACACTGCGCAAGACAATGTATTTGGTTATCGGCGCGTGTACTTTATATTTAAAACCGTTCCAATTCGTTCCATCGCTCTTTCGTCAAAGTACTCTAATAAAGGGCCAATAAACCGCGGAAGTCCGGTGCTAATAATGTCAAAGCGTGCATTGCCGGAAATCGCGCATTTGTTTGGTTTTGCTGATCGTTTTTGTGAGAAAGGTTCTAACTTCAAATAAGATAAGCAGGTGATCACTAAGTTCTGGTAAGTAAGAAACCTCAGGGACGAGTAAGGGGTTTGTTTTATTGTCTAGTTGCTTTCCGATATTTATTATATAATGATTCGTAATGCTTGAATATTCTGCCTATGTTACTCTTCTGGGCAGTGAGCTGGTCATTTCGCTACTTATTGCTCCTCTGCAATGTACTTTGGGTCTGAAGGCCCTAGTCAGGCAGCTTGTTGCCTTTAGCACTCTCATCCTAGACAATGTATGTCTGAACGAATTTCGAAACCAAATAAAATATAAAAAGTAGTCAGGGCTAGATCAAGGGTGTTAGCGACTGCATTTGAAACTTGTTGGCTCGAGAATTAGTTAGGACAACGAAAACAAAGAGCAGAGGTTTAAAATTTTGGTACATTCAGTAGAGGACGGGATGCTTTTCGGAGGTAGAGCAGTCGATGAAATTGAGAGAAAATTGAAATCGCCTAATAAAATATCGAAGCACTCGGGTGACGTGTCCCCAGTCGAAAAACACAAAAGAAAAATATGACAGAATGATCCTGTGAGGGAATGGGACATTCTGTAGTCTGTAGTAAATCCTGTCCTGTAGTCTGTAGTAAACCCTGTCCTTTAGACTGTAGTAAATCATGTCCTGTAGTAAATCCTGTCCAGTAGTTTGTCGTAAATCCTGTCATGTAGTTTGTCGTAAATCCTGTCCTGTAGTTTGTAGTAAATCTGGTTCTGTAGCCTGTAGTAAACCCTGTAATGTCTGTTTTCGTAGTAAATAATGTCATGTCTCGAATGTCAACTTGTTTTGCATAAGAACATTGCTTCCCATGATGTTTTTTTTCTATTAAGTACCTGAGGTATGCAGGATATGCACAGCAATTTCAATAAAAATATTACCAACAAACATAAGCATTTGGAGGAATTCTTGCCTTTCTGGAACAAGCTTAAAATTGTTTTTAGTGAATAACTGATTTCAGAACGCTGTACCAAAAGGCAATGTAAGCAATGCAACAAGTGGCACATTCATGCATGCAATACAAAAGTTTGATGTTACGCAGATTCCACATGCCTGATGCATGTGCAGTCGCGGAAACTCGTGCACACGCACACTGCACACGTGGAAACTCGTGGATCCGGCAGCCGCTGGAACGCAACGCTACAACGCGCCGGAGACCACGCGCTCTCCAGCGAATAGCGTGGCCCATGCTCGCGCTAGGCCATTTTTCTTTATTAGCCGTGTAATTACAAACCCGCGTAGCTGTTAACAAGAAATACAGACGCCCTTCCTTCAGGGACACCTAAGTAGCGCTACAAAATTTAGCTAGACTCATTTGGGCACTTTTCAGCTGATTTGGCCGTGCTTCAGAAGCACAGCCAAATCGCGTCCCATCATCGCGTTCCGTCAATGACGCTCAATCTGTTCATGAAAGCAAATTTATTCTCCCGGATACAAAAAAACTATTAAACGAGCATAGACAATACCCGTTCGAAAATTCGTTCCTTATATTGGTTAGGACCATTAAAACACAAGCAAACAAATATTTCTCGAACCTGATTTATTTAAACAGCAAAACGCGAGAGGACGTGAGAGGAAAGATGAGACAGTCTATCTTTAGCTTGAATGCTTGCCTTGGTGAACCTTGATCCGTTGACAATGCATTCGCACAGCAAAACGTGGAAGGGTATCCTGTGGCGAAAAGCGCACGTCTCTGTGGTGCTGCACTATCTCGAAGAGTATGCACGCACGATACCTGCCGAAGTCACGCAGGGGTCATTGCTGGTCCAGTCGATTGTCGAAGCACATCGCACGTATTCGAAATCACACTGCCTGCGAAATTCGTCGTATTCACTCGCATCAATGTGCCAATAATACCAATTACCACGGTTAGTCGTCGCTAGAGGAGTCCTCACTTCGAGATGCTTGAAATCCGGACCACTGATCTTGCTTTTACTACAGCTTCCGAAGCTTCAAATGTTGTTGCTGATACTTCGCGGAGACATAAGATGCACGTTTTTTCAAAAAGGTACCCGTAACTTCAGCTAGGCAAAGCGCCGATGTTAAATGTGAACGAGCCACTCGGCCACGCAGCCACCGCCAAATTTTGACCAAAAGACGATAAGCAGGAGGGAACAAAGGAAGGGTAAGGAGGGAACCGGCCGATCACGAGAACTTGTTAACGCGACCCCTCCATGTCAGAAAGTGCACTGTCAGAATACATGTCAGAATGTGCACTGCAATTATTACACCACGTCTTCAAAAAGCACGTCTTGCCTGTCCTTTATGCGTCCCTTTGGCCGATGGGCTACCCTTATTGCGTCATTGTTTTATCAAAGATTGTCCACAGTACAATATATGCAACTGCAATTCACTCAAAGAAGCCAAGGAATTTGCGAAGTTCTTTATGTATCCATTTCTTTGGTTATGGGGCTACGCTTAGATGTTCCAACCTTAGAGTGATTTGTGCTAAGTTGGTTTGTTAATTGGAATTTTGTAGCGAAGTTTTTTTTTAACACGGCCACAGTGCTACTGGCAGCAATGCAACAAACGTTCATTACAACAGACGCTTGCAATGCAATTGAACGAGATGACCGTCACTTGCACGCACCATTGCTTGCATGCAGCGCACGCTAAAACAATGGGAATTTGCGGCACCGCACGGGCAGAAAACACCAAGTTTCGCAGCATCTGCGTCAATATCGGCGCTCGAATACAACCAGTCCACCCCTTAACCGGCGCGCGGCATTCCCGTGTCCAGCCAAGCAGCGGCACCACACTATCCCGTACTAGCCTGTTCATGCTATCCCTTTCGTCCTGGCTGAAGCCCTGTCCCCAAAGGCAATGTCCTCGTGTTATTCGATGCTCCCCAGCAACCGCCCCGCGTTGCTGTCGTTCAGTGCGGCGTTTTCCAGTGTTTCCGTTCTCTCCCGCATATTCCATCACTCTCCTAATTCTGGAAAATGCGGTCCCCGCGTTGCTGCTGTCCAGCTCGGCGTTTTGTAGCAATACTGAACGGTCTGTCATGTGACACTTTTGCCATGAATCTAAAATTATCTTTCACACAATAAAATATGCAGGGACTACAAAATGGTCTGTCGCACGGCAGATAATAATAGTAATTACGGAATGCTAGATGTAGCGGCTGAAGGACAGTTTGTGGTGCAACAGGTAATTTGTGTATTGCCTGCAGGGTGTTGCACAACAGACATTTCTGTAGTACAACAGAAATGTCTCATGCGACAGACATTTTGTAGTTCGACTACAAAGGTTTTTGTAGTGGGACTACAGAATGTCTTTCGCATGCTAGATATGTGTGTTGTACTGCATGAATTTCATTCGTACGACAGACATTCTGTGGTCATACTACAGAGATTCCTGTCTCAGAGCAGACCATCCTGCATTCCCAACAGAAATTGCAGTTGTGGGACGGAAATGCCTGTTGTACGACAGATTTTCTGTAGTAGTACTACAGAAATTTCTGTCGCACGACAGACCATCCTGTAGTCTCAACAGAAATCCCTGTCGTGCAACCGAAGTGCCTGTTGTACGACAGATTTTCTGTAGTTGTACTACAGAAATTCCTGTCGCACGACAGACCATCCTGTAGTCCTAACGGAAATCCCTGTCGTGCGAAAGAAATTTCTGTTGTGCGACAGAAATTTATGTTGTGTTTTTCGACTGGGTCGTAACAAAAATAAGCTAATCGTGCAATTCGGAAACAAAACAAAGATGGTAAGAGGGAGGACGGTAACAGACGCCAAAGGTGAATGTGCGATTCCTAATTTCTACACATGCCCAGAGAGCTTCAAGCCCAGACTGAACATGGACGATGCGTGACGGTATAGATTTCCTTATTGCGAGCAGTACACCACTGCCCTGACGCAAACTTCGGTCGCGTCGATAAAGATTAAAACTTGACTGATTGAAAAAAAATTTTGTGGTCATGAACAATGTAATACAACCATATTTCTGTCAATAATATGATGTCGGCGTTACACGTATCAATTGCAGAAGCTAGAGGTTCACGGTTGTTAACGACACCTCGCGTGTTCGCAAGAAGTATGGAAAAATTTGAGGCTGGGGAAACAAGGCCATCTCCAATCTCGACTTCGTATGCTGAGGAGTTGCGTTGGCATGGTGGTGAGCCTTTAGCAGGCCGAGAATCTGAGTCTTTCACGCTATCTGTCTCAGCGTCATTGGTACAGGCGTTGCGTGAGTGGACTGACTCAGCAGAGTTTAGGTTGTGGACGCTATGTTAAGAATGCTGCCGGTCTCCGCATCATACGCAATGTACTGATCCTTTATGAGCAACGTTTTTGTATTTTAACCTAAACCGGGGGAATGCGGCTGACGTTTGGCGAATTCCAACAGTTTTTTTCTAGCGTGTCGAGTTGCTGGGCCGAAGTTATCCGAGACCGAAATGAAATTTGGGATGGAAAGATGGTATTTTTTCTTGTGTTTGAAATTATTTACCTTTATAATTATGGGGCGTCAATTCGCATCAGAAAATACGCCCAACCGTTGCGCACGTTCAACAGCATGCGAGGGGGAGTCGCTGCTGAGTACTGAGGAAATAGCCGCAAGTGTTTTTTGCTCATCTGCGCCCACGTTTCACGAGAGTCAGAAATACCGTGACGTACGATATTATTTCTTCTGGATCGATCTTCAAGATTGTCCGGCCGGCAGTATAAATTTACGCGTTGTGACGTCAAAAGCTTATTAGTTTCCTGAAAAGAAGCCAGGTTGTCCACTAGAGCGTCTATTCTGTTAAACTTGACTTTAGGTTTTGAGTACGTTTGAATATTTAGTACAACTTTGCGTCATGTGCCATTTGGTTGATTCTAATTTCTGCCTCACCTTGTGCCAGTTCCTCACTTTGTTTTTAATATCTCTTAGCATCTGTACATTTCACTACTTTCCTCTGAATTTTCCCCCGCCGCTTCATTAGCCGAATCGGAGTGAGACTTCGATGGTTCAGTGGGACCAGGGTTGGCCTCGGTATCCCCAGAACGGAGCTACAAAAGATCAGCATCCACACAATCACGAAGAGTATGACAAAGAACCCGCGAACACAGGAGCAGCCCCCAGAATCACACCGCTCATCATATAAACAAGTTTGGCTACGCACCTGCGGGGCAAATAGGCGATACACGTACTTAATACTGTGCTGAAAGCTGCTCGCATGCCCACTGCCCCAGAACAAGGCTGCGCGGGTCCTTTAAACTCTCGGCGAAGGGTGGTGACGCTATAGACGATGTTGACGTTTGCAGGGTAAGGGGGAATTCGTAAATTCTCACCGATGCGATAGCTGGAGCGTAGTCAAGGCGATGTTCGGGATGCAGTTTTTAAGCAAACGGCAAGATTGCCGAAACCACCTGTGATGATGGAGGGATCCAGCAACACGCTAGTGCGAGGAACACCTGCGGGGCAAATAGGCGATACATGTAAGCCATACTGTGCTGAAAGCCGCTCGCGTGTCTACTGGCGAAAACAAGGCTGGGCGGGTCCTTTAAACTACTGGCGAAGGGCGGTGGTGCTGTAGATGATGATGGCTTTTGCAGGTTAAGGGGGAATTCGCTGATTGTCACCGGTGCGATAGCTGGAGCTTAGTCAAGGCGATATTCGGGTTGCAGTTTTTCAGCAGATGGCGAGATTGAGGAAACCACGTGTTACGATGGAGGGATCCAGCAATACGCTATGGCCGCGAAAACCTGCGGGGCAAATAGTCGATACATGTCAGCCATACTGTGCTAAAAGCTGCTCGTGTGCCCACTCACCCTCGAACATCTTCGCCCCATATCTCTCACTTCGTGTATGGGCAAGGTTCTAGAACATGTCATCATTAACAGAGGAACCGTTCACATCAGGGTTTATACTATCAGGGTTCACATCAGTTCTAGGGTTTATACCTAAAGTGCCCAGCCAGGATGACATCCAGCAGGTGCACCAAGACATATTTTCTCAACCATATAAACGCGACGCACCGGCGACCCATGCACTCGATTCGACAAAAGCACACGACGGTCTCCCAAAAGGCAGTCCTCAGAAGCCTAGAGTCTGGACACCAAGGAGAGCGCACTTACAACTACGTAAGATAATTTCTCACCGTACGCACCGCCGCACTCCAGGTAGGCAAGCTCCGTTCTGATCGCATGCGACTTCTTTTCATAAATACACCCTAGCGTTCAGTATTGTCTCTTCCTTTGTTAAATTTGGAACTCCTGAACATCCACAAAAAGTTAGAATCGGTACCTGGTCTCTGATACACTCTATATGCCGACGACTTTACGATGCCGGTACCTGGAGGTAGCAATGCTCAGATAGAAACCATACTTCAACGGGGTGTCCATATCGTGGAAACAGAGGTTATCCTGTTCGCCAGAAAAATTTGCCCTGCTCATTATCTCTGTCCGGTGCTGTCGTGATTCTTTGAACATATAGGTTTCCCTGGGCAACCGAATCATCCCACAGGTGCAAAACCTTCAAAGGTTAAAGCCTTCAAATAAACAGCGCAATCAAGGTAATGCTAAATTTCTGTCCCTACATACTCTCCAGTAAATGAAATAATTGGCCTCATTCCACGAAGCGCTGCCCGTCAGCCATAGGCTCAAGGAGAGAGAACGATACCGTCTAGTTCAGGCTTTCATCATTATTTGGATGACGTACTCTCTCCTACCTTAAGCTTACAACCTCCGACATAGACAAAATTTACTAGCCGCATCTGAAATGCATATAAGGCAGCATTACAAACCCCTCTCCACTCGTCCACTGCCAGACTCGCCTCGTTGGGAGTGAAAATACTGCCAAAGAGCTACCAGAGGCCCATGGTAGTAATCAGTTAAGCCGCCTCTCTACCACGCACACAGGGCAACGCATTCTTCACCGTGTACGAACTGGAATACCGGCAATGGTAGTGAACGAAGCTCCGATGCTCGAGACATTCGAGACTGCCTCCGCTTAGGTCCACTTCCACGCAACATTGCACCTTGTATATCAAGCAGAGCGCAGGTGCCTGCGCGCCCGTGCCCTTACAAATAAATTACCTTATTTCCCCCACCACCATGTATGTAGACGCCACAGAGTATATACACGCGGAAGGATTTGCTCTTGCATTGGTCACACACCAAAACTCTCCCCCGGTCACTTCCATCACAGTACAGACATCTTACTCACAACAGCGGAAAAGGCGGCAATAGCCCTGGCCCCTATTATAATCACTGATTCGAAGACGGATGTTCAAAACTTTATTCATCGTGGCAAATTTGGCTGCGGCATTCAAGAATACCATCGAAAATCACCCTCCTGAACCAGTCGACATCGTCTGGACCCCGGTCCACACTGCCGTGGGAGGCAACAAGGCGGCTTACAATTCCCCCCGAGAAGTCACCAGATGTGCTGGGCTCACTCCTGCTGCCTCCAACTGTGCTGAGTCGGCCCGCGATTGACTGTTCTCGTAGTAAGACGTCAAGGAGCATTACCGCCTCTCCCGCCGCTGCTATCCCATTGCCCACACATCCCTCACCAACTATCACGAGCGCCTATGGCGACTCCTTCAGACAAACCCCCTCGGCAGTCGTTCTGTCCTCCTCAAATTCTGTCCCTCTTTGTTACCTTCACCCAATTGTCCCCTCTGTAACTCCCTGGACACACTAACCCACGCCATGTGAGCCCGCCCACTTAACCCATTATTCCCCATCTCCAACATCTCGCAATGGGAGAACACACTGAAAAGCTCGCGATAGGTTGTGCAGCGCTTTGTGGTTGACCGAGATGCCACCGTACCCGCAAGCTCTCAGCTGGCAGCCGCCACGCGTTACTAGCAAACTTGCTTCGAAAATAAAGGGATTTATCTGTCTACCGAAAGGAAAAGAACAAATTTTAAAACTTTAAAACTATTGCTGCAAAGAGGTTCTGATTTGGTACAAATTAGGTATACGACATAAGTATAGAGAAGTGCCAAATGTTAAGAACATACATGGCAGATTTCCTTGTGAAAAGGCAAGAAGTCGGGCAGCTTTGTCCATACCCTGACGATATGAAGGCAACGTCATCGAACGTACGGTGGTTAGTTTACAAATAGGCCCTGGCTGTGGCATGACAGAAAAAAAAGCGCCCAGTGAGCGGATTTCACTCGTCAAACTACAGGGAAACCAACGCGGTTGCGCGAGTATTGCCTTTAAATGGTCTGCTTGACGCGGAAGTTATATAGGTACGTTTTGCTTGCCTGGTAATCAACCTGTGCTTCTATCTGGCCCCGAAGGAAAATAAAAACGTTATACCTTTAAACAACTGCTGCTACTACGTTTAAATTCAGCCACAAATGTGCTTTAAGACGCTGTGAAAGATTTCTGTGAAAGCATAAGAACTTACATGACAGAGTTCGCTGGGAAAACGTGATACTTCCCGCAGCATCCTCCATACGCATGCGATATAAAAGGATAGTTTTCCAACGTACCGTGAATATTTTTTTGCATTCCGGCTCTGGCTGAAAAAATAACAAAAAGCACCTAGCGAGCTGATTTCATTTGTCAAACCATTCGAAAAAGAACTTGAATACAAGCGTATGGCTTTAATGAGTCGGCTTGTCGTGGAAGTTAGATTCGTCTTGCTTTCCTGTCTTGTTCCTCAATTAACGCTCCTGCGGCTTCTAAGAAAACGAAAAGTTTTATAACTTCAAAACCTCTGCTGGTACTAGGTTCAAATTTAGTACAAAAGTGCTGAAGGCCGTTTTAAAAGAGCGCTATGAAAAGATAAGTATTTACATGAAAGTATTCAATGTAAAATGTGATAATTCGCGCAGATTTTCTATACAAATCCGTAAAAAATGGAAGGTTCTCGAACGTAAAGTGATGATGTGTTTACAGTCCGGCCCTGGCTGTGGCATTACTAAAAAGAGTACCTAGCGAGCTAATTTCTTGTACCAAAGTAAGGGAACAGCCAGGCGATAATGCCAGAATGGCATTTAAAGAGTCGCCTTGTCGCGGAAGTTACCTTGATTCGTTTTGCTTGCATGTCTCTCAACGAGCATTTGTCTCCGGCCCAGAAGAAAAAAAACAATGTTTAAAACTGAAAATAATTGTTTCTACGAGGTTCAAATTTTGTACACATGTCCTGTAGGACGTTACGGAAAAGGACTGTGAAAACATAAGAACTTGTATGACAGAATTCCTTGCGAGAAAGTGATAACTCGCGCAGATTTGTTCATAGCGTCCTATATAAATGGAAGGTTCTGCAACGTTCGGTGATGATTTGTTTACATTCCGGCACTCTGTGGCACTGCCATAAAAGCGCCTAGCCAGCTTATTTCACTTGACAACTTCTAGGAACGCCAGAAAGGCCTTTAAAGAGTCACCTTGTCGGGGAAGTTACTAGATACGTTTTGCTTGCCCATGCCAATACACGCTTTTCTCTCCAGCCCCCCAAAAAAGAACTATGTTGAACACTGAAAATAATTGCTATTACGAGGTTCAAATTACGTACAAATGTTCTGTAGGACGTTACAAAAGAGGACTGTAAAAAGATATAAACTGGTATGGCAGATTTACTTGTCAAATTGAGATAACTCGCACACATTTGTCCGTATACGTTCTGGAACGTTCTGCAATGATTTGCTTACATTCAGGCACTCTCTGTGGCACTACCATAAAAGCGGCTCGCGAGCACATTTCACTTCACAAACTATCCGAACAGCAAGGCCATTGAGTCGCATTGTAGTGGAAGTTAGATTCGTCTTGCTTGCCTGCGTACTAAACCATGCTCCTCGCGGCCCAAATGAAAAAAATACGTTTAAATCTTTAAAACTTTTTCTGCTTTAGGTCCAAATTGGGTGCAGATGTGCTCTAGGACGTTATGACGCGGAGTACGAGAAGTTAAGAATCGATGGGGCAGATTTCCACACGAAAATGTGATATTTCGCGCAGCCTGGTTCATACACGTCAGATATGAAAAAAATGGTTATTGAACGTACGCTTATAATAGCAAACAGCGCAAAAACAAAACTTGGACAAGAAAGACTACGGGACGAAGCGCTACTAGCAACTGAAACGTTTATTCTTCAAAACACACAATCTAAGCCACTGCCAACCCAAAAGTACAGTACTATCTACAATATTGTACAGTCACGGGGAACAACCACCAAAAACACTGCATACAACCCAAACGCACGTGTTCAGACTTTGAAAGATGCAGGGTGCACTTTATCAGCGACTTATCCAAGAAAGCGAATTCGGCATCTCACAAAAAACAGAAGTTTGGCTGATGCTCGTATTTCTTCTTTTTTGATGTGAAATGCTTCTATTATGTCTCCTGTTACCCACTTACGGTGTCACGCACACTCCATGGATGTTCTACCCAAGCTCTAACAAGAAGTTAGTTACGATTAGGCCCATTTAAAGCTGGTGAAGAACGCTGTCGCTTTTTCTTGCATCAAATCAGCTTTGAACAAATCCTGCGAACATTTCATGGAACAGAGTGTCGCCACCCAGGTAGACAGGTTAAGGATAACCGGGCACCCAGGTGACTCTCTTCACTTGGGTTGTGAAAGGAATCGCCTTGAAAGTTATAAGGCTGGAAGCGTGGCCCGCGGCAGGGAAACGGAGCGGGTTAAGTTCCTGATAAGATAGCTGTCATTCCTTTCCCACACGGTGTATTACATCCGCTGAAGAAAGTGGCTTCCAGATACGGTTGCGTGTCGTCTTTTCAGCCTAAACCAAAGTGGCAACGATTTGCCCTGTGGTGCAAAAGTTAGCAGACAAGAAATAAAAAAGGACGAATGGTTGTGGGATAAAACATGGCATTAAATTTGTTGAGTGCGGTAAGGACGTTGTGTATAGCATCACTTTCAAGTGTGGAAAGAAGTACAACGGTCAGACTGGGCGCTGCCGGAACGTTTGTCTTCGTGAGCATAACAGCTCATCGAAAGGGGTACTGTATCCTCATTTGACCATTCATTGCAAGAAGTGGACGGGCCATCCGGAGTTGCCACTCACGCTCACTGATGGCAACCAAAAACGCGAGGAAGGCGCGTGCCATCTGGAGCTACCGCACAGCATCGTTCTTGACAATCACCCTAAGAGGGCAACAAGAGGGATAGCGGAACCATTTTACATCAAAAAAAAAGAAAATACCTGTGTCAGCCAACCTTCTTTTTTGTTATCAGATGCAGAGTTTTCTTTCTTGGATAAATGCTGATAAAGTGTACTATGCGTATTTCGAAGTCTGAACACGTGCGGTTTGGTTGTATGCAGTGTTTTTGGAGGTTGTTCCCCATGACTGTACACGATTGTAGATTGTACTCTACTTTTGTGTGGGCGGTGGCTTAGGTTGTGTGTAAATATTTGTTTGTTTAGAACAAATAAACATTTCAGTTCCTGGTAGCGCTTCGTCCCGTAGTCTTCCTTGTCCAAGTTTTGTTTTCCCGCTGTTTCACATTATGACCCTATACCAACAAGCCCAACTCGCTGTTCTTCCGAATGTACGCTCATAATAGAAAACAGCGCAAAAACAAAACTTGGACAACAAAGACTACGGGACGAAGCGCTACTAGCAACTGAAACGTTTCCGAACGTATGCTGATGGTAAGTTTACATTTGTGCTCTGGCTGGAACATAACCAGAAAACTTCTAGCGAGCTAAGTTCACTTTCGAACTAGGGGGACGGCAACGCGAGAACGCGAGAATGTCATTCAAAGGGTCGTTTTGTTGCGGAAGTTAGCTAGATTTCTTCTCTTGCACATGCCTCTACGCGCCTTCCCCTCGGTAACCGAAGAAAAAGAACAAGTTTTGATACTTTCAAACTATTTCTGCTACGATGTTTACAATTAGTCCAAATGTGCTTTCACGCGTTCTGAAACAGGGCTCTGAAACAATAAGAACTTACACGCCAGATTTTGTCTAGAAAAGCCGATTCTTCCGCAGCTTTACCCAAACGCATGTTATCTGAATGAAAATTCCTCAACGTACAGTGATGGTTTGTTCACATTCGTGCTCTGGCTGAAACATTACCACAAATATGTCTAGCGAACTGATTTTAATTGTCAAACTATGGGAACACCATCGTGATAACGTGAGTATGCCCTTCAAAGAGTAGCCTTGTCGGATAAGCTAGCTATATGCGTCTTCTTGCCGGTACTTCAACGCATGCTCCTCTCTTTCCCGGAAAAAAAAAAGAAAAAAACGTTTATAACTTTAAAACAATTGCTCCAACGAGGTTCAAATTTGGGACAAATGTACTATAGGAAGTTAGAAAAGATCAGTGCGACAGAATAAAAACATACATTGCCGAATGTCTTGTCAAAATGCGACAATCTCCCCAGCTTGGTTCATACGCTTCTAATATGAATGGACAATTCTCCAACGTATCGTGATGTTTTGTTTACATTCCGGCTCTATCTGAAGAATTACCAAAAACGCCCCTAGCCAGCTGATTTCACTTGCCAAATTATGGCAACATCAAGCTATAACGGGGGTATGGCCTTTATTGGGCCTTGTTGTTGTGGAAGTAAGCTAGATTCGTTTTTCTTGCCTGTCCGTAAATGTGTGCTATAATCGGGACCCAAAGAAACAGAAAAACGTCTTTAACTCAAAACTAAATGCTGTTACAAGGTTCAAATTTGGTACATATGTGCTGTAGGACGTTACGAAAGAGGACTGATAAACGATAAAATCTTACATGGCAGATTTTTATGTGAAAATATGATAATTCGCACAGCTTTTTCCATACCCGTGCCTTATAAATAGAAGGTTTTCGAATGAACGGAGATTGTGTTTATAATCCTGTTCTGGCTCTGGCATTACCAAAAAAGCACCTAGCACGCTTATTTCATTTGTCAAACTATCGGAGTAGCAATGCCAAAAACCGAGCATTGCTTTATAGAGTGGCCTTGTTGTGGAAGATATATTCGTCTTGCTTTTCTGTGTCTCAACACACACACCGCCAAGGATCCGAAAAAAAAAACAAAAGGTTTGAAACTTGCAAGCCATTGCTGCTACAAGGTTGAACTTTGGTACAAATGTCCTCCAGGGCGTCAAGAAAGAGGAGTGCGAAAGCTAAAAACTTACATGGCACATTTCATGATGAGAATGTGAAAATGTGCTCGGGTCGTTCATGGGATTCAGTAACGAATACGAGGTTTTCGAACATAGAGTAACGGTTTGTTTACAATTCGGTTTCTCGCTGAGGCTGTACAAAATAACGCCCAGCTAGCTAATTTGACTTGTCAAACAATGGCAACAGCAACGCGATCACGAGATTATGGCCTGAAGGAGTTGCCTTGTTGGAAAAGTTAGCCAGATATATTTTGCTTTCCGGTGCCTCAACACGTGTTTCACTCTGTCGCCGAAGAAAAAAAAAAACGTGTGAACTCTGAAACAAGTGGTGCTACGAGGTTCAAATTTGGCTCAAATCTGCCTTAGGACGTTACGAAAGAGGTCTGTGAAACGATAAAACCTTATGAGGCAGATTTTCTTGTAAAGATGTGATAATTTGCGCAGCTTTGTCCACACACGTCTAATATGAAGGAAAAGTTCTTCAACTTACGCTGATGGTATAATTACATTCCGGCTCTTGCTGTGGGATTACAAAAAAGCACCAGCGAGCTGAGTTCACTTGTGAAACTATTTTAACAGAATCGCGATAACGCGAGTAAAGCCATTGTTGAATCGCCTTGTGGTGGCAGTTACATTCGTTTTCTTCAATGTGTTTCAATTCAAGCTATTTCGATGCCTGGAAGAAAAAGAAAAACGTTTAAACTTAAAAACTATTGCTCCTACTATCCTCAAATTTGGTAGAAATGTGCTCCATGACGTTATGAGAGCCTATTGCCAAAGGGTAAAAACTTACATGGAAGATTTTCCTGTCAAAATATAATAAATCGCGTAGCTTTTTCATACGCGTGAGATATGAATAGATGGTTCTTGGACGTACGGTGATGCTTTTTTTACATTATTGCTCTGGCGGTTAAATTAGCAAAAAGTGCCTAGCGAGCAGATTTCACTTGTCAAACAATAGAACAGAAATGCAATAGGTCGAGTATGATCTTAAAATAGTCGCTATTTCGGATAAGTTACGTCGATTCATTTTGCTTGCCAGAGTCTCAACGCGCGCTCTTCCCTCTCACCGAAAAATTTATGAAAACGGCGGGCAAGGGCAGGGAATGGCGGACATTCTTTCGCTCGGTTTAGCCTAATGTCGAGAGAGGCATCGAGCTCCCTTCCTGGTAAATGGACTGAGACCCCATTGGCCAGAGCTAGAAAAAGGCTACAAAATGCCATAGTTTCTGGTTTATCAGCTTCCAGCTCTAAACACAACGCCACGGTTGTTCACAGCGGATGTTCGGGGACTCGGAGTCAGGTGTCGCCTAGGCTGTCCCCTGGAATTCACACGGGCCCCATGCGGACTGGTTTAAACAATTTGCGTATTCAACATGCAGTCCACAAATGGGGTATAGGCTCGTCAAGCTATCTGTTTTGATCCCCACAAACTATTCCAAATTCTACCAAAATTATGCAGGCAGTCTTTTACTGGGGAGACCACGCGATGTTCTTCCGACAGGCTCACTCTAACAAGTGTCCGGCAGTTTTACTTGAGTATGTGCTGCTCGTGGCCACAACTAACGCCCTTGATTTCATCTGCGTGTTTTGAGAGATTGGCTGCCGCGTACTTGTTCCTAATGGTCACCACCTCTGCCCATACCTAACATATACCTTCCTTATATTCAAGTATTTCAATTATACGAAGTACTAAACCTTTGTGGTATATTATCAATACTATCATTAAAAAAATGTTGGTAATCGCGGAAAATATGCATTTTGTTCACATGGTTGCAGCCAATAGTAGTAAGTTGTTTTTAAATATTTTTATATAACTAATGTATACGCAATGCCTAATTCTGACAGAGTAACACACTGGTTTTCCTATGCGTAATTAACGAAGCATTTGCTAAGTACACAGCTTCTACAAAAAAAGCATCCACAAGGATGCACTGTATTCCAAAAAACATTTTCATTGCTGACGTATGAAGTGGCGTAAGCAGTTCATTGTAAATGGTAATTTTCATTCACATTTGACACGTTGTACAGCGCAACCTTATACCTAATGCTGTATGCTTTGGAAGCATCTTGTGCATGGGATTATTCATCATTACTCTTTTAAGTTGCATCTAGATGGCGTAAAACACATGGTTTTGCAATATTACCAGGCTAAATGCTGAATGCACGTGTGTTAGAAAACCAGAAGAAGTAAACAAGGCACAGCGCAAGAGATAACCGCACTCATGCAAATACATACGGATCGTCGTGGATAGGCAGCGGTGATTGGAGCGAGGAGACCGAGGTGAAGTTGAGTGGGATGGAGCTCACGCCCGAAAAGGTCTGCCCGTCCGACCAAAACTCCACGGCTGCACTTTCAGGCCGGTCTTCAGGAGTGCCAGGTTACCGAGGCTGTCGTAAGGACGCTGAAAACAAGGTTTCTGGCAACGCAAGGCCGTGGGGTATTTCTATTACCATAGACGTCTAATTGTCTTTTTTGTGCTGATTAGTAACCCTTAATAAAGCTGGTCTGATAAGCACCGCTACCTTTGAAGTGCCTCATCCTCTCACAGGCTCTCGACATCGACGATGTTTCCCGCGCGACCAACTATCGGCTTCGTGTCCTGAGAGACACACTTTATTCCCACTATCCTTTAGACCAATTTCTGTCTTTTCTGTACTGACATCCTTTCTGTCTCGCTCTACAGCGTGGCGTTTTTTTACCTATCCTAGAAATATATTACATCTGTCGTGGCATGTCGTCCGGCGGAAATACTTAGTTCTACTCGTTACTGCCAAGAGCGGTGTTGGATCCTTAATTCCGGCATTTTGCGACTGGTCGTTGTGTCTCCCCAACGTCGACCTCATTACAGATGGGCGTCTGCGACAGGACTATAATGTAACAATTTGGAGAATGAATACGCAAGCCTGAAGAGTATAATAAGGAGCCTGGAATTCTGACAACAAGAAGAAAATAGAGAAACCTACTTCCGAGAGGCTCAAGTAAGGGCTCCAGAGAGAGGCACTGCGAAAGTTGGTAGAAGCCGAGCCTGCTAAACTAAGGTAACAGCGGTATTTTAAAAGGGCAGCTCGACTAAGCTCAACTCGACTAAGGACACAGCTAGAGGATTTAAGGTCAGCATGGCAAGAGAAGGAGATTGCTGAACTTGAAAAGCCGGTGTCACAGCTCTAGCGAAAGTGCGTTGATATCTATGCAGGTGACGCATCTCAAAATATCCTTATTGGAGGGGTAGATCCTAAGCCGGGTGAAAGGAAGAAAAGAATGTTCAGGCTAGTTCAGTTTGAAATAAAAAGAGAATATCCGCTGTTTGAATTTCTTGAAGAAAAAGTAGTGAACCACGTACGCAATTCGGTATATAAACCGTACGGAGAAATGTTCAGAAATTTCTCACAGGTGCTGAAGGTAGGTGCTTTGGTTATTTGTTGAGACACGCCTGAAACAAACCCATCGCTGGTCTCTGAAATCATCGGATGCAAAGGAGTGTCCACAAACAACTTTCATAAACTTTCATATGGCGGAACGCAGATAGAATTATGCTTCCGTGTAGAGATGAAGAAAGTGGAAGATCGTAGGCGAAAACATTACAAGAAAAAGCTTTCCTCGAGCAGGTGCACAATAAACCTTAAGTCGGAAATGGTTGAGTATGGCCAAAGAAAATTATAAGCAGAAATATTGGACGCTGTCCCAGTGTAATTCCACCTTAGTAAAACTGTGCAGATTAGCTTTGCAGTGCCTCCTGTAAGACGGGCCAGCTTTACTGGTGACCAAGTGAAAACTTCCAGTCGCTTAATCAGCACCTTCACTTTTTGCATGCAATATGCAAAGACAGACAACAACAAACAAACACAAACCCTCTCGGCGCACAGGGGCCTCCGAAATTTAAGGAGGAACGCTCGAAACCTGAAACTAAGAAAATTTTAAGGTGTCTTGGCAGCAAAAGTTCTAATGGCTTTCAATGCTAGACGTATAGGCGGACAATACCTAAAATCCTAATTGCGGGAATAAAGTGGCTCTAATACTGGCAGGGAATACTTCCTTGGACAGCGACACAGCTTTAGTATTTTATATTCTTGACTGGGGCTTTCAGTTTGCTGCTCGTGTAGAGAGCGTTTGGAACGTTTGGAACATTAGAAACATTTCCGCAGTAGCGTTGAGCAGTTCAAAATGTTTAAGTGCCTTAGGTCGTGGACATGGCTTTATTTTTTTAGTTACTGGACCTGGAAAGTCCACGTGGTTTCACCCCGACACCTTTCTAATGTGGTGGCACAATGGTAACGTGCCCGAAATCAACAAAGAAAGTAAACAAGAAAAGGCTTCAACAAGATCAACTCACTTATGCACGGACAAAAGCATCATCGCTACTATGGAGTGGGGATCGGACCAAGGACAGCAAACGAAGAGAAGGAGCAAGAGGCTCACGCTGTAGAAGCACTGCTTCGCAGAACGATGCTCCAAGGCGACACTTCCAGGTCTATGTTCGGGATGGCCAGGTGACCGGCGGCCGTCGTAATGACGTTGAGGCACTACGTAGCTGGCAACGCTGAGCCGTGGCGATGTTGTCATCACCACCAAACTCCATTTCTGTTTTTTTTTCATGCTCACCTTGTACTGCTCAGAGTCCGTTCAACAATCTGGCCTGAGAACACTGGTGTCTTTGAAACGCTTGCTCCTCTCAGCGCCAAAAGCCATCGACGAGGTTTTCCGCCCACCATCTACGCGCTTAATGAAGTAAGCGACTCGCTTTATACCTACATCTCTTGTACCAATTTTTATTATATTTATATTTGACTTACTTTCTGTGGTACTTTTCGGCGTGGCGTTTGTTTTAACAATTGCCGAGTTAAATAACACCTGCCCTTGCCGGTCGTCCGCCGTAAATGTTTAATGTACTCGTATTTACCAAAAGCCGTGTTCCGATCCGAAATACCTGGGTCTCTGTGACTGGTCTTTGTTTATCCCTCACCTCAACTTCAACCTTCAAACGAGTGCATTTTTAAAGAATAGGGTCATGGCCTCATGTGCTTTAAAGTTTATTATTGTGACGTAGTAAATGAAGAAACAAGTTTTTCGAGGAAGAAAGTTGCTTCCGACAATCTCGTCTTCACGTAATACCTCAAAAAATATGCAAGCAGCGAAGGAGCAGTAAATATTAGAAAGTGCACAAACGAACGTGAGGTGATCAACTGCCGTGGCGTCTGCAGCAAGAGCGTTTCTTTTCGCCTGATATTTCAGGAAGCGTAACATTACACCAACAATACTGAAGATCATAGAAGATTCACCTTTTCTAGTGTTGACAAGGCAAATTGATCTCCCTAGCAAATAAGATAGTCTATATGGCGTACAAAAGCGAGAAAAGGGAACTCGCACTTGATTCGAGAACAAATCGGGCAATGGGCAGTGACAGGCACTGACAACAAAACCCACAAGTAAAGAAAACTAAAAAACCTAAGTAAAACGACTTTGAACAACATGCATATTGGTGATGCGAAGGAGTCACCTTCAGGGACAATCCTGTGGACGAGTAAACCAACACGTCGTAAAATTCTCTAGGATTGAAGACGCTGTGGCAGAAGATTCTCGCTGAAGCCACGTCATAGAATCAACCCTCAAACCTACACAAGATTTCAAAGGTCAAACTCGGCGTCGATATGATGGCTTCAGCCATGAACAAACTGTTGGTCCATTCTACGCACTCCGGCGAGCTGGCACCCCTTGTATGCATGCTTAAAGTACCATTTGAAGTCAGAAATTTGTAGTCGCCCTAACCATTGAGCCCCAATGCCGTGGGCATCATGCTTACCTATCTTGCGTAGACGAACTAGCACAGTTATATCTGCACAGTCTTCAGAATTGACGTGATGTACACAGAGGTTACATAGACACAATTTCCTCTTCAACATTATGTTCATCATCGACATACATAAACAGCATACCCGCAATCGTGTTTTGAGGGCATTCCTTTAGTCCTTCCGTTTTGGGGTGGTATTCTGGATTCCTCGGTGGTTTGTGTAATCAGCAGGAGCTGTGCGGTTAGGGCTGCAGAGTTCAGGGGCTCAATTTCTCAGTACAACATGGTGGAAGACGAATTTGCGTACTTGTGCAGCCTCCATTGGAAAAGCACCGGCCCTACCATTAGGTGCGGGGTACCTTGGGGCCGCAAAATGTCCGTCCGGGATCAGTGCGCCTAGCATTTACAATCGCCAAAACGACCCACGCAGTTGGCAGGACTCGAGCATGTGTGTTGTAGGTAGGACAGAGTTATTGTCCGTCTTCTCACCCATTCCGCTACGACCTTGAATTACTACCCTTGAGTCAAACGGCTTACTCTCTTGCCTGTAACTGTGTCGGGTACGTTAGGACATCCCAATGTCCTCGGCGTCCATCCGCGCGCACACAATAATCAAGCAAAATTCGATTTAACCCGTTAGTTTCAGTATCATCTAAGAAATAATCGAGGTGCAAGGTGCACTCGGATGTTACTGGGGTCGCAACTTGCATGTTAGTTCGAGTCCCCGTACTCTGCACCCTCGCCAGCATCCACGGAGTTGCGATTATCAATTTCTTCCACTTTAGCTTGTCTATTCCTGAACAATCGCCTCTTTCATTTCTGGTAGAGTACTGAATAGGTAAGAAGGTCAATTACGTTCTAATGAAAGCATATGAGAAAAGGGTATGTGATAAAATATCCACAGCTCTCGTCAGCACTGTTTGTAGCGGCGTCCAATGATGACAGGTCCAGCCGAAATAGATGACGTCGGTTGTTAACAGGGGTCAGGGTATATCGCTTTTTCCCCCAGTTTCCGAGCCACATCCATGCGTCTGTGAGGCAAGTCGTTGTGGCATGCTTTAAAAATGTATCATGTAAATGTGTAGAGATAAAGTGAAAGTGCTTGGTTGTGTGTGGTTTTAAAATTTTCCTGATAAAGAAATCATTCATCAACCTTTCATGTCAAAAATGATGCTGATCTCGTGCTTATCTTCTTACGCGGTAAGTTTACTATTGTGCTTGAGCATTTGAAGTTTATAATATAAAAAGCTATGATATATGGAAATCAGAATATGCACAAATATTCTGGCACAATCATATGGGGGTGTTGTCGGCAACTTTGAAAACCAATTACGGCCCAGTTCTTTATTTTTTACTACTACTCCCAAACCGCTACCATCTCGTGAGTCACTGAGCCAGCTCAGTGACTCAGTGACATTTAACTTAGTGACGTTCCAACTAGAAGACAAAGTAATCATTTGTGCCGTTCGCCTTCCATTTGCAGTACTAACCCCATTTCTAAAAAGGTTTGCAAATCTCCTCCCGTCTACTCCTCAAAATTTATTATTACACAGGTTTACAAAATTGTCTTTTTCTAACTGCAGTGCAAACCGTACAAATATTCGCTCATGCCCAAGACCAACCGCTACCTTAACCCCTTCCCATTCGAATCGCCCAAAATGGCGTTTACTAATGCTTTATAAAATGTTACCCAATGTTCCCTGTAACGCTTTTGAGCCATAAGAATATATATTAAAAAAAGATAAAATCAAACAAACAAACAAACAAATAAATGAATAAATACATAAGTACCTAAAACACAAAAAATACAAAACCTATTCCACCTATGTGCTAAGGGCACGGCGATATTTTGCCCTTATTATGTGGTTGGTGGCGACCGTACGCATGGAGTCCTAAGGAGGATAGACGATGCAAAAAGACATGTGGTCTCCGTCTGAGCCCTTCCAGTCGCGCCGGGTCTACAGGATAACAGGATAGACAGTGAGCGCCGGAATGTTCTCCTGCGGGATTTTGAGAAAATGACAACGTGGAAATTCTTGAGGCGCTACCACCACTACTAAGACGACCATACTGTGCCTTCAAATTTGCCAGCACACATAGAGCGCTACCTTTTATTAGAACCTTGAGTGGCGCTCCTCATTTCAGAGACGCCAGATTTTACAGAGGTCGAATAGTTTCGTCGTCTGTTGACAAAGAGCGGCTTGCGTAGGCGAAATATTTTACCAGCCATTGTTTTCTATGAATAACGATGGCTCCAAATATTATGTCACATGCGTTCGTCTCCAGATCGGTTCGGCATAATATTCAATATCATTACGCATCTACAACCCGAAGTAGTGGATCTACACACCAGGGAAAGAAGATCACTTTACGATGCTGTGATCATTATTGATTTCATTATGACCGCCACAGAAATTAGGTACAATGGCTGAACATTCCAGCTCTCACAGCATAACACATAGCTGAATATTTCGTATCAGAGAATGAATGTAGTCCGATCAAGAAACAAAAGTGTTTCTATGTAATGTTATCGACGACCGTCAGTAACACTGCAAAAACACTGGCTCTTGCGTCTATAAAATGAACCTGACGATCGTTGGTATGTCCAGCAAATACAGCGTACAGCACCCGCACGTTTCTCTGCAGTTTCGAGCAGCACCGAATGAAAACTGAGTTCGGGGCAGTGCTACGCTACCACGAGATGCTGTAAATAAAAATACAGGGCAGTTTAAGTACGCTGGAACAGGTGTGGGGCACTATTGTGAACTGGTTCAAAAAAGTGAAAGAAGTTGAATACATTTTATGGATGCATGTTTTTGAAAATATTTGCAGTGTCCTCTCAAAAATCCTGCGCACGCGGATGGCACCGTAATGATAATTGTGGCAGTTGTCATGACACGCACCGATTTAGCCAAGAATGAAAAAGTAGCGTTGCTGTCCTGGGCCAATGGTCAACGTTCACCTCAACTGAAAATGCTCAACAGGCAAACAAAACTGTAAAACCGAATCTCCCCAAGCTTTAGAGTACAATTTAGTGTATAAGCGAAAAACCTAAATGAACAAGTCCCTATCGCACTCGCTACCTATTTGTCGCAAAAATCGGAATTTGCTATTTTGGGTAGCTACATCAAGCTCCTAAAAACACAAGTTGGCAAGTGTGCCTAACAAAATGTGAATGCTCATAAAACTTGTCGCTATGCAAACATGAGTTTACTTATTCACTCAAGATTCGATGGCTGCCTAAATAATAAATTTGGAAAAAATGCACATATTTTAAAGATGTCTGCAAATCGAATAGCCTTCAAAGCTCGAAATAAATACTTTTAGATCACCTCTCGAGCTTCCACTCACAATGACAGAGTGTTGAAACGGAGGCAGGCTCCTTTATTCAGTGTTCATACTGGCCCACTGATCATCCATGAGCTGCCCTGTAAGGCACAAGTGGACTATAGGGCGAGAGAAATGGTAAATTGTCAGGTCAAAATTAGGACACGTGTGAGTCACACAGAGAAGAAAAAAGTCAGAAGTATGGCAATGTTGTTAACTTACTTGATGCGCGTTTGTTAAAAGGCTTCTTGCGATTCGATCCAAGAATATTCTCCCTAATACTATATTAGCTTGCATCTGCAACACGATCGTTCTCAGCGAATTAAGGTGACTAAACATAAATCCAGTAAATGTGTTATTTTTATTCCCAACAAAGTGTTGGAAATGATAACAAGGCCGACTTAAACTAATAATTTTAGCATAATGATTGCAAAAGTACCCTTCAAGCAAGCAGCAAAATTCGTTCGCAAGAAATTCATTGCTTTGCGGTTGCAATGCGAGCATGTGCTCAGTCAGAGTCGTTCAAAGAAAACATCTTATAACATAAATCTAGGGAATAATACGGAAAGGGTGCTTTCCCTAAAGGGACACGTGTTTTTTCACAACCAGGCATTTTAGAGGGGTTAAATGGTCTCGGATGCTCCTTATACATGCGAATCCTCAAAAAAGGCGTTGTGTTGCTGAGCCCAAGGGCGCGGGTTCGATTGCCGGTCGCTGCCGTGCTTTTTTCATGGACACAAAACGAGAAATTGCCCGTTTGTTCGAGATTTCAGTGCCAGTTTAAGATACGCAGATGGTCAAATTTAATCCAAGGCTTTCCAATAAGGTACGCCCCATTGCCACTGTAGCATCAGCGTGTTACACCTTATAATCAATTGATAATAAACAAACACTTGGTATATGCATACACGGCCGAAACGTAGAAGTGGTTCAACACTCGACCTACTATTCTTTTATTCTTGGTTTCACTTTTCCCCATATGTCATTGACTACATTGCGCCAATTTCCTCATGGTAAAAAAACTTCCCAATAGTAAATGCTCCGAATAGCAAATATGCCCACGAAAATTTAAATACCTACTTCCTATTTGTTCTGCCCAATTTTACTTTGATTGCAGCTACTCTATAGTGAGGCTACTTCAGAGGTCCAGATATTCTTTATTCCCAGCTCAAAATTAGTGTTACCTGAACGTACCAATAAAACATTTTTCTTTTTGATTCCTCGTGGAGCACATAGCAGCAGTCCACACCCCACGCTAAGTTTTGATTCTCAAACGAGTTTGAAACTAGTGTTTCCCGATTTGTACGTAAGCTGCAAAGTTACCTCTAAAATTTAATAGCAATATATATAGAGAATATATCCCATACCAAGAATCTCACAGAAGTGACCTGCTTCCATTGGAACTGTTTCTGTCTTTCCAGAAAGTGTAGCCACCATGATGCTGACCGGTATATAAGTGTTTGCTGTGAAGTCGAGCAACACAAAACTGCCTACAACCTGAGACCCTTTATCGAGTTGTTCTTCAAAATTGAAACAAAAATATCATAACAAAACAATTTAAAATAGATATCACTGGCTATATATACTCCTTAAGGAAATGTTCAGAAGCTCTGGCAACATCTCTTCGCAATGCAAAATGTTTTTCTAAGACAAATACAGAGAAGAGTATCCACAAGCAGTCTTTAAAAACAGCAAAAGACAAGAAAAAGATTCGCAACACCATAGATCCCTTTGCAGCACTTCTTGACAAGGTATTGACATTTTGACACGCTCCTATATAAATCTTGACACGCTGCATTACAAAATGTTTGTTTTGACAGAACAAAAGCATTCGCCACAACTCAAATATCTTGCTGGCGACATCATGCATCAATTGGCTTCACTATTGGACCTGAGTTCACACATTTGGTAGACATGGTTAAGCACAATATTGTGGAATCTGAGAGCTTACGCAGTGAATCTGTGGAAACAACGGCACTTAGCAGCACTTCTTATAGATAGGTCTTGGATCGAATGAACACTTTCAGTCACAGTTTATGGACTCCACACTCCAAATTTGGCCACACCTACTGCAAAAATATTTTAACTAATCTTGCCTACGGGTTGTTTTGCTGTGCGGCTGCGGTTGGTGCAAGTGCAGTTCGTGAATATTTTAATACTCACTTATGTAAATCCTAAACAAATGGCGATACAGGAAGTTCTGCAATTGAACTCAGCTGCATATATTAAAGAAAATGAACTGTAAACAATACGGCTGGAGTTATCTTGCGCTTCCGTGCATGGTACAACGCTGGTGCAGACCGAAGTAAACATAAGGATGATCGTTTGATTTTTTTTTGGCGCAAGGCCAGCTGAGGCAATGAGCGCCAAACGGAAGTATATAAAAAAAATAGTGCTTAGTAAAGCCAGAATAACAAAAAAATCAATTGCAGCACAGGTTGATGGCTGGTGTATATGCCCGGTTTTGATTACGCATGTTAGAAAACGAGGTTTAAAAAGTTAACACCCGTTAAATATTTTAAAACGCGTTGTACAGAAACCATGGCATTGTCAGCCAAAAACAAGAAGTGTGTAGCGGAATGTGTGGTCTGTATAGTTTTTTGAAGTGTCGTGTCGAGTCTTGTCGTGTCGAGTGCATTGCATGTGATTATGATGTGGACTACTGATAGGCCCTCCCCGCACCTGCTTCACACAGGTCTTGGAGAGCCGATGAGCAGGTGTGAGTGCATCGCATGCGTGTGGCTTATCCAGAACCTCGCCAAGGAGACTTCCATGTGTCTTTTGCGTGTGTTTGTAGTGTATGGTCCAAGTGTGGTTTATTCGGGGTAACTTGTCTACTGAGTATTTCAGTCGGCTTTCTATGTATTTCGAAGGTTCTTTCTGATGTGTGGTTTGATGTCAGTGTAGGGTACTGTTAGTATCTCTAGTGTATTTGTAAGGGCAGCAGCGCCAGCCATGAGATCCGTGGTCTCATTTCCCGCGATCACAGAGTGGCGTGTAACCCAACAAATGATCACATTGAGATATAATGCATACACTGACATAATGGTTTTATCACTACATGAGAACATGGCTTTTAACAGAGTTGGGTAGTAATGCATGTACAACACAAAGTGAATCTGTGAAAATCATATACATGGGTAATTCATGTTCTAATATGTGACTTAAAACAAGCAAAAATGGGCTTCTGCCATAAAAATGGTGGTTTTCGAGTTCAGGGTCTTAGATACCCTAAAATCGGGTCCGTGCGCCGCACAAGACACGTTAAGAGCAGTTTTTGATGCGTCGCTGTAAAATTCAGCACACCTGTATTTCTCTCGCCCAAGCAGAAAATGCTGCAGAATTGCAATTGTTGGTACTCGTTTTCTATCTATAGCTACAAACGACTTGTCACACGGCATAGCTGGAATCTACCATATTATTAAAAGGTCAAAAAGAGATTATTTTCAAGGGTCTGAAAAAGTGACACCAAGATTAGACGCTTCATCTCTAGCATTGCGTGCAAATAGAGCAGGAATACATGTTTGATTTAAAAGAAGTTGCGATGTAGATGTACCAGAAATGACAGGTTTAAAGGGATGGTTAGCATACAATAAAACCTTCAACGCGTATAACAAATTTATGTATTTTCTCTGGGGAACCAACCACCATTCGTCGCATTCGACATACAGGCTTTGTTTGGGACTAGTGCGAGATTCACCGGACGAAAGGCAAAGCCCCAAGTGCAGCACTGGGTCTGTAAACCAAACTACCATATTCCGAGCGATACCCCACCAACCTGATAAAACCGCGTAGCAGTAGCTGCTTGTCTGAAGCATAGGACTGGTGAGGGAGGACTTTTATGTTTTTTTTTGTTTTAAACATTTATGTTTAAGTGGCCTAATATGAGGAATGAACGTGGGTTTTTTCTCTAGTACTACGACTAAGGACTTTGGTCCTTTTTTACAGGAATCGAGTGACCAATAACGTAAATGTCATTCACTTGCTGGATCCCACGCCTCCTTGAAAATATGACCCAGGTACTTTTCGTGGGGTTAAGTGTAAGGCTACTTGGTTCTGGCCAGCGAACACGCTTATTAATACCACGCAGCACTTGGCGTTCACAGATGGACAGAATAAAAGATTTAAAGGATATCTGCAAGTCATCCACATACATAGAATAAGAGATTTTTGAAAGCAGTGCCTTTCCCAGTGAGTTATTTTCACAATAAACAATGTGCAGCTGAAAACTTCCCCCTGATGCACACCATTTTCTTGCACGTGAACCCGAAAAGCACAGAGCCCACTCTAACCCGAAATGTTCTGTCAGACAGGTATTGTTCTAGAGTATTAAACATGTTTTCTGATACTCTAAAGTATTTTAAAAATGTGATAATGCCAAGGCGCCATGCTGTATCATATGCATTTTCTGTATCAAAAAATACAGTCATGCAGTATTGCTTATGTATAAAAGTATCTTGCATGTATGATTCAAGGCTCACAAGTTGATCATTGGTGGTTCGCGCCACCCTGAAGCCTGCATGGCAGCTGTCGAGGAGACCGTTGTACTCCAAAACGTACACCAGTCGTCTATTATTCATCTTTTCGACCAGCTTACACAGGCAGCTTGTCAGGGCTAGGATACAATAATTTGCAGGAGAAGAAGTCTCGTTTTTCTATTTCAGAAAAGCCACAACTATTGCCTCACTCCAAGACCCTGTAAGGCGCCCCGAAATATTTTGTTGTCGATGTGAAAGAGGGTTTTAAATGTGTCTGTGTGTAAGTGTTGTATCATATTGTATATAACGTGGCCTGTGCGTGGAGCTGAAGGGTTACAAGTACTTGGGGCGATCTTCAGCTCATGAAGTGAGAAGGGGGTATTTTAGGCTAAGGTCGACTTATTACTATCTCGCATGTTGTTCTTCTCACAGTGCGCTGTTCTTCTCACGTGTAGTGCGCTGAACTGGACACATGTTGGAAGTGTTGTGCGAGTGTGTTAGTATGGTCATCCAGTGTGTCCCCTCTTGGACTAAGCAGGGGCAGGCTGTGTTTTGTGGTCCTTTTAGTTTTCATATCCGTGTCCAGAATTTGTGTCTGTCTGTGTATGAGTTGATGGAAGGGAGGAAGGTGCACCAACTCTTACATTTCTCCTAACGACGCACTCACTTCACATAAGCCTTCGCCCGTTCACAAGAACAATAAATTGTCTGACGTGGGGTAGCGACGAAGGACCCCTCACGCCTTCCTCTGGGCCTCTCGCGCCCGCCCACAGTCCTTTATTATTTATTTATTTATTTATTTATTTATTGATTTATTTATGATACCTCGAAAATTTGAGGGGTGGGCATTTCATGCAGGGTTTCTTCTATGTGCGTTTTGAAAAGCAAGGGGATGGAGTGGTGCATGACGTGGGGCAGTAGGTCATTCTAATCCTTCGGTGTCTGAACAAAGAATTACTGAAGGTGTGCAGTTGTACGGGCATACGCAGGGTAAAGTCGGTTGTTGTGGTTTTGTGCGGGAAGATATGCGATGCGTGGCATAATAACAGATGCATTGCCCAGTGAGTGAAAAAAATTAAGAAAACGAGTGAATCTTGCTGCTTTGCGTCGCAGTTATGAAGATGGGCTTTGATCTTTAGGTTAGTAACGCTTGAGTAGCGCTTGTAATATGAATATATAGGCCTAGATGCTCTATTTTCTACAGATTCTGATGATTATGATGTTGGAAGTTTAATGCCGCAAGGCAAGCTAGGGCAAAGAGCGCCAAGAAAGTGGTTTGATGAATTGGTGACAACTAAAAGCTTATTGGGAACACGAATAAAAGCAATTAAAGACTTGGTCTTCATCCTTGCACTTTACTGGTGTAAAGTGCAAGGATGAAGACCAATAGTAGTTTTAAAAAGAAAGAGGTGTCTGGTGTATAGGACCAGGGGTAAAACTATGGTTGGTATGAGATGAGCTGTTAGAATTGAACTTTTGAAAGAAACTTGAAGGTGTGCTGGGAAGAAAACATGGCATTGTCTGCTAAAAAGTAAGAGGGATGTAATGGAATATGTTGTCTGGAAAGTTCTCTGAAGTGTTTGCGTCGTGTAATGTCGAGTGCCTTGCATTGAATGAGAATGTGTATCACGGATAGGCCCTCCCTACACCTGCTACACAAGGGTCTTTGAGATCCCGTGAGCAGGTGCGGGTGTGTTACATGCGTATGGCCTATCCGTAACCTAGCTAAAGTAACTTCAATGTGCCTGTTGTGTTAGTCATTAGTGCATTGTCCCAAGTGTGGTTTTATTGCGTGTAGTTTGTTGTCTGACTGTTCGCTCCAGTCTGCTTGCCAAGTTTTACCGAGTTGCTGTTGTATGCGTGGCTTGAGTTCTTTGTAAGGTACTGTTGTCAAGACTACTGGGTTTCGGAGTATCGCACTGGCGGCCACTTCATGGGCCAGTTCATTTTCGGCAATGCCGCAGTGGCCTGGCACCCAACACACAGTCAGCCCAAAGTTTGACGTATAAACTAGCATAAATGATTTGAGGACAAGATTAGCGACATGGTTTTTCGATGACTTTACCGATGATAATGCAAGGACGACGCTCAGCGAATCTGTATAGATAATGGATTTAGAATTATGATGTTCAACTCTGTGACTTGTAACCAGAAAAATTCCATGTGCCTCTGCCGTAAATATGCTTGTGTAGCGCCACCATCAACATCTTGTTAAGCGCGACGATCATCATAAACAGATTGGCCAGCTGGCACAGCGGAGCACACTTAGCACTCGGCACACCTATAAAATGGCCCCCTCGTTTCTACTCGCTTCGTTCCGACCATGGCGCAGCCAGTGCAACCGTAATAAACATGGGCTCGGCGGCACCGATGAGGCCGTGCGGCCGAGCGTCAACCGTGTAGTGAGCATCAACCGTGGAGGAAGGGAGGTCGCCACCTCGGAGCTCTGCGGTTCACCGGCGCCTTCTTGTGGTGTGGTAGCAGTGGACAAAGCAGGCGGTGGTTGGTGTGCGGCCGTGATGTCGTGGGCCTCCAGTCCTCCCGTGGAAGGTGCGGCTGGGAGCTGGAGATACGCGCCCATGATTGCAGACCCATCACCAAGTGAGGTTTCGGGTACATGGGCTGAGGGCGGTGTCGGAGGAGGACTGATAGTGGTAACGGCACCACGTTGTGTCTGGATTGTCGTCTGCCGAGTTTTCATGCCGTAGTGATTGAGGACAGGGTCTTTTAAGTTGTCATACGCACTGGGGCCTGGGGTCGGCAGCTGGATCTGCTCACTGAGGTCAGCAGATAGCTTCTGTAGTGTCACGAGGTACCTGGTTTCCTTGTACCAGATGCCATTTACACAAAAATTGCTCTCCAGGATGACGAACCATGCAGCGTGGTTTGAGATGGAGTCAAACGGGATCAGCAAGGGAAGGTCAGGGAGGGCGCGGAACGTTCTTCGCGTGCCGTCGTCCGCGTTGTGGCTGGGGAAGCAGCGTTACGAAGCCATGGCGAAGCCGCTTGTCGGGTCACCAAATTGTAGGCGGCCGATGAGGCGGTACGGCCGAGCCCACGTGTCTTACGGCTGCGTTGGCTGCGCCATGAACATGACGATACGCGTAGAACGAGGGTGCCGTTCCCGAGGTGTGTCGGGTGCCGAGTGTCGCGTGTCCTCCGAGCCAGCTGGCCAATATGTTGATGATGATGGTGGCGCTTAAGAAGATGATGATGGTGGCGCTAGACTTTTCTTTACATTCATTGTTCTAGATGCTCCAAAATTGGGTCCATGCGCAGCACAAAATACTGCAGTGAACGTTTTAGATGCATCGCTGAAAAACTCTGCAGCCCTGTATTCGTCCTGCACATACACGAAATGCTTCAAAATCCCACTTCTTTTTTAGTGTTCTTATTGTATTTTAAGAAAGACAAGTCACATGCAACAAGACGAAGATGCCATGATTCTACAAGATCAGTGTTAGATGATTTGAATGTGTCTAAAAAGGAGACCTTATGAATAGTGACCTCGTCCCTCACTCTGTGCGAGAAGAAAACAGGAATGGATTGGGGATTTGAAAAGAGCTGTGGTGTGGATGTATTATTAAAACTGATTTAAATGAATGCCAATTGATGAAATTTTAAAGGCATATACAAGTCAACATAGGTTCGCCGGTGTGATAAGCACCCTTTGTCACACTCTGCGTAAAGACTGTACAGGGCTCGTACGGAATGCGCCGCAAGAGAGGCGAAGCCCCAAGTCAAGCAGTGGGTCGAGCATTGTAAGTGCTGTTTTCGTTCTTACCAAGGCACAACACTCCTATAGTCTAATCTAGACTCCACTAGCCTTGTGAAAATACGTAACAGGAGTTGCTTGTCTTGACCTTCTATAGGACTGGTGGGACAAGATTTTAGGAATGTTGAGAGCCTTTAGACATTTATGTTTAAATTGTTTATTGTGAGGGATGAACATAAGGTTTTCATCCAACACCACACCAAAAACGTGGGTTCCTTCCTCACAGGATTCGATACGCCATTAACGATAATGTCTGGGTCCGGATGGATCCCACGCTTCCTGGAGAAGAAAACACAGCTGCTTGTTTCTGGGTTAAGTTCAAAACCGTTCCTGTCTTCCCAGCTCGCAAGTATTTTGACAGCGAGCTGGATTTGACGCTCACAGATGGACATATTGCATGATATAAAATATACCTGCACGTCTTCTACAAATATTGAATAAAAATTGTAGGTTGCAATGCCTTCCCAAGGGAGTTCATCTTAACTATGAACAGAGTGCAGCTTAGAAATTCACCTTTCGGAACGCGGTTTTCTTGCACATGAACTCTTGATAGTGCGCTACCTACTCTCACGCGAAACGTCCTTTTGGTCAAATAACCAGCAAGGGTGTTGAGCATATAGCCCGAAACACCGAAATACTTTAGGTCACTGAGGATCCCGTAGCGCCAGGCGGTGTCATAGGCCTTCTCAAGGTCAAAAAACACAGTTGTGAAAAACTGTTTGTGAATGAAAGAATTCTTTATGTATGATTCAAGGGCGACAAGTTGGTCACTTGTAGATCGCCCCGCCCTGAAGCCTGCCTGGCAGCACTCGAGAAGACCGTTGTACTCAAGAAAGTACACAAATCTCCTGTTTATCATCTTCTCGAGGAGCTTGCACAGGCGGCTTGTAAGGATGATGGGCCGATAGATGACGGGACAGGAAGGGTCCTACCCTTCCTTCAGGAAAGCCACCACCACTTTGGCCTCCCTCCAAGAGCGAGGAATATACCCCGAAAGCCATATGTTATGGTATATATGTAGAAGTGTTTCAAGGGTGTCAGAGTGTAGGTGTGGAATCATGGTGTATTTGATTTTGTCTGCTCCTGGAGGTAAAGGCTTACATGTGGCCAGCGCTGACTTTAGCTCATGAATTGAAGGAGGATTGTAAGAAGTTTTCGTTGTTATCACGCCGGGACTTCTTATCTACACATGTTTTGTGTTTCGTAAAAGTGTTTGTGTACTGCGCTGAACTGGAAACGTGTTGGAAGTGTTGTGCGGGTGTGCTAGCCTGCTCTTCCAGTGTGCCCCGGTTGTACTAACCAGGGGCAGGCTGTGTGTCTGTTGTCCTTTAGTTTGCGTATTCGTGTCCAGACTTTGTGTCTGTCAGTGTATGAGTTGATGGAAGTGGGGAAGGTGCGCCAACTCTCCTTTTTCACCTCGTGACGCACTCGCTTCCCAAAAGGCTCTGCCCATTTAAAAGAAATGAGGTTATCTGACGTGGGGTAGCAGCGAAGGACACCCCACGCCTTGTTCTGGGCCTCTCGCGCCCGCATGCAGTCCTCGTTCCACCAGGGCCTCCTTGGGGTTAGGGACGCACTAGAGGCCTGAGGAATGACTTTCGGCGGCGTCAGGGATGGGCGCCGAGATGAGTTGGGCGGCTTCCTCCACGTGTAGGTGTTTTATGGATGTGTGGTGTTGTTGAGATGTTTGTTTGAATGTGCTCCAGTTTCCTTTTGATTCATTAAACGTTTTATGGGAAGATGGACTGCTCCTCCCTGTACCTATATACGTTAATAAAGTGGGGAAATGGTCATTGTCATATGTGTCCGTGCCCTCACCCCACTCAAGATATGGAAAGAGAACTGCGAAACCAATACCCAAGTCAAGATACGAATATGTATTGTGTCCTAAGTAAAGGTATGTAGGCTATTTTTTTGTTGACAAGGCATGCTCCGGAGAATGCAAGAAACGTCTCTATCAGGCGACCTCGGGCATCTGTTCTGGAGGAGCCTCAAAGTGAGTTGTGCGCATTAAGGTCGCCTGTTAATATGTATGGTTCGGGCAGCTCGTCAACCAGTGCCTCGAAATCAGAGCTCATAAGTGCAAAAACAGGAGAGATGTAAATGGACCTTAGCGTTATCAACCTATTAATGTTATTGTACGCATCGCTACAGCCTTGAGGACAGTGTTTAAAGAGAGAGTGTGGCATGCTAATGATTTCCGGGCGATAATGGCCACTCCTCCTGAAGAGTGGGTGCAGCCAACCCTGTCCTGTCTGAATACCATGTACCTATTAAGGAAATTTGTTTGTTTATAATTGAGGGAGGTTTCCCGGAGACACATGATACTTGGCAGACTGGCATGCAGAACCTTATACACATCGTCAAGATTTTTAAGGAGGCCTCTGCAGTTCCATTGGATGATGTTTTCTGTTCCCGTTATTTAAATTTAAAATGACTGGAATGTGTGTGTTAGTGTGTGTTGCTGTGTCGTCTTTCGTGGCAGCTACTCTTAGATTGGGCTTTTTAGGCCTTTTTACTGGCTTGGGCGTCGGAGGTCGCTCTTTGCGGTGCGTTGCAGGCAAGAACGGCGTGACGTCCATCTCGTCCTCAAATGTCCGAGGAGTGCCCCTCGAACCGGGCCCCACGGACTTGGCCCCCTTTCGGGAGCCCTTCGTTTGGGCCGCCATCGTCGGGGGAGCCGGAGGTGACACGGGCGTTCAGGTTGTTGGGGGAGCCGATGTGGTTCCCGTGGTGTCTATCCCCTCGGCACCCTCCAATGCACTGGAGGACGGGGAGGTAGAGGCGAGAGCGGCACCAGTACCAACATAGGTGGTTTGCACCGCAACCGGTGCTGCCTCAACAAGCGGCGTGGTGCCGTGTTCGGCTGATTGAGGCAACCCAGCGGGGGGCAGGTCGGGACCAGGTCGGACTGGTTGAACTGGGTCCCTGTGGACACCAAACGGCGCTCCGCCCCCCGGCGAGCTGCGTCAGCGTACCTCCCCAGGGGGGAAGAGGTGAAGCTCTTTCGCGCCTCCGGGAAGGTAATGTTCTCAGTTACCTAATGTGGATTATCTTTTTTTTCTACTTGCAATTTTTAACACTTGCGGGAGTACGCTGCATGCGGCACGCCGCAGTTCCCATAAGACAGGGTATCGGATGGACAATTGTCGCTTGGATGATCATGCGCCACGCATTTCGCACACGTTGTTCCATGTACAATGCCCGAACCGCTAGCACTTAAAACAGCGCCGCGGGTTCGGGATGTACGGACGGATAGAGCATCGGCTAAAACCTGCATTTATGTGTGTTGGAAGAACTGCACGGTCAAAAGTCAAGACCATGTGCTTGGTTGGAATCTCCTTGTCGTCTCTGCGAATAGTGATGCGTCTCACGGCAGTGACGCCCTGATCCTTTGCGCCCGCAAGGGGGTCCCTATACGTTTTCATCAGGCTATCTGTCTCGGATATCACACCCTGAGGGCTGTTGAGGCTCCGATGAGGTGTGAACCTGATGTCCAGAAGGCCAGTCAAGTCTGAGCAAGAAGCTTTGCAGACTGCTGCTTGTCTTTTATTTCTATGAGGAGTTCACCAGACCTTTGTTTTTTGCACTTATACGATTTTCTTTTGTGGCTTCAAGATACTTGGCGATAAAGAAGACTGACTGACATGCAAGAGGGTGGGTTGGATAGACGGACTCCATGAAAGAAATCGAGTGTAATGATCTGGTTCAGGAAATGTCAAAGATGGCAAAGGGGGAAACGATACTTCGGTGCTGCCCCATTAGGTGGCCGATCACGGACTGGGGGGGTTTCTAAAATACTACACGGTATAGTATAAAAGCAGGGTGACTGGGGTACTTTCTCCTTTGACCTTACGCTTGTAGTCAAAGAGGTCCCGGAGCTCCCTGCCTGTTAGATAGGCAGGGATCCCATCGGCCGGAGCTTGACCAAGGCTTCGACGGCCACCGTTTGCGACTTGTACCCCTCACCTTTAAACACCTCGCCACTGTTGGACGGGTTATGTAAGCGAGCTCGGGATCCCCGGTGTCGCTGATCACAGTCACCATAAATACTGAAGGTGCCCCATGCGGGGTTTGTACAGATTCTAATGTTTTCCATAAAATATTGTTACGTGGTGGCAGGACAAAGGACGTGAACCATGAGATGGGCGAACAATGTATTCTCACTATTTACAAGACGTCAGCCATGAGACCGAACCGGCGCTGGCTGCGCGCCTGCCCTACTTCTTCTTCCTTGTCCTCATCCTCGTCGTTGTCTTGTAACATTACCCTGCCGTCGAGGAAGACCGTCCCGGACGAGGCGTTATTAGATGAGCGAGTGTAGTGAGTACGAACGATGAAATTATAATACACAGTGAATACGTACTTGCCACCACGGTGAGGATGAAGAGCTTGGTGAACACTGGCCCCAGCACACCCATGCCCGCCGACGTCATGAAAAACGTCCCCTACGCATGGGGCCCCAAACAGGATGAAGCCTTCACTACGCTTATCGCCCTCCTTACGTCGCCACACGTTCTGGGCCACATCGATCCATCAGCACCAACCGAAGTCCGCACTGACGCAAGCGTCCGTGGTATAGGGGCGGTTTTGGCACAACAACAGGCCGGCCAGAACCGCGTCATCGCCTACGCCAGCCGTCTCCTGTCTCCAGCCGAACGCAGTTACTCCATCACGGAACGGGAGTGTCTTGCGCTTGTCTGGGCCGTCGGCCAATTCCGCCCATACCTATACGGCAGGACATTTAGTGTTATTAGAGACCACCACGATCTCTGCTGGCTTTCGTCTTTGAAAGACCCCACGGGCAGTCTTGGTCGATGGGCTCTCCGCCTTCAAGAGTATACTTTCTCTGTGCTCTACAAATCTGGTCACCTACACCAGGACGCCGAGAGCCTGTGGACCGTCCAGACCTGAGTGGAGCAAGTTCTCATGTCTCTCTTTTTGCCATCTCCGACCTCCTGAACATTGCTGAAGAACAGCGGCGTGATGCATCATTACGCCTAATCTTTGACGGTCTCGAATCCGCAAAACCTGACCCTTCTCTACGTGCCTATGCAATTCGTGATGGCACCCTCTATTATCGCAACTTCCGCGCCGATGGTCCCGAATTGCTCCTTGTTATACCTCAGCACTTGCGTGCGGCCATCTTGCACCAGCTTCACGATGTCCCCACGGCTGGCCATCTTGGGATAACCCGCACGCACGACCGCGTGCGACGTCGCTTCTTTTGGCCCAGACTATACAAATCCGTGCGACGATACGTCACCGCCTGCGACCTCTGCCAACGGCAGAAAACACTGACCACGCTCCTCACCGGTCAGCCTCAACCGGTCGAAATTCCCCTTGAGACATTTTTCCATGTAGGTTTGGACATACTGGGCCCTTTTCCTCTATCCAAGTCCGGAAACAAGTGGGTGGCCATCGCGACAGACTATGCAACACGTTTTGCCATCACCCGTGCCCTGCCTACGTGTTGCGCGACCAATGTTGCCGATTTTCTCCTTGCCAACGTCATTCTGCACCATGGAGCTCCCCGTCAATTGCTCACCGATCGTGGCCGATACTTTTTATCCAAAGCTGTTGACGACCTTCTGCGCTCATGCTCTACTCAGCACAAATTTCCCACAGCATATCATCCGCAAAAAAACGGACTCACCGAACAACTCAACCGGACCCTTACGGACATGCTATCTGCCTACGTCTCAGCGGACCATCGCGATTTGGACATCGCCCTTCCATACATTACATTCGCCTACAATTCTTCGCGTCACTACACCACGGGATTTTCCCCTTTCTACCTTCTTTACGGCCATGAGACTGCATTGCCCCTGGACACTTTACTTCCCCCTTCGGCCCCCTTGTCCACCGAATACGCTCACGATGCTATGACCCGAGCTACTTTTGCAAGGAAGATCGCCCGCGACCATCTTCACGAATCACAAGCCTCCCAGAATAAAAGATATGACCAGCGCCACCAGCCAGTACACTTCCCTCCGGGATCATTGGTCCTTCTCTGGACACCATCCCGTCGCGTGGGACTTTCAGAAAAACTGCTTGCGCCTTATACCGGTCCTTACCGCGTTCTCCGCTCGGGGTCGGACGTAACATATGAGATCACCCCCGTTCTTGCTTCACCTTCCGAGAGAACCCCGCCTAATGACATTGTGCATGTGTCCTGCCTCAAGCCATACTGTGCGCCTTCGTCGACTACAAGTTAACGTCGGGACGACGCTTTTCCAGCGGGGAGTCATGTTACAAGGCATGGTTATGTTGTTGGCGAGCAGTCTACGCGCCTAACTTCGATCATCATCATTTGACCCTGCCATTATCATCACGGCTCTCTCTCGCACTCAGCCTTGTTCGCCTAGCCCTGTGCTTGCATCTCGCTGCACCAAGCCTCCAAATATAGCCTCTTCCCCGTAACAATATATTGGTGGGTATACCGGACGCCGCAAGCGTATTGAATATTTGGACGGACTAGCGTTTGATATGCTAAAAGTTTAACAGAAGGGGAAGCAAGCCGTAAATATTTTCTTAGGTATCGAAGGAATTTGTTTGCTGCTTCGTTAGAAATGTTTGTTATGTGGGAGGACAAAGTTAGCTTTGCCGTAAATTCTACATCTAAATATTTGTAGGAATCTGCCGGGGATATTTCGCAACCAGAAAAAAAGTATGAAGGAGCTTGGTGGGAGGTCCTGCGATAAAAAATATACACAGTCATGAGCTAGTTTTTGCACCAGGTTTCAGTAGTTATTAGATCATTGTTAAGGATCTGGGAGTCCTTAGGGCAGTTACAGGGGTGAGAAATCATGCAATTGTCAGCGAATACACGGATTTGGGATGCTTTATTGCTGGGTAGGTCATTTCCTCAATTAAAAATAGATGGAAACCGAGCATAGAACCTTACCCTGAGGTACACTTAAAGGAACGGGATGCATGGTAGATGATATCTGGTTCGAGCAAACGAACTGTTCCCGGTTTGACAAAAAATTTGGTATCTATTCTAGAACTGCTGGGCCAATGTTTAGGCGAGAAATTTTTAAAAAGGCGTTTATGATGTACTTTATCGAAAGCTTTTTTCGAAATCTAGGAAAAGGGCATGTACAGGAATATTGTGATCTATACTTCAGCTGATGTCGTTAATAAAGAGCTCTAGTTGTATATCACACAAGAGGCCTTTCTGTAATCCGTGCTTACTTGGATGGAAAAAGTTTACAGAGATAAGGAATTTAACTGTTTGAGAATATATTTTATGTTCCGATATTCTACAGCACACAAAAGTTAGCGATATTGGGCGGTAGTTTGAAGGTGAGGATGATGGACCTTTCATGGGTATTGGGATGACCTTGTCGACCTTCCAGTCCCGTGGCACCACTCCAGATGACAGTGATTGTGGAAGATGTGCGATAATATGACAGCAGAGAGATGTTCGGTATATTTTAAAACTTTCGAATTTATACAGTCAATACCACCTGATGACGTCATTTTTAAGAAACCAATGACTTGTATGGCGCCATTTGGTTAGAAAATGACACTGGGCATAGCAGGGTAATCATGGAAGGGGTCACTTGGAAATACATTGGGCACACGGGTGAAATACATTGTCAGGTTCATCAAAAAACACTGAGCAAAACGTACAGTTTAGTGTTTCGGGGACCTTGAACTCCAGGATTGAAATGTTTTCTTGATCCAATTACGAAATGGGTTAAGGAATGGTTGGATTTATAGTGTTCGAAACCTTTTCATGGATTGTGCATAGCTTTTCTGGTAGGGATGACGAGAAAAACGTCTGCGCAGCGTCCGAGATCATGTATTCGTAAAGTTTTTCAGTCTCACGATATTTTTCCGAAGCGTGAGTGGACGTTGATTTTTGCATGACCGGAATTGTCGTTTCTTTTTGTTGCTAAGCTGTTTTAAAGTATTATTGTACCATGGCGAAGTAGGCCGTTCTGTGATGGTAATTGTGGGCATGTACATGTTTACCAATTGCTGCCTTTTGTTTTTGAAGAGCTCCCAGTTTTCACCAACAGAACGTTTAGAAAACTTTACGAGGAACCAATCGTAAAAGGGAGCCAGTTCATAATTATTACCTTGTAAATCTGCTTTGTCATATACAGTTATGGTCTGTTTTATTTTTATGGATTGGTCAGGTTGCATTTTAAAGTGGCATGAATGACGGCATGATCACTCAGCCTGCTCGGACTAGAAACGAAAGAAACTTTAGATGGTTGGGTATTTAGAAATAAATCTAATTATCTGGATGAAATAAAAGTCGTTTGGGTTTGAAAGCTAATCATTTGAGATAAGGTGAACGTAAGGAAAGTATCTATGAAATCAATTTCAGTGTTCTGTTTCGACATCACTAATTCTAGTTCAGACCAAGTTATCGCCGGGAAGATAAAAGAACCAAGGAGAGAATGGGGCCGTTATCCAAGGCTGACGTTAATAGTTGTAGAGCAGCAAGAAAGTCACCAACGAAAGAAGGATCACAAAAACACGGGGTGGTAGCAGGCGCCAATGGCGACGGGTGGAACGGCAGCTTTGTAGTGAATAAAGACCACTTCAAAACTCGAAGAAATGTCCACAGCCCAGAAATGCAAACATTTGTGAACGAGGATTAAAACTCCACCGCCCCAATTGTTTTTGCAATCGCAGCGAAAAATATAGATGTCGTTGAACAGAACAAGAAATTCAGAGTCCACAACAGATACATTAGGTCACGTTACTGTTATCAGCAGTAATTTACAGTCGATTGCTTTAATTAAGGCTGTTTAAGTCATAGCGTTTGGGCAGTAAGCTCCTAATGTTGGTATAGATGAGCGAAATATAGTTTACATTATACTCAGCACTTAATTTTGTAGATAGCTACGGGGCACGTGGGACTACCGTTTGTGTAGTCGGATCAAGAATATAAGTGACCTTATTTATGATCACTTTTTGGTATGCAGATTTATAGGGTCGCGACTGAACTTTTCCAAACGCAATCAGCTGCTTGTGTGTCAAGCGGTTGTTAGGCGAGTAACCTAGTATTTTTATCTTAATTCCGTTAGAAAGAATACGGGGTTTATCTTTAAAATTCGTGAGTATCACAATGATCGCCCTATTGTAGTTAGGGTGGAAAGATCCTAGTCGATGTGCTCGGTCAATTTCACGTAGGTTGAGCATTACTTTAAGCGTATCTTTGCAGTGATTTATGACTAGTTCTTCGTACTGCGCCCAGTTTTCGCGTTCCGAATCAATGTTCCATAATATATAAAGTTGTTTCGCCAGGCGCTATGGTTTGAATCGTCAAGACTGCATGGTAGTTCCAATATTTGTTCGGAATTTTCGACAGAAACTGAATGAATGACCTCGACGTCTGCCTTAGGTGTGTCTACGGCGGCACATTTTTTATTCTATTATAAAGCAAAGCTTTTTACCTCTACCCCCACGGGTTCTTTCGCGACCGTTGGTGTGGGTAAAAAACTCCCACGAACAAATAAAATAATTTAGTGGCACTGCCAGGAATCCAACCAGGAACTTATAGAATAACAAAGTGAGAGCTCGTTGTCTTACCGCTTTAGCTACGAGCACGCGCGGAGATTGAAGTGCATTGACCAAGCACATCTACGGCTTTACCCCTTCATTCTCGCTGAATGGCACGTGATAGCCTCACGCGACCCCTCGCGCTAGTGTGCGCTACGCCAACGGCACGTGTAGCGGCCGTGTGCGCACCTTACGCATGGGCTGGAAATTATAAAAATAAAGGAAGCTCATACCAATTGCATGGCATCTCACTTGTCGCACGCCAATGTGCTAAAGCCTGTGGCTTCAGCGTTCACGTAAAAGTCGCAGATCCTTGTCGTCTGCCCTAACGCCGAACGACACATCAAGGAAAACATTCAAATACTCCTCGATGGCCAGGCCATCCCTCATATGCCAGAATCAAGATCTTGGAACTTCATTTTCAGGCCAACACCAAGTGTGACGTATTGTTGTAGCACCTCAAAAACAGCATCAAATAAATCATACAGTGATCAGGAGAGCTGCCACCAAAAAGCGAGGCCTCAAGGAATCCGATACCTTTCGAATACTTCAAGCTTTTGTCTTCTTAAAAATCACTTAACTCAACATCCATTCTTCTTCTCGGCAACAAGGACATGAAGATGCTTTATATAAGAATTAGGAAGGTGGTTGAGCAGGCTATTGGTCTTATCATCAGTTCGTCTACAAAGAGGCTGCTTAGCACGGAGCTCCGCAACACGGTAGAAGAACTGATAGAAGGTCGCCTTTCTCACCAGAAGCTCAGATTGAACAGGACTGCGGCGGATCGCCGCATCCTTCACCAGATTGCCTGGGCAGCACAGGGTGTAACTCCGGTTGATGTACTCCCAGACTTTTGGCGGCAATACCTAAAGGTGCTCCATTTGCTTTGAAACATGAACTCCTCACACGGGGAGGGTTCCCGACAAGCACGCACTCAAGTTTTTTATACCACCTTCGTGTGGGTCAAGCAGTTATCTACACAGACGCCTTCCAACATCGACGGCAGCAGGACTTCATCATCGTGGCTACGTCCAAAACGAACCTTTTTGCATGTGCATCACTGAAGACCCAAGACATGACGGCAGCAAAACAGGCAGCCAACGTCTTGGCTGCCTCTCACTGGTAGCAAGCGATTCCCCACAGGCCTTCTGGAATTACCAGTCTGGTTGGGTGTCTCGACATGCACAAGGTGTGCTAAAAAGACACTCCCGAAACGGTTTCATTCAGCTAATCTGGACACAGGCCCGCGCTTTCATGGGGGGCAACGAATACGCCCGCCAAGCCTCCAATTTGAGGCGCTGGACACATGCACGATTGGTACACGCAATTCGCATGCGACTGGTGGCTACGAATGTCGCCACGACTAGTCGTACGCGTGAATTTGAGACACGTGATCTGATGCGCGCATGCGATGCGTCGTTGGCGTCGCTCCACCAATTGTTTTTGCTCCATGGACAACTAGGATGATCGCTGAGCTGAATTTGTAGATTCCGCACGTTTGTTCGCAAAAAATATAATAAAGCAACTTCTCGTGAAGCGTTTTCTCCGTTCGGAAACAGTCCGCGCGCACACCGGCTACGGCTGCCATTTCGGCACACTCAGCGCCTCAAACCGGCGCAGACCACGGTAGAAACTGCGCTTGTCACTCCTCTTCCGAATCACTCTGATCGCTAAAAAGAAGTCCAGATGCGAGAAAGTAGGTGTCAGGGTGGTAAAAAATTGTGCTAGGAATTGTTGGCAGGGCTTATTTTAAAAGCGGCGATAATATGTCTGCCGCGATTGAAGCCTACGTTGACCGGCCGTGGATACTGCGGCGGGCGGTGCGCCGAGCGGCCAAGAGATGGTGATACCTGCGCGGAGGCATCGAAACAGACTAAGCAGATGTCTTTGTCGCCGATCGCTTGGTCACCGATCAACGGCAGTTATAGCTGAAATTAGGTTCCAGCATTTCAGAAAGGGGGTGATAGTTTGGTGAAACGTTGTGTTACGGACAGTTATTCGCATTTGCACAGATAGCGGCGACCAAATTCTTCAAAGATGCTAAGACTAAAGTTCTCATTCCTCGAGCCGACCCGAGCAACGCAAGCCAGTTGCCTGCCGGGTCAGTGGGCTCTCATTGGCGGTGGCCTCACGGCGATGGCACCGATGTCACGACTGCACCTGGCTTGCCAGTCACACGTGGTACGCCTCCTCTGCCAGTGAACGACGCCAAAATAGGTCTTAACGATTAATCGTAACAATTAGTCACATGCGAATCGCCGTGTACCAGTCCTACATGTGTCAAGCGGTTAGCAACCCGTTGTGTGGAGCTGCATGAGAACAGTCAACCCCTTGTCTCATTGAGGGACATAACCCAAAATTATCGCCTTTTATCTCTTTGAAGTTATAGAGAGTGCGGTTAAGTGCATTACACTTCTCATTGGTTTTAGTATTTGTAGAGCGATGAGAGTGAATTTTAATTGGCGTCGCATGGGTAACCATTGTGGGTGCTGTTTACAGCTTTGCTTTCCAACCAATTCACAGGGTGGATTGGCGCTATTTTTTTAGCAAGCCGTTGGTTAATATAGTCAAACGCTTTAACATTCAGGGACAGTGTAGTTTGGATGGCTTTTATTGCTTTCATAACGGAGTATTGATTTATTTTAATTTTATCAACAGCTGCCAAGATATCACATGTATGGGTAGACACGGAACGTGTAGTAGAACCTGGGTTTTATTTTATATCGCCGGAAAGAAGCAGCAAATTTAGAAAACAGTAGCAGCATTGTCACAAGGCAGCAATACAAAATACCGTCGTCTCGGCAACACTATCATTGCATAGTACCGTGTTGGTTTGGCGAATATGGAGTAACGGTTAGTTATCTTAACGAAACACAGGCCACGCCAGTAAGCGTCCGCTATCCTTGACGTGTTGCCTAGCTCACTGGTGGGACCATGAGTGATGTTCGTGCTTTGATCTGGCGGTGAGGGGTCGGCGTCGAATCGGTGACGTGGTTGGTACGTGACATCCGGGAGCGGGTGAAGAGCGGCAGATCAGGTGGCAGTTTGGCGGTGAATCGCGCTTCATCCAAGTGAATTTTCACGAAGGTCGGTAGCGGCAAGTCGGTTGGGTGTAATGGCCGTGGGTGCAGCCGGACCAGGCCTCCGTCGGTACCGTGAGGCTCCATGCAGGAGGCTGGTGCGACAAACTCCCAGGCGACCATACCCCTTCTCATAGTGTAAGAACCATACAGTAGGAGAACAGCGTTTCCCTGCGCGGTGAGAATGTGTTTGGCACTCGGCCTACATTAGGATGGAGGCGTATGTTGAGAAAAGGAAAACTGCGCGACTGCCGTGAACGCCATTTTGCTTTCCTGCGGCCGAATGAATTGTGGTCGCTAATATTTTGTCTATCAGATGAGCCTACCTTGTCTTCCTGCCGTCGCAGATACAAAGCTTTCTATGTCGCCATCAATTTTTTGTGCTTGCGCTTGCTTGCTCCAATGGCTCACTTTATTTCCTATATGATTTTCGCTCTGTGCTAATGCATGACGAACAAGCTGCACCAGAGGAACTGAAACGCTCGACCTAAACAATTCTGCTGGGAAAATCTTGAATCCCGTGCAGGCGAGCTGGCCCTTTCAGCATGCAGAATGACTCCACGTGTACTTTACCCATTGCAACCAGAACTCTCTACCTTGTGTAGCGTGTGAGAGGCTCCACCATACGCAAATCGCTTAAAGGAAAGTAAGTAAACTGAGAGGTGAAGACGTTTCCCAGGGATTCTCATACAATTGCCTAACTTTGATTCGGCAGTACACCGGTCGTTGATGCATTTATATCTGCGGAACCAAAGTTGCCGTATTTTTCCGATCAGGCTTCATGTCATAGGTAGGTCTTTTTTTTTTTAATGCCGGTCTTCGACACAACCAAGAAACACAAAACAAACTTATTCACATGAGTAACTCGAGCGACAAGCCACCAACCTATATGAAGGCTGATGTCTCTCTAAAATTCCCTAAGCATAGTCAAGGGTTCTATCCTTGACAGCCACTCAGGAGTGTATGCCTTGCGCTTCTGGACTTCTACGTACTGGGATATAGACTCACGAAAACATTGCCGCGTAGGTCGGGCGTCCACATCACCGTGGAGCCAGGCCATGCGCGAGCGCCATATGCTATGCAAGGCCACCAACATAACGAGGTCCAAGGGCGCCCCCTCCTCGTTTTCGACCGCTAGATAGCGTATGCCATGGGGGCTCAGCGGGAAATCTTTATGAAGGGTCCTCTGGAGGACATCCCACAAAAATACCGCAGCCCAACAATGCAGAAAAACGTGTTCTCTATCGTTTCTGGTTAGTTTACAAATTGAACACTGAGTTCCCCATGGCACAGATATCCCTCTATCCTGCATCCATGTTCCAACAGACAAGGTGCCTGTGTGTAATTTGAAGAAAAAGGTTTTCACACCAGAGTGAACCTCCATTCTTTTGACGCGCTTTAGCACATTTTGGCCTGGCCCAGCACGGTAATTATACCTATACATAGGGACGGGGAAAACAACATCGCAAATGTCCTTATACAGTTTTTGCGTGTCCACAGAGCACAGGTACTCTCCAGAAAAACGTGCGAATAGAAAACGGGCCGTCATAACTATTTCCTTCAAATACCCATACACGCCACCTGGCATGCACCATGTTGATACTACATATTCCGGCATAGCACGGGCCAGCCGTATGTCATAGGTCGGTCGGCTCCCTATCCACACATGCCCCTCTTGCTACTTTATTTTAGATTAAGAAAATAACGTTTTGCATGGGCCCCTCACTACTATGAGGGTGTCAAAGAGGTACTACGATGCCCATAGGAAAAAGGCACTGATGAAGACTGTCCAGTATTTGCATGCAGTGACTTCTCTATGCTGCAATATTTTTAAACATTTTGAAAGCATGGCGTAATCCATACTCTCTCAGTTTGAAGCATGTCACTCGTGTGCTGGTATGGTGCTGCCATACGTTTTGTTGGTATGCATTGTGTTGAGCGCTGCTTAGCAGACAGTAAAGCTCCATCTTCCGCCACCATGTGGCATCTCGAAGCAGTGCATTTAAGTACCCTATAAAGAACAGCTCTAGAAAAAGGAACGACCGGAAATATAGTACACGAACGTGTATAAAATTCAAGAAGTTGTATTATTCATTAAAACAGGGTCGCCACAGGGCAGGCAACTCATGGGCCCTACATAAGGATTAAATGAGCGCGGAAACTTCTTCTACGTGCTTTAAATGCATTCTTTGTGCGATGGCTTATCTGGCCTGAAATACCACCGCCACGTAGCAACCAAAAAATACAAACAAAACAAGACGGAAACTTACGAGCACACTTTTGCGAAGGATGAGAGAAGTTTTTGAGAAGGCTCGTCTACTCAAAAAATAAACAGTCCTCTGTAGAAAAAGCACCCATCATAGCTTACACCAGCCACAACTACAAAAGTACGTCGACGCCTGTAACCCGTTATTTTCATAGGTTAGTTTTTGGTCCCGGGAAAATGTGATCAGTTTTACGAATGACCTGTGAAAACGAGTCAGACAATAAAAGTTTCTCGCGTATTTGAAGACGCGAATTTCTAACGCTTGAAATCAACTCTGCCGTGCCATTGTGAGGAAGACTACAGGCAGCGAGTTCCTGTCATTTCTTTCTATGTAGAATGTCGGTGTAACCTTTCTGTATATCGAGTATGTGAGGCGCTATATTGCTCCATGTATTATGTGTTAAACAGGGCAATCCCCATTTTTAAGGTGTGTACCGGTTACTCCACCTGGTGACAATATCTGAGTGATGAATACCTGCCGTTTCCCCTGGTCAGCCGGGTAGCTTCGAAGGCGACGACCTGAACGCGTTCATTGGGGCCCGCGTACTTGATTTCATCAGCCATGTTTGCAGAGATCTTACTGTGCTGTCTCGCCTCTCCATGTTAAGCGCCGCGCTGAATATATCGGCGTAACGCCGTACAGCCAATTTTTCCTCCGTCAATGAGAACCGAACCAAAATATTGCTCTTCCACTGTGTGAAGAATGTTGATGATGTTTGGAGTTTAATGGCGCAAGGCCAACTAAAGGCAAAGAGCTCCAAAAAATAGTGATCACATGAGAGTGACACGAAAGTAAAAGTAGAACATTTCAGTAAAAATATACAAAGTGATACACAACGCAATAAAGAGGACTGGTGGAAAGGGCCAGGTTGTCTAGAAGCATGACAAGAAATGAGATGTAAAAATTTTACGTCCATAAGAAACTCAAAAACCCGTTTAATTGTAAACATGGCTTTGTCTCCTACGAAGTATGACAGGTGTGGTAGAATAAATCGTATATGGAAGTTGTGGGAAGTATTTGTGTCGTGTTTTGTCAAGCTGCCTTACATTATAAGAGGATGTGGATCACGGATAGGGCCTCTCTGCACCTGCTGCTCAGAGATCTTGGAGATCCAGTGAGAAGGTGCGAGTGTGTTGCATGAGTGTGCCCTATTTATAGTCTAGCCAAGGCGACTTCAGTGTATCTATTGCGTCTGTCGGTGTTGTATGGTCCCAAGTGTGGTTTTATTACGTGTAACTTGTCGTCTTTTTGTTCCCTCCAGTGTGTTGGCCATGTTTTGCGAAGTTGTGGTCTGATGTGTGGTTTCACATTGGTATAGGGTAATGTGGTTATGTATACTGTATTCAAGAGTGTAGGAGCAGCAGCCATTCGGTCCGCTGCTTCGTTTGCGGCTATGCCACAGTGGGCAGGGTCCCAGCAAAGGACCAGTTCAAATCTGCGGACATACAAAGATATAATACCCTTCATTATCATATTCACAACGTGATTTTTCGAAGACTTTGTTTATGACAATGTCTGCAAAACACTGAGGGAATCTGTAAAGATATTGGATTGACTGAATGTGGTTTTTAAGTATGTCATTGACAAGAAGTACACCATAGGCCTCTGTCATAAAGAGAATGGTATTACTGTTCAAAGTTTTAGTGATATAATGCCGGGTCTATGCGCAGCACAGGACACACAGGTGGCAGTTTTAGCGGCGTCCGTACTAAATTCAGAACACTGATACTTTTGCTGCAAATAAAAGAAGTGCTACAAAATTGCATATCTAGAAGCTCGATTTTATCTACATATGTGAAAGATCTGTCGCCTGATACAGGGCGCATATTCTATGGTGCTATAAAATCGGTTAGATAACTTTGGATAGTATCTAAAAAGGAGACAGCAAGCTCTGACGCTTCCTCTCTAACTCTGTAAGAGAGGGCGTAGAGAACGATGGTCGATTTATCAGGAGTTCGGTCATGGAGGTATCGTAAAAAACAGATTTAAAAGGATGGTGAGATATGGCTGAAATTTTAAAAGCATAAAGGAGATCTGTGTATGCTCGCCGACGTTGTAGGCTCCATTTGCTGCCCTCTACAGACAGGCTTTTAACTGTATCGGTCCAGAAGGTACCACACGCCAAGCGGAGTCCAAGTTGAAGCACACGGTCGAGCATTCTGAGGGATGTTTTGGTGGCTGACCCGTAGACAACGCTTCCATACTCCAATCGTGAACCTATTAGGCTGGTAAAAAGACGTAAAAGAAGTTGTTGTTTATCAGCCCTAAAAGAAATGCTTAAGAGAACCTTCAGGATAGTCCGTGTTTTTAAGCATTTATGTTATAGTTGTTTATTGTGTGGGAGGAATGTGAGCTTTTCGTCAAAGATCTACCTAAGAACTTGTCTTCCTTTTTTACAGGAATAAAAACACTTTAGAATTGAACGTCTGCATCGGGGCGAATGCCACGCATCTCAGAAAACAAAACACAACTGCACTTTCGTGGAATAAATTTAAAACCGTTGCTATCTGCTCAGCCGGCTAGCTTGTTCACACCAAGCTGTACTTGCCGCTCGCAGATATACAGGTTACACGTTTTGAAGAAGAGTTGAACGTCGTCTACATAGATTGAACAGCAAATCAATGGTTGCAGCGCCTTCCGAAGAAAATAATTTCTACAATAAAAAAGTGCAACTCAAAACTCCACCTTGCGGCACGCATTTTCCTGCACAAGAACCCTAAAAAGTGCAGTTCCAACTCGGTCGCGAAACTTTCTTTCTGACAGGTAACTGGCAAGCGTGTTCATCTTGTTTCCCGACATACCAATGGATTTCAAATCGCTGAGGATGCCGTACCGCCAAGCACTATCGTACACCATTTTAAGATCAATGAATACTGTCATACAGTACTGCTTGTAGAGGAAAGTATCTTGGGTATATGACTGTAACGCCTGCCTGGCAGCTATCGAGAAGACCGTTGTACTCTAAGAATTACACCAGTCTCCTGTTTCTCATCTTCCCGAAGAGCTTACACAGACAGCTTGTCAGGCCAATGGGACGATAACTACTATAGCTTCCGTGAAGATCGTGGAATGTGCCCCAAAAGCCATGTTTTCGTGGCCCTATTTTTGGAGCCCTAAAGCCCTAAACTCATAGAGAGTGAATTCAGAGTTGTAAGAAGTTTTTGATTTGTCTTTTTCTTGTAAGTGCTTTTTTCTGCACATGTTTTGTGTATTATGAAAGTGTTTTGTGTAGTGTGCTGAACTGGACACGTGTTCGTAGTGTTGTGCAAGTGCGTTAGCCTGGTATTCAGGTGTGTCCTCTGTTGTGATAATCAGGGGCAGGCTGTTTGTCTGTTGTCTGTTTAGCTTACGTATACGTGTCGAGACTTTGTGTGTGTTCATGTACGAATAATGGATGCCAAGAAGGTGTGCCAACTCTCTCGTTTTGCCTCACGGCAGACACGTTTTCCGAACGGCTTGGCCCGTTTAAACAAAAGGTTACCGGACGTGGAGTAAACACGAAGGATACCCCACGCCTTGCTCTCGGCCTCTCGCGCCCGCCTACAGTCATCATTCCACCAGGGCCTCCAATGGTTGCGTCAGGCACCAGAGGTGTGGGGAATGAACTTTTCGGCGGCATCGAGGACGTGCCTCGTGAGTAGTTAGGAAGCTTCTTAATGTGTTGATGTTCAGTTGTTGTGTTGTGTAGTATGGATGTCTCTAAATGTGTTCCAGCTAGCGCTTGCTTCATGGAACATGTTCTGGGTAGATGGACTGCATGGGTTTTTACCTATATACGTTAGTGAGGTGAGAAAGTGGTCACTAACATATGGGTCCGTGCCGACACCCTACTGCAGACATGAAAAGAGGTTGCAGAACCAAGAGCCAAGTCAAGATGTGAGTGTGTGTTTTGTCCTATGTTATGGTATGTAGATTGTTTATAATTAAAAAGGCATGCTCCTGAAGATATAAGGAATTAATCTATCAGGCAACCTCGGGCATCCGTGTGAGAAGAGCCCCAAAGAGAGTTGTGAGCATGAAGGTCGCCAATAAGGATGTATGGTTCAGGCAGCTGGTCAACCAGCGCCTCAAAGTCAGAGGTTGAAAGTACAAAACCAGGACGAATGTAAATAGAAAAAACCGTTATCAACATAATAAAAATCATTGTACCTATTGCTTCAGCCTCAAGGACGGTGTTGAGAGTGATAGGGTGGCATGCTACGTATTTCTGGGCGATTATCGCTACACCGCCCGAAGAGCGTGTGCAGCCAACTCTATCATTTCTGAACAACTCTATCTTTTCTGAACACGATATAGCTTTTTAAGAAATTTGATTGATTTGAATTTAAATTTGTTTCTTGCACACACAATAAACTTGGCTGATAGCATGCAGAATCTCATACACGAGATCAAGATTATTCAGAATGCCTCAGCAGTTTTATTGAACAATATCTTCTCTTCCAATATCATGTGTTCGAGCTTCTGTATTGTGACTATTTACGTAAGGTCTTTCGGGGCTTGCACTCTTGGTAGAGGTTTTTTTACCTTCTCTGTAGGTTTAAACGGAGGGACCCCTCCTTCCACTGTGAAAGACACAGGAAAGGCTCCACAACCATCTCATCATCAAATTTGGAAGGGGTATCCGGCGTACCGACCCCCGAACTTGGCACACTTTGCGGTGCCTTTCGTTTTGGCCGCGACCGCTGAGGACGTCAGGAGCGACCCGGATCGCACAGGCGGTGCGGTGGAAGTGGAAACTGCTGGGGTTTCCACCATCTCCATCTCCTCCGCGCCCTCGTGTGTGCTTCGAGCCGGTGCAGAGGAGGAAACCGTGGGTGCACTAGCATCCCCACAAGACCTGGTTTCCAGCACAGCCCCTGCTGGCTCGGCGAGCAGTGCGGAGGCGGGTTGGGCTGCAAGAGGCAACCCAGGGGGGTCGCGGAGGGACCAGGTCCGACTCTCGGTACTGGGTTGCTGCCGGAACCAGGCGCCACTCCGCCGCCCCCCCCCCCCCCGCAAGCTGCGTTGCGTACCCCCCAGGGGTAAACAGGCGAACCTCTTTCCCACTTCTGGGAAGGTCATGTTTTTGTTGACTTTCAAGGCAATGATCTGTTTTTCCTACTTGAACTTTTTACGGCTCCTATAATAGTCAGCTTGTGATCCCAGGCAGTTGGCACAGTTTAAGTTCTCGGATTTACAATTCTCAGTTACATGATCATCTGCTGCACACTGCGCACGTCATTTTACCACGGCAAGAGGTTGTACCGTGCAAAAACCGCTGACACTTGAAGCAGCGACGTGTGCTCGGCACGAAGGTTCGGATTGGACATCTCAAGACAGCTGCGTAGACCGACTCAGGAAGGTTTTAGTGGTTAAATCTCAAGAATATGTGCTTGGTTGGAGTTATTTCATCATGTCGGTGTATGGTGATCTGCTTTAGTCTTATTGAATAGATTCTGATCAGAGATCATGCCCTGGAAGCTATTGAGGCTGCGATGTGGCGTGATCTTGATGTCAACAGCTACCATGCGCGTTTGCTTGAGCAGGTTAGAGGATTGTTGTTTTTTTGCTACTTGTATCAAAACTTCTGCCATTGTGAGTTTCTTAGCCTTGTACGACTTTCCAATAAGTCTTTAAAGAAACTTGGTGATTAGAAACACAGACAGGGAAGTGATGGCATTTGTCTTGTCAAAAGATTACATGATCAAAAACCGCGAGAAATCATCAGGATTTGGAAGCGAGATTGATTGCAAAGGAGGAAAAGAAACTTCGATGCGGCCCCTTTTCTTTGGCCGATCACTTTTGGGGGGAGTTTAGAAAATGCAATATATCATGGTATACAAGTGGGGCGACTGGGTTACTTTCTTCGTCAGCTTTACCCTTATAGCTGAAGACGTCCACGAGCTCCCTGACAGGTAAACAAACAGGGATCCCATTCGCCGGAGCTGGACCTGGGCTCCGACGGCCACCGTTTGAGGTTTCTGCTCTTCTCATTAAAACACACCGTCACGGTTGATCACAACTTATGTATGGGGGCTCGGAATCCACGGTGTCACCCACACCGTCACGAAGATTACTCAAAGTGCCCCTTGCGGGGACTCTGGGAAGAAGGATGACCTGCAAAGCTTGGCGCAGTCCACGGAGTGCACGAAACACGGTTAACGTAATTTATGATGAAGCATACTTTCCAGCCAATTAGCTGAATGAATCTCTGAAGGATCCAAGCTTTCTTCTTGTAGACAAACATGTATCTGCCTGTGTCCCTCCAACCTCGTAAGCATCATACTTTTTTTGTAATTCTGAGTTCAGACTGTTTCCCTAAATTCCGTAATGACTTTAAAGAATGACTTTATTTCACGTCCCTGCCAACAGAACTGCATGACATGGCATTTTTTTGCGTCCATAGATCACAATACGGGTTTTGCGTCGGTAATCCTAACATAGCCTAACACACAAACGCAATCCGCTAGCAACTAGGCAGTCCAGAAAGGTCCCAACTGGCCGTTTAACTTCCAGGTTTAAATCTCGCACCAGCAGAACAGACATGTCATCTATTATTCTGGGCATGAAACCTATAGCTGTGCGTGCACGCCTCAGCTCCTCCTTCCCACTATTCTTCACTACAAACATGCGCACGCATAAACGGGCAACTGGTCATGTGCACGTGCTTAGAAGTGACAGACGCCACGACGACGGGTTTCCGTCATTTTAGGGGGCAGCCCTTTGGAAGCCGTTACCTGGGATTCGCGGGAGCGGCGTCTTGTTATGTCCGCCTAACCGAGTGAGTGATCGTAGCAGTAACGAAGGAAAGAAAATTGACAGGAGCGTCTAGCCAAGGGTGAAGTGGAGTACGACACGTGCGACTACGGCGTAATATCTCTCACTGCCTTTCCGTCACACATGTTTCATGAATCGCCACCAACGAGCGCCCTCCTCCGGACACTTTTCCCATACGCTTTTCTATTATCCGCTAATCCAAACCACGTCAAGTTGGCGTGGGAGGTTCAAGCACGATATGCAACAACATGGTAGCTGCTCCCTTGTGGAGGGCTTAATTCGAACCACATGATATTTGGGCGCGAGGTTCAAACACTATTTGCAAGATGCTGGCCAGTGGCGGCGCCGTACTGCCAGGTAGCAACAGAGGTAGCAAACGCCGCCGTACGCTCGCTGATAACGCGAACACTTCCTGAGACGAAGCAGAAATGCGCCGTGACAGATGTGCTGAAGCTGCGCTGCGAACAACTGAACAACTTTCACGTTAGGGAGTGTAGTAACCGTCAGTGCATTTTTAAGACCCGTCCGTGCTTCAGTTTACTTTCCGGCAATCATCTGATAAGCGGATACCACATTAAGCTGCCGACAGCGCAACTTGCCAAAGAGGCATCGGTGGAGGCGAGGGGGAAAATAGTCGTGAAAGAGGTGTCAGCGGTGGTAAAGAGTAGCCCCGGGAGCAGCGCCGAGTAAATCGATGACACCGTAATCAAAACTGGGGAGGGGGGATTTAGACATCTACTGCTTTGCAGTAATACATATACCACTTTAGGTACACCCCTATACGTAAATATTATAGAAATTTATACCCAGGTTACGGGTTAACGTTCTTTGAAGTTTAGATAACAAGAGGTCAGATATTTGAAAGTTGTGTCAGTAATTTCGCTATTGATATTTGCATTGGTTGAATACATCAGGGAAAAACATTAGCTAATACAGCTAGAATGATGATGTGATTTTGTAGAATAAGGAGGGCTCGAAAAGGAACCCTTGATGATTTTACGGTGCTAGTATAGATAATGCTACTATAGACCCGTCAATAATGTGGGGAAAATTTTTGGACGAATTTAGTCCTGTGGAAGCGCTGTGAAAAGTATTCATACAGCATTTTACCTCTTGTTTTTACTTCTTTTGATCGATTTTGAAAAAGGCCGCCAACTTGTGAAGCCAGCAGTAGCCGTTATAGTATAGATATAACGTGTAATTCCAATTCACTGCTGACAAGAGGAAAAGGGCATCGGTGGTAATGACCCTCTGTAATGTGTTAGTACATGTCAGGGCCAGAAGTTGTGTTTGTGCACTTGCTTATTTTAGCCGCAATTGTTTTTGCGGCAACTGTAGTTAGTACTACCTTTTACAAAGCAACCTTAAAATATACGCAAAGAACAATTTTTTGGGCAATATGTTTTCGTGCCTTTCGATTTAAATTGTACATTGGAGTCTTTATTTGAGGCGCTGTGTTTATATGTTGCTCTTCGTCGCTGTTTGCACACCCGATAACACTGCCTGTGTTGTCGATCGAGAGCATAGGCACATTTTTGTCTACAAAAAATACTCTCAAAGGTGCGGAAACATCCGTCCTTAATATGCTCATTTCTATTGATTATCCTGGACGTGAAGGCAACAAGATTACCACATTTTGTTGTTTAGTCGAACGTAGGGCAGATTTTGCGACCATTATGTGGCAACCATGGTCCAGATTCACATATGCACCAATGTTTTGCATTGTATCTATTCTCGAGGTATTCTTTCTTTGTAATAGGATAAAATAGGCAGTGTACTCAGCATTTATTAGTTGGCTGGTGCTCTAAACCAATATTTGACGTGTTGAGGGCGGTACAATTCACGCGGCAAATTTTACGTGTTTACAAACGTACGTAAGTGCACTTAAACACAGTTTGCTTCTGTTTCTGCTTACTTTGGGGAGAGTGTTTATTTATTTATTTATTTTGAATACCCTAAAGGCCCGAAAGGGCATTGCATAGGGGGGGATGCAATTCAAACAACGTAACTCAACACATATCAATACAAACTACTAACGGCAGTCAGACACCTATCTGTGCAAAAGGTTCAATTACAAAAAAAATAGAGAAAGAGAGAAAGAGGGCAATTAACATCTGCAGTGCATCACACCACTGAACCAGGCACTCGCGGGGGGTCAGGTTTAGAAATAACGTACTGTTCAAAACACACAACAACAACAAACAAATCAAAGAAATCAAAGGCTGGCGAAAAGTGGCATTTGTACATCTGATAGATGTGAAAATATCTTATACATTTAAAAACGCACCCAATGCAGACTGGAAAGCAGAAGTGTTAGTGAGAGACACACTATTTTGAGGAAGAACGTTCCACTCCTGTATAGACTCCTTTGTAAACATTGTTCTACATTTTTTTTTAATTCTCGGAGGAAATGCCGCCGCCCGGGTACGTGGCGGAGTGTGTCACCATAAAATAGTTGCGTAAGACGACTATTGTTATTTTATGGCGTTGTAACACGGTTGCTTCTCGCTCTTTCAAAAAAACTTTTCGGCAGCTACTTTGTGTTGGGTAGTCTAAATATATTTCGAATAGAGTAGGGGCTGAACAGCAATCTCATTAGGTAGTTTAAAAATGATTTTTTTATTGCTAGAGTATATGGTAGCCAACAGTCAGTCGGTATTCTTGAGTATTCTGTTTTACACGACGACTTGATTGACAGGCACACAAAAATTGTATCGACTTAAGATATTTGTACTCTGATGAATTTAGGGTACTTTCACCTTACGTAAAAAAGATTTTACTTTGTGGAACGCCAATGCCATGGGATAGTGATATTCGTAAGGCGTCTTCTTTGGCTAACACTTACCATTACATTGTCAAGGCAACATGGTCACTGTGCGTGTAATAGAAAGCCTACACTTTCCTTTTTTTTCTGTAGGACAAAAGTACATAGAACGAATCAGAACCTTTCCCTTTGATACTTTAGTTAGTTTAAGTCGGTGACGTTTGTATTTTTGGGTACATTTATTTCTTCCAGCAGCAATACCAGTGCTCCTGCGATAGGATCTAGCAATTTTAAAGTCGAATCTCTAGTAATACACTGCGTCGCCTTAATTCAAATTGAACAAAAATATATCTAATTTCAAACAGAAGCAAGAGCTCTTTTGTGTGGGGGGAGCAGGTGGCCACAATGAAACTTTTCGTTGATCGGCCTCAAGAATGATGTTAATCCTAAATTCCAATGCGGGTGCAGAGAACGCATGGAACCAAAATTGAATGAAAGGTAAAATTTATTATAAAGTACATGAAAATTACTTTAAAGTTTATATACAAGTGCTGTACACTGAGCAAACGAGACAGACTACGACATTTGGGTGTCGTTTTAAAAACACAAAGTGCGCGAAAAAATGTACACGATCTAATTGTGGCAATTTACAAAAATTATTATCCGAACAATTATAAAAACAGAAAATTGAAGTGGATATCATATCCAATATGCATTCTTTATATGGGCGCCAATCAGACATCACAAACCGTGTGAAGAAACTGAGGAAGCTGAAAAATTAACTTCCTATGCCTATAGTTTCTGGTAAAGTAGGAAATATTGCGAATGACATTACGCGTTTAGTGTAGTTTTTTCACAAAAAATTGTCCGTAGTATTTATTGTCGTGTTGTTATTTCATACTAAAAGTTTTGCACAGGTGAAAATGTTTCCGCTCATTGGAGTGTTTTACAAGCTAATGTACACGTCAATACGCAAAACATGCATTATCCGCGGAAACATTGACCAATAAATATTTTTTCTTCGTGAACCTTGGTAAACAATTTGTCATATAGTGCAACAACGCGAGCGCAATTGGTTGCTATTAGGCTTCCACGTCACTTGATGCTATATATTGCAGTAGTCACAGCCCTATCTCTGAACTTCGCACTACAAAGCCTCAAGATCACGAACTGCACATTGGGCAGTTCTGTGGTTTGTGAACGATTGCATCTATGAAGCAGCTTAACGGTACATAACTTAGGGGGTGATGTTTTAAGTCCTTTTCATCCGTGTTCAATGTGTTTAAGATACTTAGGAGATGCCGTTTCCATGTCATTTTCTGTTGGTCATCTTTACTAGTATGTCTTAGGCTCTGTAAAAACTCCCTTTTCAGACTACAAAATGCTGTTTTGTTTTGTCCGCAAACATCCAAAATTCATCGATGCCAGCCCGTAAGAAGCAATGCTCCATAGAGTCCTAAGAATGGTGGCTGCAGAATGTTTGAGACTCTTGTTCATTGCGGTGTTTCATTGTTTATATTTTATATCTTCCAACATTTTTACTCTTCACAATGCTGCTTCTTATTTCATTGCCCATTACAGCAATTGGCTACCTATAGGGCATGCACGAAACGATGTATATCGCTCTTATGTTGGCATGTTGCTATGTTTCCTCTTTGTCTTGACACTGCTAATTAGTTGATGTTACTTCACCCCCGTCTTTTGTGACGGCAGAGCACATCGAGAGCAGAGAAATAGCTGGGCACTTTTTACCCAGGTAGTATACTTTTTTCTTGGGACATTTTGTGAATGGCGCTTTATAAACTGCAAGGAATATATGTATATGAAGGACATAAACAGTGCTTACACGATGATTTTATTGCAAACAATATTTGTAAAGAACCTCGCTTTTTGTCGCCTCAAAAAGATATTGTTAGATCAACGCACCTCGCCGAAGAAAACCTAGACTTTGATATTTCCGATTTGAATTTCAGAAAAAAACGTTTTTCAGGTTTTGATTTGTATTTTTGTCTTTTCTGCCATCCAGGTTACGCTTGGGGTATGTATAAGACATTCAGCCTTTGTCAAGTGACTTTGAACACATGTATGGAATCGTAAGAAAGTTTAATTGCTTAATTTAAATATAGATTTCAAGTTTATGTATCCAGACACAGTGGACAGCATCTCCGGTTAAAGCTAGTGCAGCATGTTGACATCATTTAGAAATCAGGTTATATGGGCTGCGAACAGCGCGCTAAACAACAGGTATTGTTGAAAAGATGCACAGTTGCTGGACTGCACAAATTTTCAAGTAGTTACACAGCTGAAGTGTACATATTGCAATATCACCGTACTTACAATAAATTTTACAACACCAAGCAAAATAAGGGAAAATGCAAGCGGAAGCAAACTTGCACTTGCAACCTCACTGGGAATATGATGAATTGTTTTGTGAAAAAGTGCGTGTTTGCTCTTGTTTCTTGATTGTTGCTGGCAGAGAATATGTTGAATATTGCAGCTTGCATTTTTGTAAACCTTATGCCAGCAGGCGAAAAGAAATGAACGGAACCACTACAACTGATAAACACGAATATTGTTGTATGTTGAAGAGGCGTTGTATGGCGGGCACGTGTTCGAGGTTTACAATTTAGTGTACGAATATTCGCTTTCCCCAACATAGCAAACAACTGTTGCCGTGTTTTTTGTGTGTTTTCTTTTGTCTCGTGTTTTATTCCTGTATATAGAAATATATTTATAGTTCTTTGTGTTTGGTATACAAATATAGGTAACATACGTCATTATTTCTTCTCTTTTCCTGTCTGCCTGTTTTCCCAATTCCCCCACTCAAACGTTCTGGTGTTCAGCCTAAGCTAACACGGACTACGCCTTACTAGGAGCCTATTCACGGTGATTTTTGTTGTCGTCGCCCAAACAAAATTGCAATAGTTTTTTTGTACATAGAATTATATGGTAATGAATAAATGTGCAGCTGGTATTGGGAAGTCGGAAGTGCATCGTGATAAGATTGCTGTACTAGCACACATCTTTTTATAGTGTAATACTGGGTGCACATACAAGCTAAAGATAAAAAAGGACAACCCTTGAATCTTGTTTGGGGAAAATATTTGTGTTTGGTGATGTTCGAAACGGTGAGAAATAATCTTTTTATGTTTGGTACAGAACAAACTTGCTTTGGTTTTCTGCAGATTAACTATAAAAACGGCCTACTAAGGCAATTTAGGGATTGCTATATTCAAAGTTGCTACTATCTCATGTTAATCAAAACCTGATAAAACTGTTTATCAACATCAGCATAATGAAAACGCCATTGTTAAGTCACCGTGCGCAATATTTTAGAATATGTAATAAGTAAAAGGGACCTTTTATACTACATTGAGGTACAGTAGGTGTAATGGCTGTCTGGTGAATTTGCGAATAATTATATTTATGAATGCTCTCCATTAGAAAATGCATACAACTGTGATATAAGTAAACGAAAAAGATAAAGGATACAATCCAAGGCCTGGGAGAAATAGGATATATGCTTACCTTGTACAACGTTTTTTCCATAATCAGCTGAGTGCATTTTTATACCTAATAGCGCTGTTTAGCTTGAGCACCCATAGGCAGTTTAAAGAACACGGTCCTATAACTTTGCTTTTGTAAAAATGAATTTACCAATAAATGACTTGTTTTCGACAATTATTAAGACTGAAAAGTTGAATATGGGGTTATAATTGGAGAGCGTGTTCCTATCGCAGCGGTTATGGGTTATTGATAATGCCGTTTTCACGCCACTAAGCCACAAGACACAATAGGCAAAATAAACAGATGAGTCGGGGCGGCAACGATAAAATACTTTAAATGTTTTACAGGTTTATTTGCAAAGTATTATTGTCCAACGCTGTGCTATTTTTAACAACATATTATGTTGTATACCTCGCGTGTGTCGAAGCAAGTGTTTTTGGAAAAACAACATAACCAGCTTATTTTGTGGTTTTTACGGAGTTGTCGCACGGGGAGTCCTAATACCAAGCAAGTATTTTATCATTCAACAAGCTCTTCTTCTTATATTTATAGAGAGTGTTGACCGTAAATGTTTTACAAAGAGGGATGTAGTGGCGCCTTCTAAAGATTGTGTTTATTGCCTTTAATGCCACTCCGGATGCTGCACTGGAATATCACGATGCATTACATATTCAAGATACATGAAGACACGGCTGCGAGAATAGATTATCTTTGCATATATTAGTTGTGTATGCAACTGATAACTTAGTCTTTTGAAATCTTTCGAGGTTTCCTCGAAACGTGTGCACAAGAATAAATTAAAATGGAGGTTTTTATTTTCGCATTTTTGACCCCAGGCTTTGTTTCTAAGGTTGTGATATAAAATATAACATGTGAGATAAAAAGCACCGGATGTGAGATAAAAATTGTTCTTTTGAAACCGTTGTATTTATTCATTGTAAAATTCTACAAACGGTGAAATCAGTGTTTTATTGTATAAGACTAAAGTTTCTGAATTCGTCAGCCACTTCAATTTTTTCTTTAGTCGGAGCAGGAATAGAACACCCACACTACTTTTGCTTAGAACAGAATGTCAGTAGTAGTATGTGTTTAAAAAGTAGTAGTATGTAGTATAAAACACAGACAGTAGTATGTGTTTTATAATGTCATTGTACCACGTTTACGTGACCAACATAATGAGAAATTCATAAAAAATTCGTAATAGAAGTGAGACGTCATTTTACTTGTTCACATGTGTGGTTACGTTTGATGTAGGGAAGACTGGTGCGATATACATTTAAGGTTCACGTACGTTCATGGTAATTATTCTAAGAATTATTTTCGAGGCTACTTTTTAGCACAAAATAAACAAAGAGATTTAGGTGAGGTGGTGGTAATCTCTCTTTTTCTATTTTAGCGACTCCACAACAGCGTCTCCTCTTTGTCTAGAGTCTGCGCAATAGCGTTTTCAGTCCTATACCTCGAAAACGTGAAAGTATCTTGCTGAACTTGTTTGCGCGCAATATTTGGACTGATCGCGCAACGTAATTCTCCCACGCACTTTTTTTTTGTTTTACGACCAAACAATTCTCGGTGCTCCTAGTACTTCCTATAGGCCACCATGGCCAGAAAGGCACACAAGTGCTCCGTGATATATGCTGTTTCAACAGTAAAATAGGTCAAGATCAATGCTCGTAAAACGCACTTTTTGTATTTTCAACAAACTGTTGCACTTAAGTGCCCGTTCCCTTAAACTGATTCACTGCTGCAGATGTCAACATCAGTGCTCGTTAGACGCATTTTATTCCTTTTCTATACACAGTCGCAATTGCGTGAGACCTGAACAAAGATATTTGATTATTGTCATTTCCCTTCGGCAATCGGCGGCATACTTAACTGTCATAGTCATAAGTTTATTTATTGCGGTTTGAAGTTTGCAGGCTAAACAGTAGCACATTGGTCATCTTTCTGCAAGAAACACTGAAGTTCAACATAAGATTTCCTCAAGTGCTCCTCTGAAAAACGAAAAGGTTATCGGTCCTCTCCGTTTCACTTTAAGGACTTACAGCTGCAAATGGAGGACTTCTTTTTGAGTGCTTAGCTTGATATTTTTGCTTAAAGTTCAAGATTCTTCCTACATCGTAGTGCAAGAGCGGCCAAGGCTGCCCCCTAGCCCCTTCTGCACAGTCTTCAAGACACGTAGTCATTTGGGGTTACACTTTTATTAAAGTCGCACATCTTTAAATCAGCCCATATTTTTTTTCCTTTTATTTCATACTGTTAGAGGGCAGCTCTAAAGCGCCACTACTCGACCACTCCAGTAAATGTACAGCTGCAGCTGATTTTAAATTGTGAGAGAAATGCTCGTGGTCATTGCCCGTTCAGGCAATTATGTGCTACTAGATACATAATGAGTAAATCGCTCTTCCATGCAGCCTATTCTAGGCAACCACATATTATGCAATCCTATTCCTGCAAGCGCCGTTTGACCTCTTTGAATGACAACGGTTAAAATTAGGGCAAATTAAGGGACAGTTACGAATCGGCGTGACACTACCACTGTGTTAAGCATTCTTCTCTACCCGAGTGCAGATTATGGACGAACGTTTGGCGTGAATTGAAGGTTGAGTCAGTCCGGGCATATTGCCGCAAATATTATTACCAGCAAGTCACGGAGAATAAAAGAATGGCCCAACAAGCGCTTGCCCTCACAGACTCTGGGCTGCATCTGTCTGTCACTATAGACGGCTGCAACGCGACGGCGCTCATTGACACTGGCACTGAATACTCAGTTCGGAGTAGTAGGCTTTCATATCACCTTAGGGAAAGTAATGATAGCTAGGGATGGGCCGAATATACATGCCGCCGGAGGACACCTGCTGATGCCTGGTGGACGGTGCAGTGCCAGGGTTTAGATCCACGGAGAATCACGCCCTGCGATGTTTGTCGTTCTGGTGAAATGCTCCGGAACCTTCATTCTAAGTACATTTGTGTATGAGTTGGAGCCGTCATTTACCTAGGCTCGAATAGCCTCGCACTTCGGATGCCGAAGACACCGCTGAGCCTCCGCGCGCCACATTTGACCTCGACCAGGGTGTTAGTGGAGGATGTGAACCTGCCTCCTTTGGCCTGTGCTTTCTTGCCGGTGCAAGTGGACACGTTTCCTGACGGGAAAGCAACCCCAAAAGGAAGTATCCAGCATCTTCTGAAGACAGGAATAGGAGTCTTGGGAGGCTTACTGCGGCTTCAAAACGGACGCCCGGAAGTTCTGTTCACAAAATTTTCGAAACGACTCGCAGCACCTGACGAAGGGCATGGCGGTAGACCACGTGAAAGGCATCACTAAAATATCAGCTGTTCACGTGCTGTCCGACGCCACATCGTCTCAACAAAAAACAGCACCAAATTTGGAACTCCAAGTGAACACAAAACTTTGGAGGTAAACAAAATGGTGAGCTGCTTCTGCTGCTCTACCAATTTGGTCACCCATTTTCTACGCTGTCTTGATTTGGCTGATCCACCATGGCTAAGCAAAGGAGTTTGACTGATGATGCCGCTCATCTAACTTGCCAACCACAGCACTGAGTTTCGCCCAAACAACGAGAGGCAATACACCCCTGCACGGGGCACCTTGAGTATCCATGGTGCCGGAGAGACGCGACACCTCGTACCCCGAGCTCCCATACATAAGCTGTGTCCAACTCTGTCGAGGTGTTTGAAGGTGAAGGGGGAGAAGCCGTAAACGGTGGCCGTGAGAGCCTTGGTCTAGCTCCGGCCAATGGGCTCCCAGCCTGTCTACCAGACAGGGAGCTCCGGGACCTCTTTGACTACCAGGGTAAGGTCTGAGGAGAAAGTAACCCCGTCTGCCTGCTCTCATACTATGCCGTATGGTATTTTCCAACCCCCCCCCAAAAGTGATCGGTCCCTGAAAAGGGGCCGCACCGATGTATCCTTTCCCCCATTGCCATCGCTAACCTTCCCTGAACCGGATACTTTTTTCTCGATTTGTTGTCATGGTGTCGCTAAGTCCATCCCACCCTCTAGCTTCGCAGTCAGTCTTCTGGATCGCTAAATATCTTGAAGCCTTAATAGGAAAGTCATATAGGTGCAGGAAACAAAGGTCTGGTGAACTAATAATAGGAATAAATGACAAGCAGCAGTTTTTAAAGCTTCTAGCTCAGACTAGACTGGCTCACCTCGACGTCATGGTCACACCCCGTCGGAGCATAAACAGCTCACAAGGTGTGATATCCGAGTCAGATCTCCTGAAAGAAACGGATGCGGATCTCCTTGCCGGCGAAGGATCAGGGCGTCACTGCCGTGAGACGCATCACCATCCGCAGAGACGACAAGGAGATTCCCACAAAGCACATAATCTTGACTTTTCAACGCACAGTTCTTCCACAACACATATATGCAGGTTTTATGGGTTGCTTCAACCGTCCGTACATCCCGAACCCGTGGCGCTGCTTTAAGTGCCAGCGGTTCTGGGCATGCTACAAACTCCTGCCGTGGCCGAACGACGTGTGCGAAATGCGCGGCGCATGACCACATGAGCGACAATGGTCCATCTGATACCCTGTCTGGGGTAAACTGCGGCGGGCCGCATGCAGCGTACTTCCGCAAGTGTGAACAATTCCAACTTGAAAAAAAGATAATCAACATCAATGTAACTGAGAACATCACCTTCCCGGAGGCGCGAAAGAGGTTCGCCTCTTTCCCCCTGGGGAAGTACGCGGACGCAGCTCGCCCGGGGGCGGAGCGCGCGTCTGGTGTCGACAGGGACCCAGTTCAGCGAGTCTGAACTAGTCCCACCCCCTCCCCCACTGGATTGCCTCACGCAGCCAAACCCGGCCCTACGCCGCCTGCTGAGGTAGCAGCGGTTGTGGTGCAAACCACTTCTGTTGGGGCTGGTGCTGCTCCCACCTTCTGCAACCCCGTCCTCCAGTGAGTTGGAGGGTGCCAAGGGGATGGACACGATGGGCCACGCATCGGCTCCCAACGCCACCGCACCGCCCGTGCCACCTCTGGCACCCCTGACGGTGGCGGCTCAAACGAAGGGCTGCCGAAAAGGGGCCAAGTCCAGGGGACCCGGTTGGACGGGCACCACCCGGACATCTAAGGACGAGATGGACGTCACGCCGATCTTGCCTGCAACGCACCGCAAGGAGCGGCCTCCAACGGCTAAGCCAGCAGAAAGGCCTAAAATAACTCAATCCAAGCGTAACAGCCCCGAAGGACAACACATGAACATACACGAACAAGCACACTGCAGTCATTCTTAAATTTAAATAATGGGAACAGAAAACAAGATTGAATGGAACTGCAGAGGCCTCCTTAAAAACCCTGACGATGTGTATTAGATTCCGCATGGCAGTCAGCCAAGTATCTTGTGTCCCAAGGAAACCCACCTCAATTGTAAACAAATTTCTGAAATAGGTACATGGTATTCAGAACGGACAGGGTTGACTGCACCCACTCTTCTGCAGGTGTGGCCATTATCGCCGGGAAATCATTAGCATGCCACACTCTCTCGTTGAACACTGTCCTCGAGGCTGTAGCGATCCATACAATATTATTGATTAGGTTGATAACGGTATGCTCCATTTACATATCTCCTATTTTGCACTTCTGAGCTCTGATTTCGAGGCACTGGTTGACGAGCTGCCCGAACCATACATATAACTAGGCGACCTTAATGCGCACAACTTACTTTGGGGCTCCTCCAGAACGGATGCCCGAGGTCACCTGATAGAGAAGTTTCTTACATTCTCCGGAGCATGACTTTTAAACAAAAAAAACAGCCTACATACCATTACTTAGGACACAATGCATACTCGCATCTTGACTTGGCTATTGGTTCCGCAGTTCTCTTTCCATGTCTTGAGTGGGGTGTGGGCACGGACCCTTATGCTAGTGACCATTTCCCTACTTCATTAACGTATATAGGTACGGGCCCGGCCCGTCTATCTTCCCATAAAAGGTTTAATGAATCAAAACCAAACTGGAGCACATTCACAGAAACATCTGAACTACACCCCACATCCATAAAACACCTACACGTAGAAAAAGCCGCCCAACCTCTCACGGCGCACATCCTCGACGTCGGCGAAAAGTCCATTCCCCAGGCCTACAGCGCGTGCCGCACCCCAAGGAGGCCCTGGTGGAACGAGGACTGCAGCGGGTGCGAGAGGCCCAGAACAAGGCGTGGGGGGTCCTTCGCCGGTACCCCAAGTCAGATAACCTCATTTCTTTTAAATGGGCAAAGGCTTTTGGGAAGCGAGTGCGTCGTGAGGTGAAAAAGGGAGAGTTGGCGCGCTTTCTTTACATCCAATACTCATTCACAGACACTAACAAGGTACGGATAAGAATACGTTTACCTAATAGGCAACATACACATACCCTGCCCCAGCTCAGTACAACAGGAGACACACTCGAAGACCACAACACTTTCAACACGTTTCCTGCTCTGCACACTACACAAACACTTTCCTGAGGCATAAAACCGCGTGTGAAAGGAAGTCCTTACACGATAATAACAGTTCAAAATCTGGTTACAATTCTGAATTTACACTTTATGAGCTGAGGGCTGCCGTGAGAACATGTAAACTTTCAGCTCCAGGCGCGGATCAGATTACATACACCATGATACAACACCTACACCCAGATACTCTTGAAACACTCCTACACCTATACAACCACATATGGCTTTCGGGGCACATTCCAAAATCTTGGATGGAGGCTATTGTAGTGGCGTTCCTGAATAAGGGTAAGGACCCTTCTTCTCCCGCCAGTTATAGACCCATCGCCCTGACAAGCTCCCTGTGCAATCTTCTCGAGAAGATGATTAACAGGAGACTCGTGTACTTGTTAGAGTACAATAGTCTTCTCGAGAGCTGCCAGGCCGGCTTCAGGGTGGGGCGATCCACAAATGACTAACTCGTCCCCCTTGAGTCGTATATAAAGGGTGCCCTTGTCCACAAACAGTTTTTTGCTACGGTCTTTTTCGATGTTGAGAAAGCCTACGACGCCGCTTGGCGATACGGGATACTTACGACCTGAAATCATTTGGTGTTTCGTGCAATATGTTTAACACTCTTTGTAGCTACCTGGCTGAACGAACCGTTTGTGTAAGAGTTGGTAATGCCCTTTTAAATGTTTTTGTTCAGGAAAATGGCGTGCGTCAAGGTGGCGTGTTTAGCTGCACGTTGTTTATTGTCAAGATGAACTCACTTCGAAAGGCGTTGCCACGAACCATTTCCTCTACAATGTATGTAAATGATGTCCAAATATCTTTTAAGTTTGATAATATGTCAATTTGCAAACGCCAAGTCCAGCTTGGTGTTAATAGGCTAGCTGGCTGGGCTGATCAGGACGGTTTTAAGCTAAATCCAGTTAAGAGCTATTCTGTTGTGTTGTCCAAAAGGCGTGGGATCAGGCCAGACCCGGACATCAAACTGAATGGTGTCTCGATTCTGGTCAAAAAAGAACACAAGTTCCTAGCCATAGTCCTTGATGAAAAACGTTTCTTTATCCCTTATATCAAAAAACAAAAACAAAAATGTCTTAAAACAGTGAATATTCTTAAGGCCTTGTCGTATCACTAGTACGGTGCTGACAAACAACTTCTGCTGTGAGTGTTAACCAGCCTGGTAGGCTCGAGGTTAGATTATGGGAGTGTTGTGTATGGTTCAGGAAGGGAAACGGCGTTGAAAATGCTCGACCCAGTGCAGCACTTGGGCCTTCGACTTGCGACTGGTGCTTTCTGGACTAGCCCTGTGCAAAGTCTGTGCGTCGAGTGTGACAGATGGCGCCTTGGGTACCAGCGCGAGTGTGTCGATTTACTATGTGCGTTTAAAGTTTCTTCAATGTCTCATCATCCCAATAAGTCTATAATGATTGATACATCTACATCCCAACAGTTTTTAAATCGTCCATCTATTTTTGCGCCTTTCTCGCTTAGGGCGACGGAGGATTTCTCTGAACTGTCGGTCTCGTTTTTGGGCACATTTAAAACATCTCAAATTGATTCTATATCCCCATGGCATCTTCGTCCTGCATTGTGTGATTTGTCGTTTACGCAATTTAAGAAAAACACGGTGCCACAACTGCGATTTGGCAGCATTTCATGCATCTCCAGGTGAAATATGGGGCGGCACAAATTTTAGGTGATGCATCAAAAACATCCACTGCAGTGTGTTGTGCTGCAGATGGATCCAACTTCAATGCTTGCAAACAATGAATGTGAATTCCAGCATCTTTACTGCAAGATCATATGGTATATTTCTTGTTCGAAACCACATTATCGAATATAACATTGCTAAGTCCAATATTTTCAGATTCACTGAGCGTCGTGCGCACATTGTCGTCACAAAGGTCTTGCAAAAATTACGTTGTCAATCTTGTTTTTAAATCTTTGATGTCAGCGTATGCGTCAAATCTGAATGTGACCGAGTGCTGGGTTCCAGGCCACGGTGCGATCGCTGGCAATGAGTTGGCTGATAAAATGGACGCTGCTGCTGCACCCAAAAACACTCTAGACATAGCAACAGTACCCTACACTGACCTCAAATCACTCATGAGACAACACCTACGTAAAACTTGGCAAACACACTGGAGTGAACTGACAGACAACAAACTACATGTAATATAGCCAACCTGGGACGATACACAACTGACTCACACAACCGACACACCGAAGTGACCTTGGCAAGATTATGGATAGGCCACACACATGCAACACACTCGCATCTCCTCACTGGATCTGCAACAACCATGTGGAACGGTTGTGGAAAGGGCCTATCTATAATCCACACACACTTCCAATGCAAGGCACTTGGCACAACAAGACACAAACACTTCCCACAACTATACAGACAACACGTCCCGTTTCACCCATCGTACATTTTAGCAGACGAGCCCATGTTTTCCTCCAAGCATGCTTTTAAGTTGCTCACTGATGTCAATTTTTTACATCTCATCTCTTATCATGCATTATGGCAACCTGGCCCTTCACACCAGTCATCTTCATTAGCTTGTTTTACTTTGTCTATTTTTTTTAATTCTGTACTTTTACTTTCACGTCGCTGTCATGAAGTCACTTTTGTTTGGCGCTCTTTGCCCTTAGCTGGCCTTGCGCCATTATAATCCAAATATTATCATCATCATTGTATTTCTTGTTTAGAAATTTCTTAAAGGTATTATCGGCAAAACATACAACGCCAAAAAGCTCAGAACTGGCCAAGTTCTAGTTGGAATAAAAACACAGCAGCAGTCCACAATCCTCCTGAAAAAAAACCCTGCATAAAAGACCTGGAGATTTGGGTCACACCTCACCGAAACCTCAACAGCCCTCAGGGTCTGATCTCTGAGACAGATATGATTTATGAAACCAATGCGTACCTTTTGGAAAGCTTGTGGGATCATGGCGTCATGGCTGTAAACAGAATATCCATACACCGCAATTACAGAGAGCAACTAAACACATTATCCTGACCGTAGATCGATCCACCCTTCCAGAATCCATAAATGCCGGTTATATGCATTGTCTGACTGCCCGTACATCCCGAACCAACGGTGATGCTACAAAGTTTCAATGGTTCGGGCATGGCTTACACTCTTGCCTTGGCGCACTTACCTGCGCTGAGTGCCGGCAGCGTGACCATCCTTCTGAAAACTGCGAATCCGAAACGTTCACCTGAGCTAACTGCCAGCGACCTCTTGCAGGTTACTCGATATAATACGAAACGTTTAGGCAGGAGAAGCAAATAATCAATGTTAAGATCACAGAGAACATCACCTTACCACAAGGCGGAGGAGGTTCGCCTCTTTCGCTCTGGTCAAGTACGCCCGCACAGCTCGCCAGCGGCAGAGTGGCGCCTGGTTTTGGTGGAGGGTCAGTACTGCGAGGCGGAGTGGGTCCCGTCCCTGCCCCAACCGTGTTGCCTCAGGCAGCCAAACTGCCTCCGTACTGTTTCCTGAGCCAGCAGCCGCTGTGTTGGCAACCACGTTGGTTGGGGATGCCACTGCATTCACGGCTTCCACTCCACCATCCAAATTCACACGCGAAGGAACGGAGATGAGAACGGAGGCAGCCGCAGCGACCCCCTCCGCTATCCTTATTGCCTGTGCCATCTGTGGTGCTCCCCACACCCTCTGCACTGGCAGCGCAGGCAAAGAACATCGTTAAGGGTACCAATTCTAGGCGGCCCAGTGTGCTGGGCACCCCGCGGCCTTCAGATGACGTCGTGTATGTCGGGTGTTTCCGGCTAGTATAACAGCGCAAGCAACGGGCTTCGGCATCAAGACCAGTAGAGAGGGTGAAAAAACCCTTTCTAAGAGTGCAATAAAAAAATCGACACATAAACACCCACATGCTCCAGTCGCTCTAAACTTAAATAATGAAAAAAGGAAATATTATCCAATGAAACTTTCAGAGGCCTTCCTAAAAATCTTGAATATGTCCATGAGTTCTTGCATTGCAATTAGCCAAGATTGATGTGTCTCTAAGAAACGCATTTATTCTCCAGGCACACAAATTTCTTGAATAGTTACATGGTATTTAGGAAGCACAGATATGATGGCGGCACATCCTCAGATGGTGTGGCTATCATTGCCCGAAAATTCTTGGCGGGCCACACTGTCCAACTATAGCCCATCCTAGAGGGTGCGGCCATTCGAACCGTATTCTTTGATAGGCTTATAACACTCCGCTCTCTTTACATCCCTCCTGACTTCCAGCTCTCGAGCTCAGATTTCGAGGGTCTAGTACATCAGTTACCCGAACCTTTTATTCTAACAAGCTACCTTAATGCGCACAGTTATCGTTGGGGCTTTTCTCGCACAAATGCCCGAGGTCGCGACATATTGACGTTCCCAACATCTTCGGGAGCATGCGTTTTCAACAAAAACAACCTACACCCCATACCTTATAAAGGGGTGTAGGTTTATATATATTCACGCATATTCAAACATACATATTCAATACATATACACACATAATTACATACATATTTCAATACATATTCACACTTTGATTTGGATATTGGCTCTCCAATTCTCTTTTATTGTCTTGAGGGGTTGTGGGCACGGACCAATATAGTAGTGACCACGTCCCCACCTCACGAACATATATTTGTAAAGGCGCATGCATTCAAACTTCCCAGAACAGGTTAAATGATGCAAGAGTAAACTGGAATACATTTACAGAGATATGTAAATTAAATACACATCTATAGGACACCTAACATGTTAACGAAGCTGTGCAACTCCTCACGGCGCACATCGTGGTCGCCGCCGAAAAGTCCATTATTCATGTTTTGGTGCCCGGCGCAACCAGAGGATGCCGTAGTGGAATGAGGACTGTAGGCGGGCGCGAGAGGCCCAGAACAAGGCGTGGGATTTCCTTCGGCGGTACCCCACGCCGGAAAATCTCTTTTTGTTCAGCGGGCAAAGGCGTTTGGAAAACGTGTGCGATGTGCGGCAAAAACGAGTGAGTTTGCGTACTTCTTGACATCTATTAATTCATACACTGGCACACACAAAGTCTGGACACGTGTACAAAAACTCAAAAGACACCACACACACAGCCTTCCCCTGGTTAGTAAAAATGGGGACACATTTGAATACTAAGCTAACACACTCGCAAAACACTTCCAACACGTGTCCACTTCAGCACACCCCACGAACACTTTCTTTCAGTGTAAGACTCCATTGAAAAGTAGCCCCTACATGACAACAAGAAATCACAGACTTCTTACACTTACCTGTTTTTATTACATGAGCTCAGGAGTGCTCTTAGCCCATGTAAACCATCAGCTTCAGCCTCAGACAACAGTACATACACAATGTTACAACACCTACGTGCAGAAACACTTGAAACACTCCTACAACTCTACAACAAAATATAGCTTTCGGAGAACATTCCAAAGTATTGAATGGAGGCCATAGTAGGGGCTTTCCCGAAGGAGGACGTAGGACTCAACCTTTCCAGCCACTTATCGGGCCATCGCCCATACAAGCTGCCTGTGCAAGCTGCTCGAGAAAAAGATCAACAGGAGACTTGTTTACTTTCGTGAGTACAACGGTCTTCTCGATGGCTGCCAGACAGTCTATAGAGCGGGCTGATCTACAAATAACCAACTAGTAGCGCCATAATTACAATAGAAACGCCTACGGGCCTAAGCAATATTGCATGACGCGGTTTTTATATTAAAAGGGCATATGATACTACATGGTGCTATGGCACCTTAGAGAACTCAAATGCATTGGTATATGAGGTAACATGCACAACACTCTTTCCAGTTACCTCTCTTTACGAACATTTCGTGTCAAGTTCAATTCGGCACTTTCAAGCGTTCACGTTCAGGAGAATGGCGATCCCCATGGTGGTCGTTTGAGCTGCACATTGTGTATAGTCAAAATGAAGTCGGTTCGGAAGGCATTACAACCAACAATCTCTTGTTTGATTTATGTGGTTGATTTACAAATATCCTTTAAATCATGTATTATGTCCATATGTGGATGACAAGTCTGGCTTGGGGTACACAAGCTTCCTGGCTGGGCAGATCAAAATAATTTTATGCTTAATCCTGGAAAACGTACCTGCGTCGTCTTATCAAAGAGCGCGGTATCCAGCCTGACCCTGAAAGTAAATATAGAGATTTTATTGTTGGAAAACCTAACACAAATGTTTTCAACCAAAAACTTATATTCATTGTACACGTAAAAAAAACTAAAACAAATTCCTCATAGCAATTAACATTCTAAAGTCATTTCTCACCACTTTTATAGGGCGAACAGGGAAGTCATCTTACGCGTCTTCACAAGCTTGGTGGAGTCTCACTTGGAATATGGGGGTGTTGTTCTAATGGTCTGCATTAGAAACAGCGCTGCAAATGCTACACCCAGTGCTCCACCTATTGGCTTCGCTTCACGTCGGGCGCTTTCCGTGCTAGCCCCGTACAAAGCCTATAGGTCGAGTGTGATAAATGGTCCCTAGATCACCAGCGAACATACATGAATCATCTTTATGCTTTTAAAATGTAGTTGATAGCCCACCACCCCTTGAAACTAGTTATTTGTGATACACTTATGTCCCAACTTCAAAATCGTCCATCAATCTCGGCTCCGTTCTCACACAGAGTCATACAGAAAACATCAAACTTTTCTCTCACAACTCCAGACACCAACAAATCAACCATTTCTGACTTTTCACACCATAGCATCTTGGTCCCGCGTCGTGCGAATTGTCTTTTGTAGCAGTTGATAAAACACGAGTGCCCCCAATTTGCAATTCTGCAGCACTTCTTCTTCCCTCAACAGATATACAAGTGTGCAGAATTGTTTAACGACTCGTCAAAAACAGCCCTTACCTTGTCGTGTGCGGCGCACGTACCTGATTTTAGGGTATCTAATACCCTAGACCCGAAAAGTCGCATTTTTATGGCAGAAGCCTATGAAATTTGTTGGTTTAATGAACAAGATCTATTATAAAGTTCCCAAGTGCATCATCTCCACAGATTCCTTGAGCGTAGTACGCGCATTGGCATCTAAGCAGTTTTTGTAAAAGTAATGTTATTCATTTATTTTATAATACCTTTATGTAAGCATATGCGTTAACTGTTGAAGTGACCCTGTTCTGCATGCTTGGGGACTCGGGGATCGCCGCAAATGAGACAGCAGATCAAATGGCAGCTGCCGCTGCACTTACAACTACAGTTGACTTAACGACGGTACCGTACACTCAACTTAAGTCACGCATCAGACAACAACTTCGCAAAACATGGCAAGCACAATTGAATGAACAGGCAGACAAAAACCACATGTTAAGAATCCACTTTTGGGAGCATATATCCCTGTCACACACAACAGACGCAATGAACTTATCCTGACTCGAATCAACATAGGCCTCACGCTTTCAACACACACCTGCCTGCTCACGGAATCTCCATGACACGCGTGTAGAAGGTGTGGATATGGCCTATCCGTGATCCGTGTGCCACTTCAATGCAAAGAACTCCACAAAACTCGGCACAAACGCTTCAACGGCCCCTACAGACATACATTACACTACACCCAGCATTGTTTTTAGCGGATGATCCCGTGATTCTGCTACAACGAACCTTTAAGTTTCTTGGCGACATCAAGTTCTTACACCTAATTCCCATTCACGCGTAGTTTTCTAAACCCTATTTCATGCCACGCACCATAACAACCTGGCGTTTTACACCAGCCATTTTCGTTGCCTTTTGATAGTACTTTTGTTTTGTTGTATAATCTCAGAGTTTACTTTTGCATCATTCATACCTAACCACCGTTTTGGCGCTCGTGCCCTAGTTGGCCTTGCGCCATAAACGTCTCACTATTATCATTAGCTGAAAAATCAGCCATCTGTAACAACTGAAGTATATTGACGTGACACTCAGGCGAAAACCCGTACCTCACAGACTTAAGAACTGATTTCTAGGTAGCTCATCTTGTGTTTCCCGGAGGCGGTACAGAAATAAAAAGTTTCCGGTCGACGTCACAGTGAAAAAACATACGAGTACATTCATCCAATTCTACATAGAAGCTTAAATAACCCACTGCTAAAATACAGCTCCGAAATACCTTAAATGAAGGATGCAACTTCTGTACGTCTGAACGCTGAGTAGTGCAAATTCAAGAAATCGTTCAATGGAACTGTAGAGGCCTTTTAAAAAATCTTGAAGATACGTAGGAGATACCGCTAGAAACGCATCGTAACAGTAAACAGAAACATTTTCCTAATAGGTACATAGTATACAGAACGGACAGGGATAGTTGTGTACACTCTTTCGGCGGAGTGGCCATCATCGCTTAGGAAATCCTTAGCAAATCATAGCATCATAATAAACACTTTTCTTGGAATTGTCGAGATCCTCTCTTAACATTCCAAACGATTTCAGCTTTAGAGCTCTCATTTGGAGGTACTAGTACATCGGCTAGCGAACCGTACTTCCTAATTGGCGACCTGAATGCGAGAACTTCTCTTTGAGGCTGTTCTGCAAGGTTGCCCCAATTCGCGTAATCAAAAATTTCTGATACCCTCAGGAGCATCCATATTACTTATTAGGAAACTACATACAATACCACCTTATACAACTCTGAAATCTTGAATTGTTGGATTGATATTCACTGCCTTTCCCATCTTTTGAGTGGGGCGTGGACACTCAACCATATTGTAGTGACCACTTCCATACTACATTACCATACCTAAACAAAGACCCGAATAGTTCACTTTCCCGTAGTAGGCTCAGTGAAGCAGGAGCATGGGAGTACATTTATAGAAACATACACACTACAAAACTCTATTTTTGTCTTCAATGCCGGTCTTTGACGCAACACAGAAAAAAAAACAAAATAATATACATGACCAACTTCAGCGACAAGCCAACAACCTATGAAGGCTGACGTATCTCTAAAATTCCCTAGGCATAGTTAACGGTTGTATACTTGACAGCAACTCAGGAGGGCACGTCTTCTGCTTCTGCACTTTCACTTACTGTGATATTGAATCACGAAAAAATAGTCGCCTAGGGCGGTAGTGCACATAACCGTGGAGCCATGCCATACGCGAGCGCCATATGCTACGTAAGGCCAACAACACAACCAGGTCAAACGGTGCCAAACCTTGTTTTCTACAGCTAGAAAGCGTAATCAACGGAGGCTCAGCGGGAAGTCTTTCTGAACTGCACTCTGGAGAAAATCCCAGAAAAATACCTGCAGCCCAACAAAGCAGAAAAACGTGCTGTATCACTTCTGGCTGTTTGCAAATTGAACGCTGAGTTCCTGATGGCACAAATATCCCTCTGTCCATGATGCAGGTTCCAACAGACAGAGTGCATGTGTGTAATTAAAAAAAAAAGTTTTCACTCAAGCGTAGACTTCCATTCTTTTGACGTGCTTTAGCACATTTTCGCCTGGCCAAGCATGGTAATATTGCCAGTACATAGGGACTTGGAAAACAGTATCGCAAATGTCCTTATACACTTTTCTTGCGGCATACCGAGGATAGGTACCCGCTAGAACAACGCGCGAATAGAAAACGGGACCGTCATGATTTTTTTAAATAGTCATGATGGCCCGTGACGGCCCGACCATGTTCATACTACATCTTACGGTAGAGCACACGCCCGCCGTGCTCGCAATAGTCAGCAAAAACGGGTCGCGTATATCCTGCTAAAACAAAACCTGGTTCACTAGATGTCGCACAAACAGGTGCACCATCCCAAGCCACCATCTCAGAATCTTCCTCTCCCATGTTGATCCCGAAACGAAATAACCAAATACCCGGTGAAGCCTTTGGACGTTGGTTTGCGAACAACAAAGTACTAGCATAATATACCAGGCATTAGTTACAAAGAATAAGTTACATGCTGTGGCTCTTTGAAAAGTTGACAACTTGGCCCCCTTGCATGTCTCGGCCTTCTTCCTCAACGCGTGTGTCTGGCTACGCAACTATGGTTCGCGATACTTGTAATATTTCAGTTCAACGCCCAAGTACTTCACTGGGGTGGTCACCAACTAACATTCAGTGCACCAGGGCTACCCATCAGCCCCCTTTTCTTTTGCATGTACATCGAAGCGCTGTGTATGGCTATACCAGAAATACTGCCATTGAAGGTTTCCTACTGCATGAGTCGAAGTCAAGCTTTCGCTAATGCAGACGACGTAGCTGTTTTTTGTCAGAACAAAGAAAGTTTTCAGTTTGCAATAGACGTGGTCATGAAGTTCGGGATATTGAAGGGTAGTTTTGTGTGGCCTACACAACACTTTCATAACACGGCTACATGTGTACACACCAGCCCAACGACTGAGGGTGCACATTCTTGTCACCGCCTGAATGTTCATTTTCAAGGTCTTCCTCTGGTGCTACGTGCAGTCCGAAAAGAATCTGGTGCAACGAGGAATCTAGGCCAGCGCGACACGCCAAGAACAATGTGCGGGGCTGTCATTAACGGTACCAAATGGCGGTTTAGCTAATGGCTTTAAAGGTGACAGTGTTCGGAATGCATGTGCGCCGGGATGGAAGCAACATATTTGGCGCTCCTTCATAAAGCCTCTAAATTAATATGCAGACTCACGCAAGGTATAAACACGTATATGTAGACTCAAAGGATAACAGACACGCGGCCTAACCTTGGTGAGCACCATACGAGACAAAAAAGGGCTGGGGTGGTAGACTTGCACAACGCTTCCTACACGTCTCCAGTATAGCACACTAGCCAATCACTTTCACGAAGCACAAAGAAATGAGTGCAAATAAGTTTTTGCTATATATTCTTAGGTCAACACCGACATAGAATTTCACCTTTATAGTAATTGAGCTGAAGATGGCTCTTCGTACTAGTAAGCTTTCAGCTCCAGGCGCACACACCTTTCCTTACCACGTTTACGCGCAGACACATTTTAAACATTCTATACCTATACAACCAAATATGGCTTTCGAGGCACCTTCCGAGGTCTGATTAGGAGTGTTATTGGGAGCTGCCAGGCATGGTTCAGGGCGGGGCAACCAACGAACGAGTGACTCACCGTATATAATTGATGCCTTTGTTCATACACTGTTATGCATTGTGGTGTTTTTCAACATCCAGAAAGCAGTGCTTCTGAATAATTAGTTCTGACTAACCGCCCTTGCATTTCTTCTTTCTCGACTTTTTATACCCTCCTCGCTCATTTTAGTTTATTCTCACACTCCCCCTCGACTTCCCTTCCCCCGCACCGGGCTATATACAGCTGAGACCCATGCTGATCTCGAAAATACTCGCAGCGAACTTTTTTGGGTTTCCATACTCGGAAACCAGAACAACCACCAACCACTGCCGCCCCTTGGCGTTACGCCACCTGTTGTGACCTGGGCGTATTAGGTGTTTCGGGCAAAATTACGAACCCCTTTCTAGCTGCAAGTCGGAATGATATTTTCATAGAATTATGATGATGATGATGATGATTGGATATACATGGCGCAACGCCAACTACAGGCCAAGGGTGGCAAAACAACCGTAATTTCATGAGGGTGACATTGAAGGAAAAGTATATTTTTGCAGTAAAAAATAAACAAAGGAAAACACAGCGTAATGAAGATAACTGGTGTAGAGGGCCGAGCTGTCAAGATGCATGATAAGAACTAGAGATGTAAAACTTTTATGTCGGTAGAAAACCTAATAACACGTTTGACTGAAAACATAGGCTCGGTCTCCAAAGAAGCATTACGGGTGTTCTGGAATATGTCGAGTGTACAGCTGTGGGACGTGTTTGCGTCGTGTTATGTCAAGTGCCTAACATTGAATGAGTATGTGGATTACGGATAGACCTTCTCCACACCTGCTGCACATGGGTCTTGCGGATCTAGTGAGCAGGTGGGAGTGTGTTACATGTGTGTGGCCTATCCATAATCTTGCCCAGGCAACTTCTGTGTGTCTGTTGTTTTAATCGGTTGTGTATCGTCCCAAGTGTGGTTTTACAAGTGGAGTTTGTTGTCTGTCTGTTCAATCCAACGTTTTTGCCGTGTTTTACGCAGTTGTTGTTTTATGTGTGGTTTCAAGTGGGTGTAGGCTACTGTTGTTATGTGCACCATGTTTGTGAGTGCAGCAGGAGCCATTTCATCTGCCGTCTCATTTCCAGCGATCCGCGAGTGTCCTGGGACCGAACAAAGTTACCTCAAGGTTGGCGCCATATACCGACATTAATTGTCGACATATGGGGCCAATTGTCCTAAGAAAGAGATTGTCTTAAGGAAGTCCTAATGGTCCTAGGAAAGAGATTGATGATGTAATTTTAAATGCGACTGCATCTCATTCACTCGCCTTGTTCATGCAGCCTGGTCGGCGTTGTTGTCGGCGTCCGCCCCTCCCCCATTCTCCTCGCCGCGCGAGCTGCGCTCTCCTCTCCGATGCACCTATCTCGCGAGGGGCATTGGATTGGATTCGAATGGATTTGCTTCGCTTGGATTGGAATAGATTGAATTGGATTGGATTTGAATTGGATTAGAATAAAGTTGGTTGTGTTGGATTGTGTTGCGTTATAGCCGCGGCAGACGCACTTGCGAGGGCGTATGTGCAGTACTCTCTCTTCAAAGGTCTTCTCTCCTTCGGGCGCGCTGCGCATATAACCGGTGGGTCACTCTCCGGCAGTCTTTCGGTCGACGATTGCTCTCCGCTTGAGCTTGAACCCGCTAATCGTCGCATCACACCAGGGTTCCCGCGAGGGGAGGTGGGCGTAATTTTTGGATTTCTTTCGGGATGATAACGCACGTACGACACTTAGTGATTAAGTGTAAATGAGAGATTTTCGGATATGAAACTGGACAATGGGATCCACAGCAAGCAAGATTTCATAAGCCTCCGCTGTGAAGATGCTACACGTTACATTCATAGATTCTGAAGCTTTGAAGTTTGGTCCGTGCGCAGCACATGAAACGACGGAGGCAGTTTGGAGGCATCCCTACAAAATTCTGTACACTGGTACTTCTCCTCCAGTGGCAGAAAGTGCTGAAGAATCGCATTTCTCGATACCATATCTTTATCGGGTTGGATGAAAGATAAGTCCCACGATACTGTGTGAAAGTGCCATGGTGCTATAAAATCAATGCAAGAAAATTTCAAAATGTTTAAAAAGTGAGACAATAAGTAAAGGCGTCTCCTCTCTCGCTTTGTGAGAAGGCGACACAAAAGGATGGGCAATTTAAAAAGAGTTGTGATGTGTATGTATCCCTAAAAATAGGCCTAAAAGAATGGCTGTCGACTGATGATATTTTACAAGCATATAAAAAATCAACACAAATTTGCTGGTACTCAAGGCATCATTTATCACATTCCACACACAGGCTTTGAACAGGGCTTGTATGGAAAGCCCGACACGAGAGCCGAAGTCCCAGGTGCAACAATGGGTCAAGCATTTTTAGCGCTGTTTTTGTTGCCGATGCATAGACAACACTTCCGTAATACAAACGAGACCCTACCAAAGCGGTATAAACGCGGAGCAGGAGTTGTTTATCTGCACCGAATGACTGGTGAGATGGGACTTTGAAAATATTCATTCTTTTTAGTTTTTAAACATTTTTGTTTTAGTTGCTTGATGTGAGAAATGAATGTGAGTTTTTCATCCATCACCACACCGAAAAACCTATGTTTCTTAACAGGAATTGGGTCAGCATTGAGGATTATTTCAGGATCGGGCCTTACTCCACTTCTCCTTGAGAATACGACACAGGTGCTTTTTGTGGGTATAAGTTTGAAACCATTTTCGTCTGCCCAGCAGACAGTTTCTTGACCCCAAGCTGGATTTGAAGTTCAGGTATGGATATCTTACAAGATTAAAGAGATATCTGTGCATCATCCACATACACTAAACAGGAGATTGATGGATGCGTTCTGAAGTGAATTCATTTTGACGATAAACAGCGTGCAGCTCAAAACTACACCTTGAGGCACGCCATTTTTTCGAATGTGAACTCCTGAAAGTTCCGACCCGACTCTCATACGAAATGTTCGTTTGGACAAGTAACTATGAAGAGTGTTCAATATATTACCTGTTACACCATAGGATTTTAAGTCTGCAAGGATGCCGTACCGCCATGCCATATCATACGCTTTTTCTGTGTCAAAAATACGGTCATGCAATAGTGTTTGTGTATAATGGCATCTTTAATCTATGATTCTAATGTAACATTCTGATCATTTGTGGATCAACCTTCCCAGAAGCCTGCCTTGCAGCCCTCGAGAAGACCATTGTACTCAAGAAAGTACATGAGTCTCCTGTTAATCATCTTCTCGGAGAGCTTGCACAGGCAGCTGGTGAGGGCAATAGGTCTATAGCTTGCGGGAGAAGAAGGGTCCTTTACATCTTTCCGAAAAGCCACAACAATGGCCTCCCTCCAAAACCTTGCAAGGTGCCCGGATAGCCATGTTTGGTTGTGTAGGTGCAGGAGTGTCTCAAGGGTGTCTGCGTGTAGGTGTTGGATCATAGTGTATGTAATCTTGTCTGCACCTGCAGCAGAAGGTTTACAAGTGGAAAGAGCAATCTTCAGGTCATGGAGTGTAAATTCAGAGTAGTATGCAGACTTTGACTTGTTCTTGTCGCGTATAGGCTTCTTTTCGGCAGATGTTTTGTGTTGCATAAAAGTGTTTGTGTAGTGTGCACAACTAGAAAAGTGTTGAAAGTGTTGGCAAATGTGTTATCCTGATCTTCCAGTGTGTCCCCTGTCGTGCTAACCAGGGGTAGGCTATGTGTGTGTTGTCCTTTTAATTTACGTATTGGGGTCCATACGTTGTGGGTGTCCGTGGATGAAGTTATGTATGTGAGAAAGGCGGGACAGCTCTCCCTTTTTGCCTCACTGCGCACACGCTCACCTAACGCATTTGCTCTTTTTAAAGAAACAAGGTTAAAACTTTTGGGGTGTCTACGGAGGATGTCCCATGCCTTGTTCCGGGCCTCCCGCGCACGCTTGCAGTCGTCATTCTACAAGGGCCTTCTCGGGTCTTTTCATATAGGAATTGATTGTGCACTTGCTCATTTATATGTTCAGACAAATTCCGCTCCTCAAGGTGGAATTTCAGCTGCATACTGTTTGTAGTTAATACGAACAATTATAAAAAGGCATTGTCATCAACCATTTTTACTCTACTAGGTCGGAGGTGTTGAATATCTTCAAAATAATATAATAAGTCAATATGGGAACAAATGCCCTGATCGGGTGGACAAACTGTGGCTGGATGCACACAAATGGGACTAAACGAAACGCTGAGAAAAACTTCGTGCGTGGTGTTCACCAGGAAGCACGAGATACCCTCTGGACCATGACATTACTCTAAATGCCCACTAAATTCTTGTTTCTCTGGAGCCAATTTTCTTAGGTGTATTACTCAAGCACGGTCCGACATTCATCCCATATTTAAAACATGTTATACAAAAATGCTTGAAAACGGTGAATATACGTAAAGTTCTCCTCCACAAATCGGACGGTGCGAACAAACTGTTTATATGTGTCTACCATATTTACGATGGACCTCTTTAATCCGATTTTTGTTCAGGTGTTTTGTTGTCAGGGAGTTGCTGATTACTTTGTTTAGGGGGATTAGAAGGAGCTCAGTATATTTGCTGAAATGATAATCCTGCCTTCTTTGCTTCTTCAATTACCACCTGTTAGGCCTTGTGCAGAGTCTCCTCTGTGTATTTATCGCTACCGCTCCTCATCCAAAGAGTGATATTACAGGCATGCAGACTAAATTTCCAAGCATCCCATTCCTCAAATTTCAGTACAGGGTAAACACTAAATTTGTCCAGACAATCGAGAGACATATCAGCCAAGCAATCGGTCTGATCTGACGAATTTTAAACAAGTGCAAAGGTTTGAAAGAAGATGAGAGGATCAGGCTGGTACAGAACGTTTCTGGTCAGCAGAACCAATTATTCTTTACCATATCTAAACTCAAGTACTGCTCAGCTGATCAAAGTGAATCAGTTGTAAGAAAAATATATAAATCTGCACTGGACCTGCCCCTGTGCGCATCTAGAGCCTGACTGAGGCACTAGGAATGTACAATGAAGCCAATGAACTAATTGAAGCCCACTTGTCAAATCAATACAGCCGATCATCCAAAACACCTAAAGGAGTACATCATCATCATCATCACCAGCCTATCTACGCCCACTGCAGGGCAAAGGCCTCTCCCATTATTCTCCAATTACCTCGGTCCTGTGCCAACTGTGTCCAATTTATCCCATGCAAACGTCTTGATCTCATCTGCCCATCTAACTTTCTGCCACCCCCTGCAACGCTTGCCTTCTCTAGGGATCCACTCTGTTACCCTTAATGACCAGCGGTTATCTTACCTTCGCATTACATGCCCTGCCCACGTCCATTTCTTCTTCTTAATTTCTACTAATATGTCTTTAACACCAGTTTGCTCCCTGACCCACTCCGCTCTCTTCTTGTCCCTTAATGTTACAGCTATCATTTTCCGCTCCATTGCCTGTGAGTCGTTCTCAATATAAGTTGAACCCTCTAAGTGAGCCTCCAGGTTTCTGCCCCGTAGGTGAGTACTGGTAAGATGCATCTTTCATACACTTTCTTCTTCAGCGACAATGGTAGGCTGCTATTTATTATCTGAGAATGCCTGCCATATGCACCCCACCCCATTCTGATCCTTCTAATTATCTCTGCCTGATGGTTGGGATCTGGGGTCACAACTTGGCCTAAGTATATATATTCGCTTACCACTTCCACTGCCTCGCCATCTATCTCAAACTGCTGTGCTGTCCCGAGGTTATTGATCATTACTTTAGTTTTCTGCATATTAATTTTCAGGCCTACGGTTCTACTCTGTTCGCCCAGTGCGGAAAGCATGCTTTGCAATTCGTCCCCCGAGTTACTTAGCAAGGCAACGTCATCAGAAAATCTGAGGTTACTGAGGTATTCTCCATTAACCCTTACTCCCACCTGTTCCCAATCCAACGTTCTGAATAATTCTTGTAAGCATGCTGTGAATAACATTGTAGAGATTGTGTCTCCTTGTCTGACACCCTTCCTTATAGAAAGGAGTACATATCCTGCATAAATTAGGTATCCAACATCTGCTAGGCAGACGGGCGCACACCCGATACCGCATGACACGCAAGCAAACCTGATCATTAGGCCAATACCAACAAACATACATCCCGTAGTAGTAGTATCCGCACACCACGTGGAGCGAAGAGAAAACAGAGGTCAAGCTCTTCAGACAAAATTTAAAAGCAAGTCCAGCGTCGTGTATATTTATGCAGCTGAGTAAAGAAACCACGAAGACTACGCGATGGACGCATAAACGCTGGAGGGTCCCTTTTACTTACCGCAACTGTCAAGACCCTCAGTCCGAACCCACCCCAGCCACAGTAATCGCAGATTCAAAACCGCAATTCAAAATTTTTCTGCGGCACTAATCTCCAAAGCAGCTTTGAAAGTTTTTGACCTAAATACCTCCTTGACTTCAGTAGAACTTATCTCAACCCCGGCGCATTGTGGCTTTAACGGAAACGAGGCACGTGAAGCAATGGCCCGAAGCCTCACCATCCTGGGGGGAGCGAGGCTGTATCCAAACCAGCAGACCAGATCCTCAAGGGGTAGACTAAAGTATTACGTAGAAGAAGTGACAACTGGGCTTGTTGGTAATGCATATGGGACATCTTGAAGGTAGCGCACCTAAACACGGACACTAGGGAAAGAAACGAGAAACCACAGCGCTGACTCACAACTGATTTTTATTAGAACAAACCCACACCTAAATACTACAACCTAAACCCATGTGACCAGACTTCATACGTACGTCACAATCCAGCATATCATTTCTAAAACATGACAGGCATAAAACATACTGTGTGGAGGAAGGCGCGTGTTACATGTAGGTTACAGAGCGATTTAAAAATTCAAACTCACTCTCATGTAAATAAATCGACGGCACACTAAGGCACCACTCCCCCTTTTTTCTTATATTATATGCCTAATTATTCTGGCGTGTTAACTGATCGCTGTGCACAGATAAAATAACCTCCTCGCACGTGGCTCAACACGTATCTAAGTCAATGTGCGAGCCTGCGTTCGAGGAAACGGTTATTTTATCATTGCACAGGGATAAGTGAACACGCGAGATATTTCGGCACACGAGCGGTTGTGTGCCTTGCACAGGGATGTGTCGGATTCATCGGTCAGGTTTAGCAAACAATGTCTAATTTTAGACCCTGAAAGGTTGTCCCATACAGCCGGGAAACCCACCGTCTACAATTTCTGGCAGTATTGAGAGAGCTCCTCTGCCAACTGTTGAGCAGATTAGGCACCTCGGGGTTCTTTTCGACAGTACCCTCTCTTTTTCTCCTCATATTAGGCTCATGACCTGGGCAGCGCTCCGAAGTCTCACAAATGTGTGTTGGATTACAAGGAATTGTCTTCTGCTTATCCATTTTTAATTCTATACAATGCACTATGTATCTCTCAATTAGATTATGCTTCTGTTTCCTGGAACGGCATCTCCAATTCTAGAAGTGAAATAATAGAAACCTGTGCAGAAGTTTTTCTCTAAATTTAGGTACCGCCATTACAATCACAGTTTTCATCGTTATTCTTACTTAACCATGCTTTCTTCCATCCCTTCCTTGAACGGCACACGTGTGCTTGCAGATCCTACATTTCTTCACAAATTTGTTCATGGTGACCATTCTTGCGCAGACCTTCATAACTGCTTAGAGTTTAATGTTTCAAAAAGGCCCTTCAGGTCGCATCGGCCGTTTTTGACCTATGGGTGCAACTCCAATCATTCTCTTCTGCGCAGAATACAGAAATGTTACAGCCGTTTCTTTGAACGCGTTCACCTCTTTCGAAGGTCCTTTCCAATTATCTGTACTGCGCTGTTCAATACAGTATGTTAAACATCTATAATATCTCTGTCTTTCTTTTTTGTCATTGCTTGAATTTGGTTTCTCTGTGGTTTTATGTTGATCAACTGATAGTTGCCTATTTTCGAAACTGTTTATTGTGATTTATTTGTTTTATGATTTGTCTTTATAAGATAAAAGCAAGGAGCTCTGCTGTGCTTGTCAGCGAACGAGTCAACTAGCAAAAAAGAGGTATAGTGTAGGCAGATTTTTAAGGTGGTCTCCCATTCTTTCTGGTCAGGAGGAGAAAAATAGCACCAAGCAGTTTTACTCACTCCAGGTTTAACGCTCCTCAAGAGCAGAAAATTTAAGCTTAGTGTTCGATAATTGCCGCTGACAAAACGAGAAAAAGCTTCTTCCCAAAAAATTAATAAAAAGCCAATGGCTCTGCTCCACCTTGTCGAATAACAAGGAATCAAGTCCAGTAAGAAGCATGGTAGGCCTGGGTTCCGAGCTGCTCGCTTGTTATTATCTGCACAGTGCGAGTACAATAGGCGGAAGAAGTGTTACTCAGTCAATTCTTTATATACTGCAACAGTATAAAATCTATGCTCAGTGCTTGAGAACAGCAGCTTCATATATAAAAAAATACTTCTTTGAAAACATTTACAACCAGTAAAAGGTTCGCTTTGGGTTGTCGAAGAACACGCATTTTACTTGCGGTAAGAGGTGTGGGAAGCACGTTTTTCCGAAGTGCTGTATTTGGATTCCTAAGGATTGGATTTTCGAGAATATCTTCCGATTATGGAATCCTAGATTATCCCGAGGATTCCCGAGACAACGATCGCAAGCAAGATCAGGGCCACTATGCGTTGTTCACTGAATATTCTGTTACCACAACAATTCACCAGAACTTCATTAAGCGAATTATCATATAAAAATTAAGATTCCTCTTACTTAATGTTTTGTTAATACCGAGCCTCTTCATCAGTACAAAAAAATGTTTTTCCAGCAATGCACTTCTGTGTTGAGTTGGTCAAGACTTTAGCGCACGGGTTAATTTTTTTGGATGCTAGAATTTTGATATTGAGCAGGACACACAGAAGCACGGCTCTTGGCAGAGGAAGAATGACTGCAGTAAACCACTTCAAGTCTGTGTTACCCAAATGCTACAATCAAATTATATAAAAATTAGCTACTGAAATGATTCTATAAATTGCATCGACTTTTGTTCACAAGTCAAATACTTTGCACTAAGGTTGTAAACGTTACATTATCATGTTGTACAGGATGTTACAGCTTCGTATACAGTTCAGGCCTAGACAATACTTTTTTGGTCCGTACACCGCAGCTATATTTGCTGCAAGACAGTGTTTGAATAAGTAGAGTTTCACTTTGAAAGATACAATAGATAAATGTTTCTCTGTACATTTCTTTTCGGTACCACATTTGTGCTGTTCGTGTAAAACTCATTTCCTTCCCTCCATGTAGCTTTAAAATTTCAGTGGTATTACAAGGAGAGATTTGGCAACAATGTTTACAGAAAACCGATTAAGCCTAAATATTTTAAAAGAAGCCAGACCTCACCAAATTTAAGGAATTGATAAGATAAAAAAAGCGACGAGAGCATTGTTACAGAATTTTGTTACAGAGGTAAGAATGGTTTCAAGCAGGGTAAGATTGGTTTCATAAGTAACAATATGTCTCCTTTTAACAGCAGTGATAATTCAAGGTTCATCATGTCTGGGAATACTTTTACTTTATCTGAAACATTTATTAGCAGTTTATAGGTGCATTCTATAGGCGAGGCACTTCCAATGGTTACAAATTCAAAAAAAAAGATAAACTGAATGGGGACACCCTTTTCGTAAATATGGCAATTCAAAGAATACAATTTCAACATGATGAAGTTTGTTAACGTGGCCTCAGTTACATCTAATAATTGTTGTCAGTGTTATAATTTGTGGATAAGGCATACATGTGCAATGGCGAGGTGTGAATGAAGAGTGGCGAGGGAGATAGATAGTTTCGGGTGCTAAAACTTACGTGTATAAATAACTGTCCAGTGACAAAAAGTCATTCAGGTTTTGTTTATTTTTAATTTTGAAAAACTGAAGACCATTAACCCGAGCAGGAAAAATACATATATCACATAAACAACAGGGGTGACTATGAAGGTTACTTATGTTTGTGAAGGTTGCCACTTACCTCACACGCATTCCTTTTTCACATCTTAGTAAGGTTAGATACGCCTGTTTTTTGTGTTTTTTGGACATAACATTACCCAATTTTGGATTTAGGCCATGGTACGTCCACCTGCGAGAGGCTTCGAAAAAATTGATACTGGTATTTTTTGCCCCTATTATCTATTAATTCAGCTGGACAGCCTGGGATCTGTATGAAAGGATTCGGCTGCATAGAACAAAGATAATATGAGATATCAAACGTTTTCGTGTAAATTGCAATGACAAACACTTTGTTCCAGTAAATGAGTTGTGCCATTTTTACGCTGCTCGGACATGTCTAATTCGGTGTGTGGGTTACTGTGATTGTTAGTTGCAGGAATAGTTGTGTACAAACCACAATCGTCTGAAAAAATTATGAGTTTTGGTTTAATGTGGATGGCAAAGACAATTAAAAGAAGTGGCGGTACACTTGTCACAATCGGGAACGCACAAATTAACTTTTTTTTATCAGACTCATGATGGTGCGCAGGGGTAAATTGTGTCCCTTCAATTAGGAAGCGTTTTGTTGGTTAGATTAAGTTAGAAGAATGTTTAGGGTAGATTGTTTGGCAACTTGATTCTACTAGCGCCATCAAAGCTGTTGAAAACTAGAAAACAAAGTGTTCAAATAAAGGGTATTGTCGATTTATTGTAGAAGTCTTGGGCAAGTTCGGCAAGATGGGTATGAAACTAGGGTTATTTGCAAAAGACCAGCTGGTGCGTTTTAAAAATTGTTATCAGACTTGAGGTAAGTTATTAATATGGATGTTAAAATGCACTCTCAAAATGTTTGGAAGGAATAATAACAAAAATTAGCTGTAGTTGGTCATACTGAGTGATTACCTGATTTAAAGATAGGGCAACAAACTACGAATATTTCCAACCGGCTGGTATGCAACCTGATGGCACTGACTGTAAACAAAGAATGAGAATTCTGCTTCAGATGGGCTTAGTGTTTTTAACAGTTTACTGTTAATATTCTCCCCACCGGCTTGTGAAGATAGTTTAGGAGTCTGATTCAGGCTGAATATTTCATCAGGGTTAATGACTCTATTTGAGAAAGTATCGGATGGTTAATTCTTGCTTTGGTATATTCTCAAAGCATTGGGTAAATACAAAATAAGAGACATTTTTCAGACGGTTTCCCAAATATTGCTACCGATAGCTTTAGCGTGAAGGCCCCGCACGGGGCACCTTGAGCAATCTTGGTGACGGTACTGGCGATACCGTGGACCCCGAGCCCCCAAACATAAGCTGGATCCAACCTTGGCGATGTGTTTATAGGTGGAGGGTTAGAAACCACGAACGGTGGCCATCGGAGCCCAGGTCAAGCTACGGCGGATGGCCTCCCTGTCTGTTTACCAGGCAGGGAGCTCCGGGACCTCTTTGGCTACCAGGGTCAGGACAAAGAAGAAAGTGCCCCACTCTCCCTGCTTTTATACTATGCTATATGGCATTTTCAACCCCCCCCCCCAAACGTGATCGGTCCCTGAGAAGGGGCCGCACCGAAGTTTCTTATCCCTCATTGCCATCTTTAACATTTCCTGAACCGGACAATTTTTCTCGATTTCTTGTGATGGAATCGCTCAATCCAACCCACCCTCTAGCATCTCAGTCAGTCTTCTTGATCGCCAAGTATCCTGAAGCCATAGTAGGAATATCATATAAGTGCAAAAAACAAAGGTCTGGAGAACTCCTCATCGAAATAAATGACAAGCAGCAGTCCACGAAGCTTCTAGCTCAGACTAGACTGGCTGATCTAGACATCAGGGTCACACCCCATCGGAGCCTCAACAGCCGCAGGGCGTGATATCCGAGACAGATCTCTTGAACGAAACGGATGCGGATCTCCTTGCCGGCTTGAAGGGTGAGGGCGTCACTGCCGTGAGACGCATCACTATCTGCAGAGACGACAAGGAGATTCCCACAAAGCACTATATCTTGACTTTTGACCGCGCAGTACTCCCTCAAAAAATAAATGCAGGCTTTATCCGTTGCTCCATCCGTCCGGACATCCCGAACCCGCGGCGCTGTTTTAAGTGCCAGCGGTTCGGGCATGGTACAAACTCTTGCCGTGGCCGAACGACGTGTGCGAAATGCGCAGCGCATGATCATCCAAGCGACAATTGTTCATCCGATACCCTGTCTTGTGTGAACTGCGGCGGGCCGCATGCAGCGTACTCCCGCAAGCGTGAAAAGTTCCAACTGGAGAAAAAGATAATCAACATCAAGGTAACTGTGAACCTTACCTTCCCAGAGGCGCGAAAGAGGTTCGCCTCTTTCCCCCAGGGGAGGTACGCCGACGCGGCTCGCCGGGGGGCGGAGCGGCGTCTAGTTTCCGCTGGGACCCAGTTCAGTGAGTCTGACCTGGTCCCGCCACCACCCCCCCCCCTGGGTTGCCTCTGGCAGCCCAACCCGCCATCACGCGGCTTGCTGAGGCAGCAGTGGTTGTGGTGGCTACCTCTTCCGTCGGGACCGGTGCCACTCCCGCCTCTGTCTCCCCGTCCTCGAGTGCGTTGTAGGGTACCGAGGTGATGGACACCACGGGCCCCACACAGGTTCCCACCGCCACCGCACCGCCCATGCCACCTCTGGCGCCCCGGACGCCCTCAGCGGTGGCGGCTCAAACGAAGGGCTAACGAAGTGGGGCCAAGTCCGGGGGACCCGGTTCGATGGGCACCCCTCGGACATCCGACGACGATATGGACGTCGCGCCGTTCCTGCCTGCAACGCAGCGCAAGGAACGCATCCCGACGCCAAAGCCTCCCGACAAGCCAAAAAAGGCGAGAGTCACAGCCCCGAAAGACGACACATAAACAAACACACACGCTCCAGTAGCTCTCACACTAAATAATTGGAATAGAAAACATAATTCAATGGAACTGTAGAGGCCTTCTTAAAATCTTGATAATGTATACGAACTACTGCATGCTAATCAGCCAAGTGTAAGGTGTGTTCAGGAAATATATTTGAATTCCAAGCACACAAATTTCTTGAATAGTTACATGGTCTTCAGAAAGAACAGGGATGGCTGCACACATTATTCTGGCGGAGTGGCCATAATTGCCCGGAAATCGTTAGCCTGCCACCCTGTCACTCTGAACACTGTCCTCGAGGCTGTAGCAATCCGTACGATAATATTTAATAGATTGATAACGGTATGCTCCATTTACATTCCTCCTGATTTTGCACTTCTGAGCTATGATTTTGAGGCACTGGTTGACCAGCTGCCCGAACCATACATACTAACAGGTGACCTTAATGCGCACAACTCTTTGGGGCTCCTCCAGAACGGATGCCCGAGGTCGCCTGATAAAGAAGTTTCTTATATCCTCCGGAAAATGCCTTTTCAACAAAAAACAGCCTACATACCATAACTTAGGACACAATACATACTCGCATCTTGACTTGGCGATTGGTTCCGAAGTTCTCTTTCCATGTCTTGAGTGGGGTGTGGGCACAGACCCATATGGTAGTGACCATTTCCCCACTTCCCTAACGTACATAGGTAAAGGCCCATGCACTCCATCTTCCCATAACAGGTTTAATGAATCAAAAGCAAACTGGAGCACATTCACAGAAACATCTAAACTACACCACACATCCATAAAACACCTACACGTGGAGGAAGCCGCCCAACTCGTCACGGCGCACATCCTCGACGCCGCCGAAAAGTTCATTCCCCAGGCCTCCAGTGGGTCCCGCACCCCAAGGAGGCCCTGGTGGAACGAGGACTGCAGGCGGGCGCGAGAGGCCCAGAACAAGGCGTGGGGTGTCCTTCGCCGGTACCCCACGTCAGATAACCTCATTTCTTTAAAACGGGCAAAGGCTCTTGGAAAGCGCGTGCGTCGTGAGGTGAAAAGGGAGAGTTGGCACACCTTCCTCACTTCCATCAATTCATACACCGACACTCACAAAGTCTAGACACGAAAACGCACGCTAAAAGGACAACAGACACACAGCCTGCCCCTGGTTAGCACAACAGGGGACACACTCGAAGACCAGGCCGACACGCTTGCACAACACTTCGAACATGTGTCCAGCTCAGCACATTACACCAACACTTTCAATAAACACAAAGCATCATGTGAGAAGAAGTCCTTGTGAGACAGTAATAAGTCGAACTCATCCTATAACACCGCCTTTTCACTTCATGAGCTCAAGGTCGCACTCGGTACTTGTAAACCTTCAGCTCCAGGTGCAGACATGATTTCATACACAATGATACAACACTTACATGCATGCACGCTTGAAACACTTTTCACCACTACAATAAAATATTTCTTTCGGGCCACTTTCCACGCTCTTGGAGGCAGGCCATAGTAGTGGCTTTCCTAAAGGAAGGGAAGGACCCTTCCTCTCCTGCCAGTTATCGCCCCATTGCCCTGACAAGCTGCCTGTGTAAGCTCTTAGAGAAGATGATAATGGTCTTCTTGAGAGCTGCCAGGCAGGCTTCAGGGCGGGGCAATCTACCAACGATCAACTCGTTGCATTAGAGTCTTATATCAAAGATGCTTTCCTCCACAGGCAGTACTGTATGACAGTCTTCTTTGATCTTGAAAAGGCGTACGATACTGCTTGGCGGTACGGCATCCTTAGCGAGTTGAAGTCCTTTGGCATGTCGGGTAACATGATGAACACGCTTGCCAGTTACCTGTCCGAAAGAAAGTTTCGGAAGGCGCTACCACCATCGATTTCCTGCTCAATTTATGTAGACGACGTACAATTATCCTTTAATTCTTGTAACCTGTCTGTCTGCGAGCGCCAAGTCCAGCTTGGTGTTAACAAGCTAGCTGGTTATGCAGACAGCAACGGTTTTAAATTTAATCCAGGGAAGTGCACTTGTGCCTTGTTTTCCAAGAGGTGTGGTATCCGGCCGGATCCTGACATTCAACTCAATGGTGTCTTGATTCCTGTCAAAAAGGAACACAAGTTTTTAGGCATAATCTTTGACGAAAAGCCGACATTCATCCCACACATAAAACTACTAAAACATAAATGCTTAAAAACAATGAATATCCTGAAGGTTCTGTCGCACATCTCTTTTGGTGCTGACAAACAACTTCTCTTACGTGTTTTTACCAGCTTGATAGGTTCACGATTGGACTGTGGTAGCATTTTTTATGGGTCAGCAAGTAAAACATCCCTCAAAATGCTGGACCCAGTGCTCCATCTCGGGCTCCGCCTGGCGTGTGGCGCCTCCCGCACTAGCCCGGTCGAAAGCCTATATGTGTAGTGCAACAAATAGAACATACAGCGTCAGCGAGCATACACAGATCTCCTTTATGCTTTTAAAATTTCATCCATGCCTCACCATCCTTTTAAATCAGTTTTTCATGATACGTCCATGACTGAAGTCCTTTTAAATCGACCATCGTTCTCTGCGCCCTTCTCTTACAGAGTTATAAAGGAAGCGTCAGAGCTTGCTGTCTCCTTTTTAGATACAATCCAAAGTTCTCTAACGGATTTTATAGCACCATGGCATCTTCGCCCTGTATCATGCGACACATCTTTCACACATGTAGATAAAAACCGGGCTCCTACATGTGCAATTCTGCAGCATTTTTTGTATTTGCAGCAGAAGTATGGGTGCTCTGAATTGTATACGGATGCCTCTGACTTCCACCTCTGTGTCTTGCGCGGCGCATGGGACCGGCCTTAGTGTCACCAAAACTCTGAATAGTCATACTAGTATCTTTACGGCAGAGGCTTGCGGTGTACTTCTTGTTGTCAATCTTATACTTCAAAGCCACATCCTACAATCCATTATCTATACAGATTCCCTCAGTGTTGTGCGGGCACTGTCGTCAACAATGCCTTCGAAAAACCACGTTGTCAATCTGATCGTCAAGGGTATTATGTGTGTGTATGTACGCAAATTTGAACTGGTTCTTTGCTGGGTCCCTGGCCACTGTGGTATAGCCGGGAACGAAGCAGCGGACCGAATGGCTGCTGCTGCTACACTCTCGAATACAGTAGACATAACCACATTGCCCTACACCGACGTGAAACCACACATCAGACAACAACTTCGCAAAACATGGCAAACACACTGTAGTGAACAAACAGACAACAAGTTACACGTAATAAAACCACTCTTGGGACCATACGCCAGCGACACACGTAATAGATACACTGAAGTCGCCTTGGCTAGATTACGGATAGGGCATACGCACGCAACGCACTCGCACCTTCTCACGGGGTCTCCAAGACCTCTGTGCAGCAGGTGCGGAGAGGCCCTATCCGTGATCCACACCCTTATACAATGTAAGGCACTTGACACAACACGACACAAATACTTCCCATAACTACACACGCGACATATTCCACCACACCCGTCATACTTCTTAGGAGATGAAGCCATGTTTTCAATCAAACGCGTTTTCGAGTTTCTTACCGACGTAAAAGTTTTACATCTCATTTCTTATCATGCATGTTGACAACCTGGCCCTTTACACCAGTCATCTTCGATACGTTGTGTTTTACTTTGTTTATTTTTACTGAAATGTTCTACTTTTACTTCCATGCCACTTTCATGTAATCACTGTTGTTTGGCGCTCTTTGCCCTTAGTCGGCCTTGCGCCATTAAATTCCAAACATCAGTATCATCATTTAGCGTGAAGGCTCCTTCGTAAGACTCGTTTCTATGTGAACTTCGCAGATAGCACGTGGCAAAACGTTTTGACATTTGCATGAGAAATTTATTGAAGGTCAGACGAATGCTCCGAGGAAACAAGAAACTGCTCTCTTGCGCAGTTCTAAGTACGTGTGACCCTTTCGCTTTATTCCGTGGTAATTTTGATTCGCTAGTTCACAGAGACTTTTTCACAGTGTAGATTAGATTTGAGTTTCTTACTGCACCACTGGTTTATTTATACGGTGTTTACGCATAAATATTAGAAGCGTTTGTTGTTCACATCAAGAAGTGTGAAGGAATGAGAAAGACAAAGGTGATCGGGGGTTTCTGCGACATTTGCAGGATTATTTCCCTTAAAAGTAAGCGAGGGGTTCAACAACGATTTTTGTTTACTTTTTAGGTCGTTTGGCACATTCATTGATGAAGATGGAAGCGGTGTTGTAAAAAGAGCTCTTTTTACCGAAATGAAGCCGGTCAACGAAGTTTCAGGCTGTTTGTGGTCACCTGAAGAATGTTTAATTCTTTAGGTGAGCCAGACGGGTGGCAAAGTTATGTTTTATTAATGAAAAGCTGTGGTGTTAAGTTTATTGTCGAAGTCAGTATCTTATCTTCGGTCCAAATGTTTAAGAATTAAACCAATTATGTCGCTTTTTTGTGAAAAGGTGTTCCTATGGCATCCGACCGAGTGGTACTGTTAGGAAGATTTTGAAATATCGTTTTGTTTCGTAGAAAGACAAAGCCTTGTCATCGGAATGTTTCCACGTTCCTTTGCCAACGCCCTCAAGTACAAGAAAAAGTAAATTCTTGCATCCCATTCGGTTCCTCACCACAAAAACCGCAGCCTTCAGTGCGGCAATTCCAGAAATAGCAGCCTCATTATGCTAAAGCTATGTTTATTGCATTTTAGATAGATATGACCGCCAAAAACAGGGCCCTAGTTAACCATGACCTCTTCACTTAGCGGCAGCGCTTGCAGGCTTAGCAAGAATTGAACAATGAGGCGGGAGAATAAAAAATCGATAGAGTGGAAGTACAGGGTGACGGTGCACGACAGCGCCAGAACACAGCTATACGGAGAGTGATATTCGGCAATACATTTAGGGCATGTAACCTGCAAAAGTGGGACGATGAGAACAATGCGATTTAAGATGTCGTCGTTCAGATTTCTTGGCAGGGCTGCGGTGATTTTATGTGCCGCGTTTCGGCCACATGGCGTTTGATGTTATTGATGGCGGTTCTTGACATTGGAAGAGTACAGTGCGTGATAACATTGCCATTTCCGACAGGTCCACTTTGATGACGCGTGGTAATGCAATGTCTTAAGGTCTAGTAAACCGTTAATTATCGAGGTGAGGCCCTGTAATAACAAAAAGCACCTGGGAAGGTACCAGGGTAAGCATGCAGCGACAGAATATGTCGTGCCCCACCCGGAGCAGTAGGAGATCTGGCAAAGATATAAACCATGCTTAGTCTTCTTGAGTTTCGACATTTTTAACGGTGGTTGTTGAGAGGCTAACATTGCAGTGCGAATCGTATTGATGATTTCAGTGTGCTACGCTTTTCCAATTTATTGGCTTTCTTTGTCATGCCATCTGAGAGTGGCTGTACATCTGGGTGCGGGCTATTACTGTTGGGTAGCTAGTTTACCAGCACCCAGAACATTACAGGGTAATAATTTTGGGCTCGCGAAGTGGAGCCGTGAGGAAATCCTGCATCTTTCTACTCAGCCCCAAAACCATGAAGTGTGGAATGTAGGCTCACAGTTTTTATGAATAACTACTCAATTCTCATCAATGCAATTCTGTTCATTATTTTCTGCGATTGTCAGTTTTATTTTACACTTCATTTTAGACTTTCTTTTGGTAAAGCTTCTTAGAAAATTTGTACTGAACACCCTCTACCCTTAAGGTGTGGTACCCAGCAGCAGCCAAATGCCGTGACTGCTGCAGGGTTACACCCCGTTTTTTTATGTATACTACATTGCTATTTACAAGGCGTGAATTTCGAAAATTTTATTTCCATACGCATTTCCGCGCCCCGTAGCTATTTCGGTGCCTCATATTCTTCATAGGCAGAATTGTGCATCACTGTTTTAGAGTCCGTTATGGAAATACTACAATATTACAGTATGTTCACTTTTGCTCTGTAGCGCCAAGTTCTTTACTTTGATTGAGTGGAAGTATGCCTAGAAAAATAACAAAGCAAAGAAACTTGGGAATGCCTATTTTGAATTTATAATTCCTAGTACCTTCTGATTTTCAGATCATTGCAATGTGTACTACTAAGGTACACGTGGATGCAAGGTGTCAATATGTCACGCAAATGCTTTATTCACATAACTGAAAAGGAACCTTACTAGCAGTCCACATTAAAACACATGCACAGAAGCTTTACTATTTTGCAAAACACACTCATCATTACCTTTCACTTCTGTAACTGATTACATTGTAAGATATTTAATATTTTTGTTATCTTCTCTTTCTTCCAGCTTTTAGGTGGTGTATGTATAAATCTTTTTTCGCCTGTCTCAGAGCTTCATGTATTTTTTTAATTTTCTCTTTGACTGTTGAAGAGCCTGTACAAGGCGACTGAATAAAACCAACTTGTTCCGGCTGGTTTTGAGCAACCTATAATCAATATAACCCCTTCAGGCGCGACGTCCACCTTTGGGGACACCAAATTCACACCTCCGTATCTAGAACATAAGTTTTTATTCTCGCACGCAAACAGGGCTCCCTAAATATCTATATGTTGCGGCCAGAACCCGCAGGGCCATTTTTTGCACTACTTCTCAACAAGATCATAAACCAAAGTAAAAAAAATGTACCCATCCCGTTTTTGTGACGGGGCACGCAAGTGACGCCTTATTTTTGCGTCTTTTGCATCATACCCTTTAAGCGGGAATAAAATTTTGCATTTGTCAGTAAAAGCTAAGATATCTATCATGCTATAAAACAAGATTTTGGCAATAGGCAGCTATTTAAAATACCCTGAAAGGAATAGAAAAATTGTGCGTCCATGCCCTTGGACGTTGCGTCTCAGTGCTACATTATTAAAGGGCTTCTACTTCGCTGTTTCTCGTTTCTGCCTGTCAGAAAATGATGTTTAAGCGGATACCTTTTGTTTCGTGCACTTCGATATCATGCGTCGAAACGTCATGAAGTCGGTGATGCTAAAGCAGAAGAAGTCTTGATGAAAATAGCCAATGGAGCTGTCTCAGAGAGCGACTTTGAGATGTTTAAGACGACCACTGCCCTGAGCAAAGGAAAATCACTCGTTCAAGAAGAGCGTAGGCTGCAGGAAGTGCGACATTTTTTTTTCTTTGACGTCTCTGAGAAACTGCTTCTACTACTTATTTTAAATATATTTTTTTCTTGTGAACTAGTGCCAAATTGGCAACCTAAGTACTTTTGCTGCAATGATCGTTTGGGAGTTTCAGAAGCGAGCGTCGGCTTTCACTCATATTACTGCTTTGAGGCACAATGTCCACAAATATGGACGTTAAAAACACTTTAACCAATAAACATTTTTGCACTTCTTCTGGATTCATTGTTTTAAGAGTCCCAGATATTCACAATATGAACGGAAAATGCTTTTCACCATGTCAGATTTATTTCCCGTCTGAAGTGGATAAGAATTATAGAGTTAGTTTTAGTGAGCAACATCCTACGTACCCCATAAATACGATATTTGCTTGGCAAAAAAAAATGCGTGTTGAGTCGGCCAACAAAAAAGAGATGCTCAGGTGAAACATGACCATAATTAGAACACATGTCCAGGTTCTTGGCGCGGAAAATGATGAGTGTGGATTTACTATTTCAGAAGGGTATATATTGCCAATATATTGCCGGGACAATATATTGCCATTGTTGAACCATATACTCACACATCCAAAGTTTTAGTTAATGACTATAGATAAAACATCGTGGCAAAAACAAAAAAAAATGCTGGTCCTAACAAAATGTAACGCAATGAGAATTTTTATAAATTGTGGAAGTGTCCGTCAAAAACACTTTAACTATTAGAATTAGCTTTAACACTCATAAACAAAGGTATCACAAGAAAAGCCGCCCCTCACTTATCCTGTTCAGTGAAATTCAGTCTTTATTTAGGACGTCGCAGCGCATGTATTGGCTTCATGCATTTGATTATTAGTTCAACCTTTCCATTGCTGTGTTACGGCAACGACATCCTTCCGCGACAGAGGTAACTTTTGGCAATGTTCACACGCGAAGCCCTGGTTAAGGAGCCGTTGTTCCTAGGCCTCGTCACGTGGATCGCTCTCGCTGAAGCAAACGTCCTGATTGTACGAGTTCTGTTGAGCAATCAAGCACAGGTGAAGCAGATGTTTTGCCCTGTACAAGTCAGGGCATTTAGGTTGGAGCCACACGTTGTAAATGCCATTTATGTTATTCCACCGAAAGTGAGCATCTTAAAACTTATAAATCTCAGTTCTCGGCATTGGCCACTCCTCTGCACTTGTTGACGAGCAACTCGCCAATGCTTCTATTAACGATCATTCTCAATGTCACCGCAGTAGTATTTATTTTGTTGGGTATATAAAATATTTACAGTTGCTACCATATGAATACCTGTATCAAGCCAGGTCGCTGTACACTTTCGAACTGCGTATTTTATAGTTGGAAACTAAAGTAGGGAAAGTCAAAGCATCAAGTGCACAACAACACCTCAAACCTCAAGGGTACGGATGACCAGAAAAACACAACACAATTGCGCTCTTAGTGCTAAGTGCCGAAGATGCGTAGTGGATGTTGATATTATTGTCTTTTTAGAATACGCTCCACTCAAAGAAACAATCGCGGTCTAGGGCAAGAGTTCAGAAGCAATAAGGAAACAGACTTCTATGTAAGGTGTCACAATTGTTAGTATAGACTTTTCAATGTATTTTATATCGAGCCTAAACAAAGAAAACCAACCACCGTGGCTTGCGAAGTCATGTGTATACCATAGGTCTGATATTGGCAACTGTACACGCTAGCTGCGTGCCCTGCGCTCAACTTTCTACCTTGGAAATGAGTGTTTCTGGTGATGCTTACTACTTACTACTTACTTGTCATTGTGATTCCAATTGCGAAAGGAATAAAAAGTTATATCTCTGGTTCGAGCCTGCAGGTATGGACCCCAATAACTGGGCCTAAAACTTACATTGTTCCGTTCTTCCGGTCAAGATAAATCTGGTGCCCACTGCTTGTTCATGTAGAATAAATTTAGTAGACTTTCGATAAACCGAACTTCGAAGGACGAAAAAAATTAGTTCTGTTAACAGGAGTTCCGTTTACAGAGACAGATGTGTGAAATTGCAAATGTTTGTGCCTATACACTCCTAATACCATTTCATGGAAGTCTAAAAACTAGAAGGTGAATGAACCTGAGAGGCATTTAAAGATGCAAGAAAAGCAAAACTATGTTTAGGCACATGATTTACAAAGTTGATTTGGCAACAATAAGATGCTCTGCACTCTAAAATGCAGCAATTTTTGTTCTTCGAGTCTTTGCAGCTGCATCCTCACAAGGCTAGAGGCCTCAACTTCGCGGGTGCTTAGGAGCTACGGAATTTAAAAAAACGTCACGCGGTAATGATGCGCGAATGGTACCGCGATAGCCCGAACGAGGCGGCCGGAGCTAAGACCTGTAACCTCGGAGTCTTGATTTGAGACTCCACGACTGGAACAGAACTGTGATGTTCCATTGGTTGCGCTAACGAGACGACGCTCACGCGGCTGACGAGGATAAAAAATTATGGACCAACAAAAAAGCGACACAACCAGAAACGCAAAACATCTGGTTCTCATTCCAATGGGTTTCAAAAAAAGCTCTATTTCTTGTTCCGTTTACACGGTGACGCCAAACTTGTAGTTCCCTTTAACGAGAATTATTTTTATGTTATCTGCATACAAAACAAAGCAAAGTTCAGCTACTGTTCCGTAAGTGCGGCAATTTCGTTTAAGCGATTTCTATTTAAGAACATTCTACTGTACATTTCAAAAAGAGTAAAACACTTCTTTATTACGATGCGGAGCATCTCATGCTCGGGGCTGTCCCTCCCTCCCATGTCGTTGTCCGCCGTCCATACCCGACTGCGCATGCCTGGCCAGGCAGCGCTGATGATGATTGTGGCAGGATTCCCTTGGGGATTGGCAACCAATGAATTCATCACGAGATAGCTTCGCGTTCAACCCCTGTGGTTATCTTCCCGTAGAGGAATAACTGAAGAAGAAGATAGAGAAGAAGACAAAGCTGCGCAGAGGAGGGCGTGTGCGTTGCTCTCAGTCGGTGCACCAACGTCAACAATCTTTATCTCACCAACGCTGAAGGAGACTGCCTATTCTACCTCAGAGACGACAACATCGACAAGAACATGATGGACAAGTTTCGGCGCCATGAGAACCACCGCCTACTCACAATCACACAACAGTACTTGCGTGCCTTTGCCACCGGTGTGGACGCGGACGGGAGTTCACTCTTGCGCTACTAAATACCAGTTCACTCAAAATAACGGCAACTTAATTGAACCACACTGAACCCCCATAATGCTTCGCATCCTCATCAGGGATGCCCTCGGAAAGCTGGTGTAAATTTTTACGGTTTGGCACACGAATATTGCGGGGTGTTTTCCGAAAGAATATTTCATTGATGCCTTTTATATATGATGTCTTGGGAAGTAAGCTCCCCCAGAAATGTACTCTGTACTCTTGCATGCTGCCGTTCCTTTCTACGTTAAATGCACCCGTCACTGTTTGTTTCCAATAAAAATTAAGACTCATCCAACATCCCTCCGCATTTCTCCTTTTGATTCAGCAAACTTTTACAGTCGCCGACCGATTTGTGGGAACACCTATTTTCCGGGCCTGCCTGAATGTCTTGGCAGTGACATGGCAGCATAATGATCCAATGTATAATGCCGATCAAGCTATTGAATATTTTAAACATTTGCCTTTCGATTTTCTGGAATTTCTTTTTTGATGCAGAGTCAAAAGCTGCCGAAAGAGAAAACAATGTCACCGTTAACTTCTTTTCTCGCTGAACAAGAAACCATGCGTATCGCCAGAAGATGTCCAAAACCGACTTCATACACGGCACAGCTTCCTTCACGGCCTGGCTAGTAAAATGAAAAAAAATCTGTCGTCAGTCGCCACGGCCACTTTTTATTCCCACACGAATGGTAAACTGCACCCTCCCCTTGCACGCTTACCATTGGTACGGGCACCTAAAACTCCACAGAAACAGACAGGCTTCTCATGCCGCTTCATAAATAAAGAATTTTTTTATTTATGCTACCCATATAATATATTTTTTTCTCATAACTAACAGCTTACCATATGTTACGTGCGTTAAAAAAGGCACACCGGTTCGGATAGTTTTGGTTGTTTCGCGCATTTTCATTTCATTTCATTTCATTTATTTACTCTCAATGCACAAGGCGTTACAGAGAGGAGTGGTGAAAAAACAAAATAACAATATGTACAAACAAATGGAGCATGTTTAAAAAGGGTATGCGTTCATGGTACTCTTGAAGTTGGCAGGGTCAGTGATGGATGCGATGGAAGCGGGAAGGTGATTCCAGTCTGAGCTTGTTGTGGGCACGAATGAATTAAAATGAAGGTTTGTACGGCTGTTTGGAATTCCAACTTTGAAGTGGTGATCGCTGCGGGATGAAATGTAGGATGGCGGCAAAAAAAGTGAGTTACTCAGTGAGGGTATGGTATGGTACAACTTGTGGAAGAGGCACAGGCGCGAGATTTTGCGGCGAAGTGATAGGCTAGGTAGATTTAAGGTTGACTTCATATGAGTTACGCTTGCTGTACGGGAATAGTTGGACAAAATGAAGCGAGCGGCGCGATTTTGAATTGTTTCGAGGCTACTGATATGAACGTTTACGCGTGGATCCCATACAGATGATGAATATTCGAGCTTAGGTCGCACTAATGTTTTATAGAGAAGAAGTTTCAGTTCCATCGGAGCAAGGGAGAAGTTACGGCGTAAATAACCAAGAGTTCGGTTAGCACTGTTTATAATAACGTCAATGTGAGTCTGCCAGGAAAGGTTGTCAGAAATTGTAACGCCAAGGTACTTGTAAGTGCTAACTTTAGTAAGGGGGGAATTATTAAGTACGTAGTTAGTAGAAATATTACATGTTCGACGTGAAACTCTCATTATCTTGCATTTAGTAACATTAAGGTTCATTAGCCAAGTATCGCACCAGGATGAAACATTGTCTAAGTCACACTGAAGGGCAAGGTGGTCAGAAGGGGTTTTAATTTCGCGGTAAATAACACAATCATCGGCGAAAAGCTTTATGGAAGAAGAGATGTTATGTGGCAAGTCGTTAATGTAAATTAGGAAGAGTAGTGGGCCAAGAACAGATCCTTGTGGGACGCCAGAGGTTACGGGTGAGAGGGGGGAGTTGGATTCATTAGCTGTTACAAATTGGGAGCGGTCTGTTAGAAAGCATTCAATCCATTTTAATATGTTAGCATCAATATTAAGTTTGCTTAGTTTTAGCAGTAGTAGTGTATGGCATACAGTGTCAAAAGCTTTAACAAAGTCGAGGAAAATACAGTCAACAAGGGAAGAAGCGTCAATGGCAAGAAATAGGTCATTAGTAAAGCAGAGAAGTTGGGTCTCACACGAGTACTTTTTCCGGAATCCATGCTGGTGATCACTAAGGAAGGAGTTGTTTTCTAAAAAAGCGGTTATGTGGGAATAGATGACGTGTTCCATGAGCTTACACGGTATACTTATTAAGGATATGGGCCTGTAATTGGGGGGTTATGAACGTCACCTGATTTGTGAAGAGGAACCACCTTTCCCGCTTTCCAGTCGCCCGGAAGGGAATGACATTCCAAAGACTGCGTGAAAATCTTACATAAAATTACAGATGAGTAAACAGAGGTATTATGCAAAAACTTTGCACAGATACCGTCTTCACCTGGAGCGCTGGCCAATTTCATGTTTTCGATCAATTTTTGTATGCCAGAACAGTCAAATATAAGTGGTTCCGTTGGAACAAAGTGGTGAGGGGGGGTGTCGGGAAAAGAAAGGGCTGCAGATTTAACAAAGCACGATGAAAACACAGAGCTTAAAATGACACAACACGCTTCTTTTGGTACACGGCTGTTATCATCATGGATTAATTCTATCGCCTTTTTTTCATTTCCGTTAATCGTCTGCCAAAATTTCTGTGGGTTAGTTGCAAGCAGGGAGGGAAGCGTTTGTTGATAATAAGTTGCTTTTGCGACGGATAATGCGTGAGCGTACTCGTCAGCTGCGTGAAGATAAGCGGACCACCTTTCCGCGTTGTTATTTAGCTTTGCCCTTCGAAAAATTCGTTTCTTTTTGTTGAGTAGTCGTTTTAGTGTAAGCGTGAACCAAGGGGACTTTGCGTTTTGCCTAATTCTGCGGAGTGGAATATAACGATTGGTAAGTTCTGCTACCTTCTGCTTAAACAAATTCCAGTTTTGTTGCACGGATCTTTCCAGAAAATTCGAAAGGTGATCGTTTAGGAAAACCTGAAGCTCATTAATTATTGAAACATAGTCAGCTCTTTTGTAGTCCCTAAAAACTTTTGAGCTGTAACTTCTTTTAGTTGTTTTAGTCATGTTAAAATGAATAGCTAGATGGTCGCTCACGCCCGGAATAACTGATAGGGATTTAATTAGGTCGGGATTCGTGGTCAGCACTAAGTCTAGAACTGTGGAGGTAGACAAGGTAATGCGGGTTGGAGCATTAACCAGTTGGGTAAGGTTGAAGTCTGAACACACGTCAAGTAAGGCAGCACTGTCAGCAGAAGTTTTGGATATTGTTGGAAAAGGGGGCAGCCACGAAACATTAGAGAAGTTAAAATCACCTAGGAGAAACATAGGCGCAGCCGGAACCTTACTCGCAACTTATTTAGGGACATCGTGTAAATCATTGCGAAGCGGGTAGTTAGGTTAGGAGGCCGGTAGCAGCCACAAACAAGGATATCTTTGTGGTTAATGCGAACACACGCGAAAACAATTTCAAGCCTCGAAACAACAGGCACACTGAACGAGCTGATCTCGTCGCTAATAGCAATCAATACGCCGCCCCCGCACCTCGTACCCCGGTCACAGCGGTAGAACTTAAACTTTTTTTGAACAGTTAAATATTTCGTGATTTTCTATTTTCGCGGACAGCCAGGTTTCAGTTACTATGACGACATCAGCTATACATGTGTCTATTAGTGCAGATAGGGCATCACGTTTGTTAGTAACACTTCAAAAATTACATAGTAAAAAAGAAAATTCATGTGCTCGAAAATGCTTATCTAGCTATCGTGGTGAAGGAGGAGCGCTGGTCCCTGCGCTTTCTGCGTTTGTTGCTTGGGGGGCAACGTGTACGGGGTTATCATAAATAGGCCCAGCATCAGTTACACGCACGGTCACCGGACAATAAACATAGGCTTTCTTGTTAATTACTATCTTGTTATACTTGAGGTAATATGGCTGCCCAGTGGTTTTCGCGAAATTTAAATGCTTTTTCTGGATTCTGCGCGTGGCCTTGCAGAAATCTTCGCTAACTGACACGGGGGTGCTGCGAAGCATAGATTTCTTAGCAAAGACACCTTCTCTTGTTTTGAAAGAACTAAAACGAACAATGACAGGTCGACATTTGTTCTGCACAAAGGTTCCAATCCTGTGTGCACGGGAGATGGCTTCATTAGGAAGTTCCAGTTTAAGGGACGCAGACAGGATTTCACGGACTTTTAGCTCAGACTCAGCCCAGATTTCTGAGACAGAATCTAATAGCCCATAAAAAATTAGGTTATCCCTACGAGAGCGATCCTCGAAGTCATCAAGCCGTGAACTGAGAGCGGCACTTTCGTGCCGAACGGCAGCCGTTACGAGACCTTGCATCTGTTTAGCGTCTGGAACGCTCTCGAGGGAAGTAACCTTCTGTTCAAGTACAGTTAGTCGAGCAGTTAAATCTGTTACTTTGGAATCAAGTAGCAACTGGTTTTCTTTAACATCTTTAATAGACTTCTGCAAGTTGTCATGACGCTCATCCAAGTGTGCGGTTAGTTTGCTGATGGCGGCTAATACTTCGCTATTCGGACCAGGGTTCTGTTCTATATCCCCGCAAAGAAGTTCCTTTACAAAGAGAAAACAATCTGCGATTATATCAAGCAACACATGTGGGCATGGAAGGAGCAGCAGACAATAATTACTAGATCGCTTAGTGTTATAATCTTGGGAGGGACCAACCTGGACGAAAGGCAAAAAGTGGTTGGATGAGACAATTGTGGCGGCCGCTCCGTTCCACTGCCCACTGAGGTGCGCGGTGCAAGGCTGGCTGTATTTGTAGCTTTCTGGGTGTCTTGACGATGTCGATGCGGTTGGCTTGATGGCAGCTTGAGGGGTTACCAGAACGGGAGGTTGAAGTGGCACCGGGCAACAACGGGTCGGTTCGGGCAGGCGAGGGCACGTGCCGTGTGGCGTGCCAGGCGCATGTGGTTCCACGCAGACCGGCGAGCTCGTGCTGATGACTGCGAATAACTGGACGAAAAGCAAAAAGTGGTTGGAATGAGACCATTGTGGCGGCCGCTCCGTTCCACTGCCCACTGAGGTGCGCGGTGCAATGATGGCTCTATTTGTAGCTCTCTGGGTGGCTTGACGATGTCGATGCGGTTGGCTTGATGGCAGCTTGAGGGGTTACCGGAACGGGAGGTTGAAGTGGCACCGGGCAACAACGGCTCGGTTCGGGCAGGCGAGGGCACGTGCCGTGCGGCGTCCCAGGCGCATGTGGTTCCACGTAGACCGGCGAGCTCGTGCTGATGACTGCGAATAACTGGACGAAAAGCAAAAAGT